>LR750497.1:176172-189631 GCA_902729485.2 Mus minutoides
TATTTCTGGATTACTCAAGTACCTTAAACTGAAGCCAGTCTGGTAGTAAATCCACAGCCAGAGACTTCCACCCTGTGTTTGGAAAGATGAAGTGTTTTAGAAGATAAAGTCTCTAAAGCCATCCCCCAAGTCCCCGAAGCACAGAGAACTCTAGTGTGTTCCAAATAATGTTTCTAATTAGATTTATCTATGCCCATGTATTCTTTTGAGGGTATTTCATTGAAACATAATTTTAAGAGTCTAAGGTATGTGCATGCATGTGTGCATGTGTGTGTGTGTGTGTGTGTGCGTGTGTGTGTGTATGTGTGTGTGTAGACAGAGAATAAAAAAAAATGAGATTATGATATTTGAAAGTTACAAAACACATATTCACACCTAAGGAGACATACTATCAAAATTGCCACTTTTTGTTCTAGGGGAAACATTGTAACAATTCATTTCATTTGCATTGATGTAAGATGAATAAGTGTTGATTTTTGTGCAGAAATGGTGTAAGAAACCAGTGGAGCTTAAGTTCTGGGCAGATGGCACATGGCTGCTTTCCCTTCAGGGCTAATATATTTGATGTCTTCTTGGTAAAGGAGTTAGTGGGGTTTCGTGGGGGCCAAGGAAGCTGGGGAGGAGAAAAGAGAACCTAATGCTTTCAGTGTCAATGTCACTAAAGTGTGTCCTGGGGTGAGGTCAGCTGGCAGCAAGGACCACAGATGACTCTTAAAGGAAGCCTGGCAAGGGAAAGTTTGAGTCTGGCGCCTGGCACTCATCCCAGAGTTTGGGCTGACTGAGGAATGAGTATGTCTGGTCATGACTTATCTACAATGATCTAAGCATCACTTAGATGGGACAGGGCATGATTTCTGCCTTTGTCCATATTAAAATGCTACTCTGTCACTGAAAAGTTATAACTGAAAATCCCAGGTTTGCCAGTGTGGCACAGTATAAACTGGACCAGGGAGGCAGGAGACTGCTTCTTTTTTTTCCCCCCCTCCGGTGTGGGAGGAAGTCACTCTCTCAGCAGCAGAGGGAGTGAACAATTCAGGTGTTGGACCTGACATAAAATGCTGGGTTCTTTTATTAAAGGCAGAAGACAACACTGTTAATATAAATTAATATGATTCGTTGGGGTCCCAAAGCATCTGCTTGGGTGGTTTCAGGTCAGTGAGCCTCTGGAAGGATTTCAGAAGTGGCTGCCTTCCAGAATGCCAGGTGTGGCAGATATGGGTGGGGTTTCCATGTAAGTGAATGGGATGTTTCCTTTTACAGCAGGCTAGTGGGGATGACAGCTGCCGAGAACCGTTCGCACAGTGAAGAGAATGCGATGGTACTCAGTCATACTGTTTACTTATTATTATATTAGTTGTTCCCTTTCCTTTTGGCTGGTAATGTAAGATACTCCTAACCATTATATTCCATATCTCAGTGTCTCAGAAAATCATGGCATACATGACAGTGGAAAGCATGAAACTGTAACAATAGCACTTTGCCATACTAATTTCACTTCCATTTTTTAACCTACGTTGGTCCAGATGTTGTAGTGCCATTTGAATTTACCTCTTAATACACTTTCCAGTCACTGGCCCCCGACTTTTCTTTTCTAGAGTACTGCAATAGAGGTAGGAGATTTCAGGGTGGCCTTTCCCTTCCCTAAGTTTCTCAGCAATGCCGACAGGGGGCGCCCTTCCAAGTCTTAGATCTAACTATATCATCCTGTTCATTTTTTTGACGTTATATTTTTATTAGATATTTTCTTCATTTACATTTCAAATGCTATCCACAAAGCCCCCTATGCCCACCCCCCGCCCTGCTCCCCAACCCACCCACTTCTGCTTCCTGGCCCTGGCATTCCCCTGTACTGGGGCATATGATCTTTGCAAGACCAAGGGCCGCTCCTCCCTTTGATGGCCAACTAGGCCATCTTCTGCTACATATGCAACTAGAGACACAGCTCTGGGGGGGTGCTGGTTCGTTTATATCTTTATTCCTCCTATAAGGTTGCAGACCCCTTTAGCTCCTTGGGTACTTTCTCTAGCTCTTTCATTAGGGGCCCTGTGATCCATCCAATAGATGACTGTGAGCATCCAGTTCTGTATTTTCCAGTCATTGGCATAGACTCACATGAGAGAGCTATGTCAGGGTCCTGTCAGCAAAATCTTTCTGGCATATGCAATAGTGTTTGGGTTTGGTGGCAGTCTCTGGATGGTCTTAACTTCTGTCTTAGCTCTGAACTTTGTTTCTGTAACTCCTTCCATGGGTACTTTGTTCCCCATTCCAAGAAGGAACGAAGTATTCACACTTTGGTCTTCTTTCTTCTTGAGTTTCATGTGTTTTGCCATACTGTTACTTCTTATTTGCTAACCTGGAATCTGCTCTGTGGAGAAACAGCCACTAGAGTTAGTAGCTTTACTTTCATTTGATGCGTTCTTAGTATTTACTGGAGGAAAGCCCAAGTTATAGGTGAGACTCCAGGACTATTGGCTTTGCTACTTCTCCCGCATGATCCAAGGAGAAAACACCATTAGTCACTTCTTAATTCACTGCTTCCCTTTCTAGTATTCTATTTTAACTCCTTTCTACTAACCTTGCATTATTTGAATAATAATATTTAACTTCTTGCCACCATTCTAAAATTTTGACTTTAATAAGAATACTTTTGCATTAGAGATTAGCCATCTGTCATCCCATCTCATTTTGAATAATCTGTATGTTCCAAAGAACTACAGGCAATTTGAATGCAGTAAAAACGAGAAGCAGGTCTTGACACAGAGAAGAATCTGCTTATAGCTGGCTTGAAGAAACAAATAAGAGGTGAACTGTTCCTCAGTTTTGGTTCTTTAAAAAATTCTGCCCGAAAATGGCGAAGTCTCAGCACAGAGGACAGGTGACCCTAGCGCTCTGTGGATGAGGAAACTGCACATTGCGTGGTGGGTGTCCTTATCGTCCAAGATGCTAATGACAGGACATCTGTGTAGGTTGATAGCTTCAGTTTTCTTTCTCATAGAAAAATATTAGAACGAGGCTATGGGAAGCTGATTGTGTGCTGGGAGACCTGACTCTGGGTCACCAGAAGCTGGTGTTTTGGGAAGGCGGGTTCAAGCCTTCACTTTTCTTATAACAAATAAACCATATATACAAAGCTTGCGCAGTAATGACCAGAATCATCCGAAGGGAGTATTTGGAGGCTGTAGAGATGCCTCCGGATTTAAGAGCATTTGTTGCTCTTCCTAAGGACCCCAGTTCAGTTCCTAGCATCCATTTTGGTCAATTCACAGCCTCTGGTAACTCCAGCTGGATGGGATCTTCTGGCCTCTGCAGAATACACATGAGAGACCTAAATACACATGAGAGATACACACACATTCATAAATTAAAAATAAGATAAATATTTAATATAAATATTTTGAAAGTGTTATGATTCTGCCTCAAATTGTTATTTTAATAAAGTCTTCTCAAATAATTCTGCAGAATATAATAAGTAGTGCTGAAAAGAATGTGAAACTCTTCCAGGACTCTATTTTTTTTTATTAAAGATTTAATTCTTATTTTTCATTAAGTATGTGTCGAGGATGTTATACATATGAGTAAAGGTACCATGGAGATTGGAAGAGGGGGTTAGTTCCCCTGGAGCTGGAGTTAGCGAAGACTGTGATCTGGCGAACATGGGTGCTGGTAACCCAACTTGGGTCCTCCGGAAGAGCAGCAAGCACTATTTACTTCTGAGCCATCGCTCTAGCAAGACTTCCAGAGCTTTTATGAGAGAGAGAAGGGGTGGGGTTTAGAAACAAGAATAACAACAATGAATGTATGGGGAGGTTATAAATACATTGTGCAAATGTTTTAATGTCACTTATTATACATTATTGTTAAATAAATACCTTGTTCCTCAAACTTACAATCTAGTAGAATTAATTAATTAATTAATGGCATCATTTTATTATTAATTAATAACAGAAAGGTCAGAATTAGTATAGTATACAATCTAATTTTAGAGATTTATAAGGGAGAATGAAGCTAATTCTATTTGGAAAACTCTTGGAGGGCTTCCTGGAAGAGGTAGCATGTAATCTAATAGAAAAAAATCAAAAAGGACACTGATGTTCTCAGGGTTTGTCCTCACTTGGCTGTTTTCATGCCATCTTATCAACACCAGGTGTTAGTGTAGTCACCTCATGAGTCACAAAGACTAATCCTTAAAGAAATACATTGTTAATTCTAGAAAGGGTCAACCTAGAGTGCACAGCATCATTTTCTATTTCTGCTTTCTATGATGTACATTATAGGCTTCAAGGTTCTCCACCTGTATATGAGTCATATTCCATTTTATTCTGGTACAAACACTGCTTTGTGTCCGAGATGGGTAAAGTCCACTTCTGAGACTGTGATGGCCGCTTATCGTGAGCCCAAGTTAATGATAATGTCTGTGGGGAAAGAAGATTTTTACCAATCATTAACGACCCACCTAAAAATAATTTTAGTATGTATGAAAATAAAAATTATGGTTATTTCTTTGTTTAGTCGGGGTAGGAGAATATTAAAAGATGATGGATGTATGTATTCTTTTAGGGAAAAGGTGGGTTTAGAGAGTAATTATAAGAGTGTTGCTGTGATGAGTTAACATAAGTTCTATAATGCAGGTCTCTTTCTTTGGAGGAGAATGATTTCAGTGTGTGTGTCTCCTAAACTCCAAATTAGCTTTATGTTGGGAAGCAAATTGTTGGCATGGGGTTCATCAGTGTTAGATCTGTCTTGAACAAGTTGTGGAAGAAACAAGTAGCATCTCTGAGCTTAGACATGTGCTGAAGCCTTGAGTCAGCTGATGAGTGACTTAATTCTTGGCCAAATGTACCTGATGACTAAATTTACATGACTGTCTTCCGGGGATCTGTCCTTTCAAATGCCAGGAAGAGATGAATTAAGAACTTCTTCTTCTTCTTAAAATACTAATGTTTACATATCAGTACATATTCTATGTTGAGTATATCCCCACCCTGTGTTCCCACCCTGTGTTCTCACCCTGTGTTTTCACTCTGTGTTCCTACCCTGTGTTCCCACTGTGTATTCCTACTGAGTGTTCTCACCCTGTGTTCCCACTGAGTGTTCTCACCCTGTGTTCCCACTCTGTGTTCCCACGTGTATTCCCACCCTGTTTTCCCACTGTGTATTCCCACCCTGTGTTCTCACCCTGTGTTCTCCACCCTGTGTTCACACGTGTATTCCCACCCTGTGTTCCCACTGTGTATTCCCACCCCGTGTTTTCACTCTGTGTTCCCACTGTGTATTCCCACTGAGTGTTCTTACCCATTTTCTTTTTTCTTGCTCCATCCCCTCCTTTGTCCCTTTGTTCTCCCAGACATCTTTACTTCTACATTCACATCATACATGCATTCACATGATTTTATGCATCTATGTTAAATTTAGGGACCATGCATGAGAGAACATAACATCTTTCTGAGTCTAACTTAAATCTCTTAATACAATCCTCTCCAATTGCATCCATTTTCCTTCAGGTGACCAACTTAATTCTTCTTCACAGCTAGAAAAAAATTTATAAACACATAACACATCTCCTTCATCTCTTCTATGTTGAATACCTGTATTGATTTCATAACTTAGCCATTGTGAAGTGTACCGCAGGAAACACGGATATGCAAGGACCTTAGTGACATGCATGCCTGGGGTCTTTTGGGAATGGAGTCTTAGGAGTGATATAGTTGGCTCCTATGATAGATCTGTTTCTAGTTTTGAGAAAAGCTTCCATCCTGGCTCAGTTAATTTACCTTCCCATCTGCAGGGTTATAGGGTACTCCTCTGTTCACAGCTTCAGCATTATTTATCGCTATTTTTCTGACCTGAAATTCCAAATGGCTCTAGACATCTTCAGGCAATACTCACATTAGGATTTCTGAGCACAGGCTCACTGGATACCCTCTATCTTCATTTCCTGTTCCATCTCAGCCACAATTGGTTCTTATTTTTTTTTTCACTTAGAACTCACGTTCCCCACATGTCATGCCAAGACGACTCACATGAAACCTCTTCTGCTAATGAGGACATCTGAATTCAGTGCCTTGTCAAGGGCGGCAGCTGAATGAGCCCTCAACGCTGAGCCCTCAATGCTGGTAGGTAGTGGCCTTCCCAGGCCAGCCAATTGAGGGCCATAAAGAATTATTTTTCTATGTTAATTTTTATGAAAAATGTTATATTTTTTTGGTAAGTATTTCCCAAAAGAACCAAGAGAGTTTAAGACTAAAACCTTAAATTCTCCATCTTCAGAATTCTTCCCTGTGAATCGTAGTTATTCTTGGGCTTTCTTTGTCCTTTTCTGGATGTTACTGAGCCACCCAGGAAGACTTAGTTTTCTGTTCACCTCATTGTTATACCATTTTAAAGCAATGCTGATGAATTTTGTCAAAATAATTTTCCACGGATGAAACAAATTTGAGTTTCATGAAAAAAAATCAGAGGTGTGATTCTATAGCAAAAATATTTCTCAACTAGTAACAATAACTTTTAAAAATCTTATGTGTTTTGGTGCTTTGTCTGTATATGTGTCTGTGCACCAGATGTGTTTCTAGGGTCCACCGAGGCCAAAAAAAAAGGGGGCATCAATCCCTTCAAACAGAAGTTACACATGGTTGTAAGCTACCATGTGGCTGCAAGGAAGTAGACCTCTGAAGCCAGTGCTCTTAACCAGGAAGAGATCGAGATCACTCCATGTCAGTAATGATCAGTTTTGATAAGGAAGGGTTAAAAGGGCCCCATTGCAGACTCATCTGCACTGAGTCATTGCTCAGCTATTCCCTTGGGATGGAAGTGTAGATTTGTCATTGTCACTCCCTTGTTGATCTCTCCATATTCCCTCTACTTTCTGGCCACATACCAGTTAACAAGTATCCAAACCTGGCTCTGCGCCAGTCTTTCCACATTTCACCCCTTTGAATTTTAGTGAACTCTCAGTATTATCTGGCATGTGTTTGGCCTGGCCATTTGTGTTGCTTCAACACATATCAGCTATAATTTGTAACATTTACAAATTTGTTTAATAGATATTCTATTGAGAACTGTAGCATAATGAACAATTATGTTCAATTCTTTACTCTCTTATACTGAGTATCTACACTATCCATATGATGAAGGTATTATTCTCTTCCTTTTGACTTCAGGCTTAACTGTGGGATTTGCTTCAGTCAGTGAGGTAATAATTGATGTGATCCAAACACAGGCTGGATATGGACTTACTCCTGGCTTTATGATGAGAAAGATATGCTCAGGGTAGTGTGATATAGGAATGATGAGAGACACATGGTATGGACCTGGACCAAGCTGCATCTTAAAGCTAAGTCAGCAGAACTCCAGAGAATCCACCAGTGTGTGAATGAGGAACAAGTCTTTGCCTTTAAAAGCCATTGAGTTTAAGGAGTCTTTACACAGGAAAACTGCCTGAAGAAAGCAGTAGGGCTTAGGGGCTCACTTCCACGCACTAGATGACCTTTTACCTCTTAGGCTTCAGACAATAAAAACTTAAATATGTTCTGTTCTTTATGTGTAACATTTATTTATTATACTTGTGCTGAATCCCACATCTGCATATAATAAGAGCTGAACATGCTGTTGGAAGACTTAGATTAAATACAAAAGGGAGAGAGAAGGATCCAGCTAACTAATTATGCAGGAACTTATAGACTCCCATCCATTTCGTAGCATGCCCTAATCCATTTTTCCCCCCAGGGTAGGCTATGAACAGACCCTGCAAGTGTCTAAAAGTTACTAATCAGACACAAAGGAAACCGATGCACAAATCAAGGTGGGGGGAATGTTTCTTACTATAAGAGATGCTTCTTTCTAGCTTCTATAATACCTATGACTATTTTATAGGAATTCCTATCTGATATCAGATAACATAAAAACAGAATCAATAGACATTTTCTTTAAGATAGGGTGAGGTGTGTATATCCATAGCTAAAACAAGACAGCAGTTTATATGCCTTTTATAAGAAGTCTGAATTGTAGGCAGTGCTGTTATGTCTTACGGGGAAAGCGGAATCAGGCCTTCTTTCAACCTGACTGTTCTGCCATCTTGAGCAAGTAACCTCTATCTTTAAAGCTGCATCACGCTCAAGGTGCTGAATTTCCAGCCACTGGCTCCATATTCCAGGGGCATGAAGAAGGAAAGGCAAATATACACATATCCATGCTTATAAGAATCTATGATTGTACCTCGTGCAGGTAGTCTAGACAGTTTGATATTTAAATGCATGTACATACTGTTGTACTAAACTAAACCACTCTGTTAAGGAGAAATATGGAAGTAGACACCGAGGAGAGTAGCAATCTCTGTTCTCCACTCTCATCCTAATGGTCTGTCTTATCTCAGTGTTTCCAAGATCAGATGCTTCATACTAACATTGATGTATGCAGTACTTTTCTCTGAAACCTCATGATTGATAGCAGGCCTATTGACTTAAAAATACAGAAATTCTTTTTCTCTGTGAGAATCATGGCACAATGAAATTTGTAAATTATGGCAAAAGCTTAGAAATTCTTCTTGCCCTGTGAAAGGTAGTATCTTTAGGGTGGTAAAACAGTCATGTTTTGCTTAGTGACAAGGGCTCTGAGAAATCTGTCAGGTGATTTTTTGCCATTGTATATACAGTGCAGATTATGAACATGCAAACCTAGATGTGTCAGTCTGCTACAGTCCTTGGGTGCATGAGATAGTCCACTGTTCTGAGCCTATAGACTTCTGAAGCATATGACTGTACTAAATATGGCAGGAATCAAAGCAAATGTGAACGTTCTGTATCTAAACATATCTAAAAACAGAAAAGGTATGAGGGAAAGATAATACAAGGTTCGTGGATATAGCTTCTCACCGTGAGTGAGCTTGTGGGAATGCACATTGCTATGCCTAAGCCAAAGAGTATAGGAATGAATGAAAATGAAGATCTGTACTGCTACATCCACTCCAGTAGCAACCTGCTTGACAAGTCTGGGGCACGAAGTTCATGGAAACTTGGTCTCCTGGAATCTTAGCATCCTGTATAAAGAATGCTCCTATGCCCTTGCTTTAGTTGATAAATAGATCTGTGTACTTTTCCCTAATATTGCTTCATTATAAGTGTTCCTAAAGATTCATATTTTGACATATAGCTAAGTTAGATCCTAGGCAGTCCTTGATCCAACCTTGAGCATGAATAGCTAAGTCACTGCCCTACACAGGAATTCACCACTAACTAAGAATAAAGAGGTTTGTGGCCTGAGAAGGAACCAGACTGAGATACTTGAGTCACTCCCATATAGAGGAATTTACAATGGTTTAGGAAATAGATTGAGCTGTGGTTTTAGAGTATTGCATTATTCATGAGAAGGTTAGCTAGAGCGGAACTCCTTAATTAGAATCATGACTTGGGTGTGAATGCCCTTGCCCTGGGACTGTTAAGACCTCACACCTGCCTCCTAAAACCATAACTGACCTTAGATAGAGCTGATTTTGTCTCAATTGTTTTATTACCCAGTTCCTGTCGGTCCTTTCTGTGACTGCATTCCTCTGTCTTGTGTAAGAGTCATTAAGCATCCGGTGATCTCATTGTACCTTGAAGATGTGTTACCTAACTCACTATTTTCTTCTGTATAAAAGTCTGATGCTCAATTTGACACAATACACTCAGATATTACACACTCCCTTGTGTGTCGTGTCTGTTTGTCACTCGCCAAATCTTTGCCCACTTCCTCAAGAGAATAAGACCCACACAGGCAGGGGACCCAGAGGGCCTGTGGCACTGTACATTACTGTCCACTTCTGGGGACATTATAAACACATTATACCTGGCCTACATTAAGTTTATTTAAAGTCTAGTCGGTCATCAATGGGAGGAGAGACCCTTGATCCCATGAAGGCTCTATGCCCCAGTGTAGGGGAATGCCAGGGCCAGGAAGTGAGAGTGGGTGGGTTGGCGAGCAGGGGGCAGGGAGAAGAGGTTTTCAGAGGGAAAACTAGGAAAGGGGATAACATTTGAAATGTAAATAAAGAAAATATGTAGTAAAATAAATAAAAAAGGAAGAAAAGGAAGGAAGGAAGAGAGGGAGGAAGGAAGAAAGAAAGGAAGAAAAGAAGGAAGGAAGACAGGAATTGTTGCGCATGCATGTACTAGTAACTCTGGTGCTACAAAGGTATTGGGAACACAGGGGGATTATTGAAGATTGCTGGCTCACAGAATAGGCTAACTTTAGGAAGAGAGTCTGTCTTCAAAGAATAAAGCATGAATTGGGACACCTGATGTCTGTTTCAATCACAGAGCCACACTCCTGAGCATACACATATTCTCACTGACTCTCTGTATTCTATCTCTTTCTCTCTAACTGTCTATGTCTCTGTCTCACATATAAATAAATGAATGAATGAATGAATGAATGAATAAATAAATAAATAAATAAATAAATAAATAAATAAAGTTTTTCTTCCAATAACAAATTGGCCCTGGCTTATGTTTTATATGGTCTGGAGAATGATCTATGAGAAGTATACATCTGGTTTTGAGTGACTGAGTTTATCAAGTCACAGCAAGCAAAGTAAAAGAATTAATAGCAAGTGATAGGTTGATAGGCAGACAGACAGAGAGACAAGTAACAAAACATCATCAAATACTGTGTTCACCGTATCTAGCAGAAATCGACTGGGGAAGCCTTATTGAAACAGTCACTGAAGTCTCTTTGGTGGGGCTTCCAAGAAACAGAGCACATAACAGCCGAAAGTTAGCATCAGCAAATCAGGGGCTAATAAATGTCCATCAGAAACCACTGGGGAAGCTCCCTTAAGGCAGTAGCTAGAGTTCTAGATGGAGAGAGTCCCAGGCAGAGTGTCCTCTTGGGGGAGGCTTCCAAGTAAAGCAACACATGTGCAATAGAGAGAGATGACCTTGTCAGATCTGACAGTCGCTTCCAGTAGCGACCAAATGGGGAAACCGAAGTGGTCATCTTGAGCTTCCTTTGAGGAAGGTCCTCTCTGCCCTCTCTAAAGATGAGCTTTCCTGGCTGAACTCCTGGCTTCTCTTTCCCACGGGAGACGACAATATGTCATGAATGAGCACTGTAACTGCATCTGTTTGCATCTGTAACTGCAGGACAGAGGCAGCAGGAGGACACTGAGAGCTCATGTCTTAAGTGGCATGCAGGATGAAGGAAGAGCCAGCTAGATGTGCTAGAGCCTTAAAATCTCAAAGCCCACATACAGTTGACACACTTCCTCCAGCAAGGCCACATTTCCTGAACCTCCTTAAATAGCACCATCAACTGGGAATGAAGTGTTCAGATACATAAGCATGAGGCTGGGGGATACCACACTTTAATGTGGCAACAAGAAAATTAATTTCATTATCTTCTTAAACTATCTGTTGCTAAAGTTTCCCAGATAATGAATTACATTGTTTATAACAGCTAGAAAACCGTTATTTGTGGCTGCTTTCACCCACCACAAGCTGATATTAACTAGTTGAATTATCAAGGGTGGTCCCTCTGTCTGGTTATGAGTATGAGTGTGGTTTTTCAAACTTCTAGCATGAACATTTTTTAATCCAAAGAGAAGTTACCTATGCACATAATTTAGAACAAATTAATTTCTGAAGAAATATAATTTATAGAGTCATAAATGTAGGGGTAAAGAGAAAACACAAAGACACACATGAAATTATTTGATATGAAATAAGATGTCGTGTCTTCTCTATTGACCCTGGAGGTTGTTTACCAGTAGACGAGATGAGTAGTATCTGCTTAAGAGAACATGGAAAATGATTGTAAAATAGGTGTGTGCCTCTCAACTTTGTTAAGCATGAGTGCGTGGGTGTATGTGTGTGTGTGTGTGTATTTGCTATTTGCTTTGTTAACTTTATACAGATTATTTGATCTCTTTAATAGTTGCTTAGAGTTAATTAGTAAGAATTAATATGACAGCGACTGGAGAGATGGCTCAGCGATTAAGAGTACTGACTTCTCTTCCAGAGGTTCTGAGTTCAATTCTCAGCCATCACATTGTGGCTCACAACCATCTGTAATGGGATCTGATGCCCTCTTCTGGTGAGTCTGAAGACAGCTACAGTGCACTCATATACATTAAACAGACAAACAAACAAATAAATCTAACAATTCAAAGCCAAACACACACACAAAGAATTAATAGGACAATCCTGATTTCTGCTGAGTGAAATATGAAAAAGTGCATCTCAGAATCATTAAAATACAAATGTACTAAAGAAGTATATATAAATGACCATTAATACTGAAAGTTATTAAACATACACTACAAAGCCTAAAGATACAAGTATTTATAAAAAAGGGGGGAGCTTGAGTTGAATATTAGAGACTTTAAAGATGAAAAACCACAATTTTTATGTTTCATGCACACAGCTTATGTGAATCAAGGGGTTATCCAGGAAGCTAGCAACCTTTGTATTTAACAGCAGGCAATTAAAATGAGAGAAAATGAGAAGAAATGTACTTAAAAGTATTTAGTTAACAAGCTGATATTTAACTGTCCTTCTTCCAATCTCATAACTACCTAAAAGAAGAGAAACCAACCTTCTATTTTCTCTGTCCTTGAACTTTCCAGACTTACCCTGTGATTTCTCAGAATAGAGACAAATTTTCCAGTGACATCAGTAAGAACCTTGAACTTAAGTAATGAACATCCTCAGCCCAGAAAAGACAATGTTCAGAGATAGTCCACTAGTAGAGATGAGTGGAGTGTGCTCTAGGAAGCGTGAAGAATGAGTGTAGAGTAAGTGCGTGCCTCTCTATTTCAGTGAGCATGATAGTCAGCTATAGCGCTCACTGCTAAACATCACTCTCAGTTTCTGACTCAGTGGGGACCAAAATTTTCATTTTGTACAAGCTCTAACCTTGGCCTGGAAACCTTGACGTGGGTGGTCCATGGTGTAGGTGGGATGGGACTTGTAGATACTTACATCCTGGCTTATATCAACCGCCTGCACCTTGCCAAGTGCATGTTGGGATGCACCTCACGCCTGCCGTAGAAGAATTTTCAATCAAACTTAACCTGTGCTGCTCAGACCTGTAAATTAATTATCTCACTAATATGCTCAGAAAAGAACAAATCTGCCTCTTGAGCCTTAAGGGGTCTGCCTGATTTTTAATATTGGCATGTTTTTCAGGTGCTAGGGTCAATAATTTCTCAAAAAAAAGAAAAGTTTTCAGTGCCATAATACTTAGTTTAAAAGCTGAGTGTCTCCACCTAAGACATTTTTTCCTATGTTCTACAGTCATGGATGGGAATTGATGCTAATTCTACCTTCTAGAGATACTGAAAGAAACATTTCTAAACTGGGTTGGGAATAATTCCAGCATGCATCTCATACCCAGGTCTTCTCATTTCTCTGTCTTACTATTTATTTTCTTAAGCATCCTACCTGCTGAACTTACATCTCGTTTTTGTGTGTTGACTCATGCCAACTCC
>LR750497.1:189852-318540 GCA_902729485.2 Mus minutoides
TCTCATTGTACCTTGAAGATGTGTTACCTAACTCACTATTTTCTTCTGTATAAAAGTCTGATGCTCAATTTGACACAATACACTCAGATATTACACACTCCCTTGTGTGTCGTGTCTGTTTGTCACTCGCCGAATCTTTGCCCACTTCCTCAAGAGAACTCGACCCACGCAGGCAGGGGACCCAGAGGGCCTGTGGCACTGTACATTACTGTCCACTTCTGGGGACATTATAAACACATTATACCTGGCCTACATTAAGTTTATTTAAAGTCTAGTCGGTCATCAATGGGAGGAGAGACCCTTGATCCCATGAAGGCTCTATGCCCCAGTGTAGGGGAATGCCAGGGCCAGGAAGTGAGAGTGGGTAGGTTGGTGAGCAGGGGGCAGGGAGAAGAGGTTTTCAGAGGGGAAACTAGGAAAGGGGATAACATTTGAAATGTAAATAAAGAAAATATCTAATAAAATAAATAAAAAAGGAAGAAAAGAAAGGAAGGAAGGAAGGAAGGAAAGAAGGGAGGGAGGGAGGGAGGAAGGAAGAAAGAAAGAAAGGAAGAAAAGAAGGAAGGAAGACAGGAATTGTTGCGCATGCATGTACTAGTAACTCTGGTGCTACAAAGGTATTGGGAACACAGGGGCATTATTGAAGATTGCTGGCTCACAGAATAGGCTAGCTTTAGGAAGAGACTCTGTCTTCAAAGAATGAAGCATGAATTGGGACACCTGATGTCTGTTTCAATCACAGAGCCACACTCCTGAGCATACACATATTCTCACTGACTCTCTGTATTCTATCTCTTTCTCTCTAACTGTCTATGTCTCTGTCTCACATATAAATAAATAAATAAATAAATAAATAAATAAATAAAGTTTTTCTTCCAATAACAAATTGGCCCTGGCTTATGTTTTATATGGTCTGGAGAATGATCTATGAGAAGTATACATCTGGTTTTGAGTGACTGAGTTTATCAAGTCACAGCAAGCAAAGTAAAAGAATTAATAGCAAGTGATAGGTTGATAGGCAGACAGACAGAGAGACAAGTAACAAAACATCATCAAATACTGTGTTCACCGTATCTAGCAGAAATCGACTGGGGAAGCCTTATTGAAACAGTCACTGAAGTCTCTTTGGTGGGGCTTCCAAGAAACAGAGCAAATAACAGCCGAAAGTTAGCATCAGCAAATCAGGGGCTAGTAAATGTCCATCAGAAACCACTGGGGAAGCTCCCTTAAGACAGTAGCTAGAGTTCTAGATGGAGAGAGTCCCAGGCAGAGTGTCCTCTTGGGGGAGGCTTCCAAGTAAAGCAACACATGTGCAATAGAGAGAGATGACCTTGTCAGATCTGACAGTCGCTTCCAGTAGCGACCAAATGGGGAAACCGAAGCGGTCATCTTGAGCTTCCTTTGAGGAAGGTCCTCTCTGCCCTCTCTAAAGATGAGCTTTTCTGGCTGAACTCCTGGCTTCTCTTTCCCACAGGAGGCGACATTATGTCATGAATGAGCACTGTAACTGCATCTGTTTGCATCTGTAACTGCAGGACAGAGGCAGCAGGAGGACACTGAGAGCTCATGTCTTAAGTGGCATGCAGGATGAAGGAAGAGCCAGCTAGATGTGTTAGAACCTTAAAATCTCAAAGCCCACATACAGTTGACACACTTCCTCCAGCAAGGCCACATTTCCTGAACCTCCTTAAATAGCACCATCAACCGGGAATGAAGTGTTCAGATACATAAGCATGAGGCTGGGGGATACCACACTTTAATGTGGCAACAAGAAAATTAATCTCATTATCTTCTTAAACTATCTGTTGCTAAAGTTTCCCAGATAATGAATTACATTGTTTATAACAGCTAGAAAACCGTTATTTGTGGCTGCTTTCACCCACCACAAGCTGATATTAACTAGTTGAATTATCAAGGGTGGTCCCTCTGTCTGGTTATGAGTATGAGTGTGGTTTTTCAAACTTCTAGCATGAACATTTTTTAATCCAAAGAGAAGTTACCTATGCACATAATTTAGAACAAATTAATTTCTGAAGAAATATAATTTATAGAGTCATAAATGTAGGGGTAAAGAGAAAACACAAAGACACACATGAAATTATTTGATATGAAATAAGATGTTGTGTCTTCTCTATTGACCCTGGAGGTAGTTTACCAGTAGACGAGATAAGTAGTATCTGCTTAAGAGAACATGGAAAATGATCGTAAAATAGGTGTGTGCCTCTCAACTTTGTTAAGCATGAGTGCGTGGGTGTATGTGTGTGTGTGTGTATTTGCTATTTGCTTTGTTAACTTTATACAGATTATTTGATCTCTTTAATAGTTGCTTAGAGTTAATTAGTAAGAATTAATATGACAGCGACTGGAGAGATGGCTCAGCGATTAAGAGTACTGACTTCTCTTCCAGAGGTTCTGAGTTCAATTCTCAGCCACCACATTGTGGCTCACAACCATCTGTAATGGGATCTGATGCCCTCTTCTGGTGAGTCTGAAGACAGCTACAGTGCACTCATATACATTAAACAGACAAACAAACAAATAAATCTAACAATTCAAAGCCAAACACACACACAAAGAATTAATAGGACAATCCTGATTTCTGCTGAGTGAAATATGAAAAAGTGCATCTCAGAATCATTAAAATACAAATGTACTAAAGAAGTATATATAAATGACCATTAATACTGAAAGTTATTAAACATACACTACAAAGCCTAAAGATACAAGTATTTATAAAAAAGGGGGGAGCTTGAGTTGAATATTAGAGACTTTAAAGATGAAAAACCACAATTTTTATGTTTCATGCACACAGCTTATGTGAATCAAGGGGTTATCCAGGAAGCTAGCAACCTTTGTATTTAACAGCAGGCAATTAAAATGAGAGAAAAATGAGAAGAAATGTACTTAAAAGTATTTAGTTAACAAGCTGATATTTAACTGTCCTTCTCCCAATCTCATAACTACCTAAAAGAAGAGAAACCAACCTTCTATTTTCTCTGTCCTTGAACTTTCCAGACTTACCCTGTGATTTCTCAGAATAGAGACAAATTTTCCAGTGACATCAGTAAGAACCTTGAACTTAAGTAATGAACATCCTCAGCCCAGAAAAGACAATGTTCAGAGATAGTCCACTAGTAGAGATGAGTGGAGTGTGCTCTAGGAAGCGTGAAGAATGAGTGTAGAGTAAGTGTGTGCCTCTCTATTTCAGTGAGCATGATAGTCAGCTATAGCGCTCACTGCTAAACATCACTCTCAGTTTCTGACTCAGTGGGGACCAAAATTTTCATTTTGTACAAGCTCTAACCTTGGCCTGGAAACCTTGACGTGGGTGGTCCATGGTGTAGGTGGGATGGGACTTGTAGATACTTACATCCTGGCTTATATCAACCGCCTGCACCTTGCCAAGTGCATGTTGGGATGCACCTCACGCCTGCCATAGAAGAATTTTCAATCAAACTTAACCTGTGCTGCTCAGACCTGTAAATTAATTATCTCACTAATATGCTCAGAAAAGAACAAATCTGCCTCTTGAGCCTTAAGGGGTCTGCCTGATTTTTAATATTGGCATGTTTTTCAGGTGCTAGGGTCAATAATTTCTCAAAAAAAAGAAAAGTTTTCAGTGCCATAATACTTAGTTTAAAAGCTGAGTGTCTCCACCTAAGACATTTTTTCCTATGTTATACAGTCATGGATGGGAATTGATGCTAATTCTACCTTCTAGAGATACTGAAAGAAACATTTCTAAACTGGGTTGGGAATAATTCCAGCATGCATCTCATACCCAGGTCTTCTCATTTCTCTGTCTTACTATTTATTTTCTTAAGCATCCTACCTGCTGAACTTACATCTCGTTTTTGTGTGTTGACTCATGCCAACTCCNTACAGTCATGGATGGGAATTGATGCTAATTCTACCTTCTAGAGATACTGAAAGAAACATTTCTAAACTGGGTTGGGAATAATTCCAGCATGCATCTCATACCCAGGTCTTCTCATTTCTCTGTCTTACTATTTATTTTCTTAAGCATCCTACCTGCTGAACTTACATCTCGTTTTTGTGTGTTGACTCATGCCAACTCCAGCTTTCATCCTTTTAACATTAAGACTTACCAGCTCAAAGCTGCATTGTATCAACAGTTGTAACACAGTGCCCAGCCCTGCAGGTATGATTTATAGTTATGCACACTTAAGCATCTTGCCAGACCTTCCCTACAACAGCACTTGATGGGGAAAAGAATTTTGGGTGGAGACGACCAGACTGAGCCCGTCTGAAGTGCCCTGGGTACAGAATTAGGAAAGGCTGGCTTATGTGACAGTGGAAGCAGTACAGTGTCAGCAAGCATCAAGTGCTGTAACTGTGCTTCTTAGTAAAGAGAGACTCAAATGTAAACTTGGGGATCAAACTCAAGTCACCAGGCTTGTCTGATAAGTGCCTTTACCCTCTGAGCTATCTTATTGGCAAGGGCCAGAAAGGATTTCAAATTCTTGAATGCGTAAGTATTGAAATATTGCAAAAATATGGGGATAAAATTAAAGAGACGGAAAGGGGAGGCATGAAAGGGAATGTGAATTATATGTAACAATACAAATGATTCTTTAGAGGGAAATGTAGAGACAGACATTGTAAGAGGCTTCGAGCCAAATTGGTGATGTAGAAAAAATGGTCAGAATCACAAAACACTCTCAACAGAAAAGCTGACAAAACAGTAAATAAAAAATAAAATGGAAAGAAAGAAAAGAAAAAAGAAATGCATTATCTCAGCTGGAGAAACTAGAGAGTGAGGAGTTTATTTCCTAGGAATAATTGTTTGAGAGAGGCTTAATAAAAGATATTTTTCAGTGTTCTGAAGAGAAAGGGACCACACTGTTGTGTTTATACTGTGCGGAGTCACGTGCTGGCACATTACACAATCCAACCTATGTTTGTCTCATACACTAGACCCTGTCTGAAGCCTTTCCTAATGACTCTCCTCCTGAAGGTCACACATGACTGTAACAGGATTTTGATACAGCTTTAATGCTGGACATTTTCAGCAATAGTCTTCCTCAGGGTCTAAGGTGCTTTGGAGGAGATAAAGCACTGTTTCATTCTTTTTAGTTAGTGCTATAGAATGTGATTTAAGTAAATGAGTATTTTATGCTTTCCATGAATTATCGGCTTCTTAAATCGGACACCTAACCAGTGACGTTTAAAAGGTCTTGTCACACTCTTTTAAGTATGTACTTGTTTCTTTCATTTGCTTAAGACATCTCTTAAGCAAATCTCTTCTAAAATCTAATCATATTCCACACGGTCTCTAATATAAAATGGCAGTGGTCCTATTTTCAGTTGGCATTTGGAGACCTTCACCATAAAGACAGAGTATTCTTCATTTTTATGTTACTATAGCAAAGCTAATTGTCCCAGTGAAAAGTCACCAGCACCTTGCCACAAAATGTGTCTGCATCCCTCGCTGGTTCTCTAAAGTGGGTATGCATGTGGTCAGAAAGCATCGGAGGGAAAAAAATCTATACAGATTTTCAAGATTCAGTGGACTTTTATATACCCAAAAGTAATTTTTGAAATGAAGAAAAATCAGAATAGGAGCATATGTTTTCTTGCTTTTGTTTTGTTTTCGTGTTTTGTTTGAATTTTTATTTTAATCAAGATATGGAAGAAGGCAAATGTTGTCATCTAACCAGCAAAATGTTGGGCTGTGGATCTGAGGCTCCCTGGCTGTTTTTGACACCTCTGTGCTAAGTGTGAGCCTTCAGCTATTATGTTTGAATCTCTCTTTACTAAAAAGCAAACTTGATAATAGCCTTCAATACTTCCCTAGTCCCACCACTATATAAGCCAGCCTTTGCTAATCTTGTGTCCAGAGAACTTCGGATGGGTTCAATCTGGTCCCTCCTCACACATTATTTTCTCATGGCAAGCATGACTTCCCCACAATAATAACATTATTAGAAAATAATATACTGGATAGATTATTGGAATAATTATTGGAATAATATATACTGATTCCTCTAGTTTTTTCTTACCATGTACATCCCTTTGCTTCCAACGATCCAATAAAGATCAGATTATGACTTTCTGATTATAGACATTGGTCACTCGAGAAGCGGAGGTAAGGCATGTCCCAAGAACAAAGAGTTTCCTTATTGATGAATTTAGAAACAAAGTTTGACTTCCTAGGCTTATGATCATTAGATCAAGATTAATTGTTGAAGGTTGAAAACATTTAATGTTCAGTAGAATTCCCTCCTGGGCTTTGAGAAAAGGGTTCCCAACTCAAGATTCAGAGAAGGCATGAGTTAAATGGAAGAAAATCTCAGGGAGATTTGGAAACAAGAATGAAGATCTGAAGATGAAAGGAAATTTGATTTTGTGCTGAGTTACAAGTTCTACAAGAAATTAGAATGCAATTTTGTTCTGCTGCCGCTAATGGATTCACTGCTTAAATTAGTGATGTTCTTTTGACCATTACTCTCTTTCTCTTTATTTTACTATTATCTTTGAAACCCATCATTAAAAAGCATTTCTCCACTGTGTCAGTTGCGCACGCCCACCTGAGTTCCATTTGTAATACTGGAGGCCTGTGAGGCACAACAGGAGCCAACAGTGCACATCAGTTGTGAAAAGATAATCCGAAAGGTAGGTCACTGCTTCCATTTCTTCTCAGGCACAGGACAGAAGGGGGATTGACTATCCCTGTGGTCATGCCTATAGAATTCACATGCAAGGGCACCGACATCCTACGACTAGGGCACCTCAGACTCCCTTACCCCACTTCTGAGAGAAAGATCATATTTAATCGGCACCCCAAAACAAAATTTTAATATCTCCTTGGAGTCACTTATTATCCTTGACTCTAGCTCACTGGTAATAAATACCTCAGAGCAGGTTATACTTGGCGTCCAAGCTCCGCCAATCAGTGTGGTTAGAGTCTACTGGTTAGCGTTCATCAGAACTGTCTGCCCTGCTGCTAAAAGCGTATAGTCTGCCTGTGGTTACCAAATGAGTATTTGATTTACCTGATTTTCCCATGAGGACCTGAGTTCCCTGTGAGACCCCTATTTCCCGCAGACATTATAAGCTTTTGGAAAGTTGGAGCAGAGGTCTGAAAAAAACTAGTTAACTGAGGCTTGTGAGAAGGCTCAGCGGGTACAGGGGCTTGCTGAGCAATTCTAACCTTGTGATTTCTAACCCCCAAACTCGTGGTGGGAAGAGTGGAATCCCTAAACTTGTCCTCTGACCTTCCCACATGATTTCTGGGCACCACGCACGAACACACACACACACACACACACACACACACACACACACACACACACACACACACTTACAAAAATATGATAAATAAAGAAAAAATGTAAATGATAAATTTACCCCGTACACTTGCTTCTACATTCTCCAGGGAAGTCCAAGGACAGTGAGGAGCGGGACAAAGGGATGGGTGGGAAGTGCAAACATTCTGGGACACAGGGAGAGGACTCTGGTAGTCAGAAGGGGGTTACCCTATTCCATTTATTCTGTCCGTCACTGGTAATGGTGGGTGTGTATGGTCTGTAGTGGAGGCAAAGCTAGAAACTCATCAATCAGCTGAGATCTAAAGATGTGGACCTTGACATTTAGAAGTGGGGGCCAGATGGGTCAAAACCAATGACCAGCTGAAGATTTTCTTTTAAAAGACCTTTCTTTTTTTTTCTTTCTTTTACTTTTTTTCCCTTCTGGAACTCCACTCAGATGATAGCTAAGATTTCTGTTTGCTTTGTGTTAAAGAATAGGTTCAAAATGAACTTAAAGCAAAAAGTTCTCTGTTTTGTTTGGGTATTTTTTTTCCATTTTTCCATAGATGGATAGCATATTTAAAGTATTTTAATTTTCTAGCTACTTGTTGCTATTTTACAAAAATGTTACTATTACTTAATAATCTTGTAGCTGGTGACCTTACTAAAACATTGCTAGCCCAATTCTAGTGTCTCTACATTGAGAAAAATTCCTTCATCTTTTCCATTATTATCTCTGAATAGTAATAGTAATGTTAATAATAATGATAATAATTTCCTTTCTAATCCCCAGAGCTCCCACCCTTCTCTTTATTCTGTAATAATTTCACAGTTGAGCATAAATGGCTATATCAGGGGTTATTAGAATAACTTACCAAATTGCTAAAAATTCTTTTCACATATATTTTGGTCAAAGAAATTCTTTTAGTAACTTGTTCCCTGAGAATTTGTCTCTAAAATGACTACTAAATGTTATCAATTGCTTCTATTCTGTAGCATACTGAAATTATGTTCCCTTCTTTTACATACTGATGTATGACAGATTTCTAACATTAAATTAATTTCTATATTTAGAATAGACCCTGCTTTGTCTTTCTCTATATTGATGAGTTCAATTAGCTCTTGTTTTGGTATGGCTGTGCACATGTTTATGTTTGGCATATGTGTATACAGGGTCACCTGCTTGTATGTGCACGTGTGTGGGGAGGTTAGAGGCTGACTTTGGGTCACTTCCTCAGTTACTGGCCACCTGAATCCTGCTCCACTGAATCTGAAGCTCACTGACTGGGCTAGCCTGGCTGACCAGTAAGCCCCAGGAGGCCATTTTTTATCTCTGCCTACTTATCAGTTGTGTCCTTTTCCATTCTTACTGTATCTGTTTTTGCATTCTCTTTGTTTTCTTACTCAATCTTATTTTTCCTCAACCCCAGAGTCATCAGTCTCACAGAACCAGTGATGTTTTCGTCAATCTAAAAGTGTGTGGGGTTTTTGTTTGTTTGTTTTTGCTATTTTACTCCTATAATTTTGAGATCTATGCTTCTCTTCTCTTTCTGGTGTTTGAGTTTTGCTAAGTTCTCGTGTACGTTTTTCTACGGGTATTTGGCCATCTGCCAAAGAGGTGGCAGTGTCTTGTTTTTATTAATATACAGTGACTTCTACCGAGATACACAGAAACCTGACTTTTGTTCCTTGTTGCTTATTTTCATATGTATTAAGCAATTTTTTTACTGTCACTCCACACTTTATGAGAATTATTTTAAAGCCCATGTTTAAAGTGCATTTCTTCATGAACCACCGTACCTTGGTCGTTACTAACCTGGGTTCTGATTAAACTCAGTTTCTTCATGAACCACAGTACCTAGGTCATTACTAACTTGTAGTCTGTTTTAACTCAGTTTCTTGGAGCCTAGGGCACTTATCTGGCTTGTGCAAGGACTTGGGTACAATCCCAAGAACTATAAAAAGAAACAAACTAAAAACAAAACTTCAATTTCTAATTTGGTATTTCCAGGCAACGTGCATTTCAGTAGGAAGCCCATAGGCATATAGCTTGTGCTTAACAGAGCTTGAAGGAATTTTTCGTTACTTCCATAGAGGAGGATTAGCAGGGTGTCTTTACTTCTGTGGATCACATTTGCTGTGCCCCCCAGCCCCCGGGGACAGCCTGCTTCCTGAGGACAGCATGCTTCAAGTAGACTTTGTTTCACCTATTCCAGATCCTACTTTCTTCTCTATTCTGATTCCTGGCCTTGACATCTGCTCATCACACAAAGCCAATTAGAGCTCAAACCTGAGGCAACAATCATTGACAATCACCTCAGGACAACACCAGCTCTAGGGCTCAGCTAATCTTCAGGAACTCACATTTCCTTATTGTGCCCCCAATGCCAGTCTCCCTGCTGGCTCAGCTACAACTTGAAAAAGTATTTTGAAACCACTTGTTTTCTGATACCCTTATTATAGTTTCACGATTTATAATTATTATTTTTAGGTATATTTGTGTGTGTGTGTGTGTGTGTGTGTGTGTGTGTGTGTGTGTGTGTGTATGTGTGTGTGTGTGAATGCTACATGTGTGCAGGTGCCTACCGAGGCCACAAGAGGGTTTTGGATCCCCAAAGCTGGAGTTGCAAGCAATAGTGGCACACCTAATATGTTGAGAACAAACTTAGGTCATTTACGAAATCAAGAAGTGGTCATAATTACTGAGCAAAGTTTCTCTAAAGCCTAATTATTATCTTTCTTGTTTCTGATAGGACATCTATGCATACATAGTCTAGCATAGTTCTGGAAAAATAACCAAGTTCATGACACTTCATAAAATACACAGATAAGTTTGCCATAAATAACAAATACACAATTAGAAACTCTAGAAGTGCAGTGATTTTTTTTTTAAGCTTGGTTTGATCTGGCACTTAAATTACCTCATCAAAGTCACAGAATATTTCTGTCCCTGTTCTTTGCCTTTTATGTCAACTTCAGTCCTAAGCTGTGTCTCTCCTGCAGCATGGTCACAAAATGTCCCCAAACACCAAAGAGAAGCAGTTATTCAAGTCCAAACAAGGTTCTTGTTTTAGTTACTTTACTATTGCTATGATAAAACATGACCAAGGCAAGTTAAAAAAGGAAGCATTTAATTTGGGGCTTACAATTTAGAAGGTTGGAGTCTATGACTCTCATGCCAGGGGAGATAGCAGGCAGGCAGGCCCAGGAGCAGTAGCTTAGAGCTGACATCTTGAGACACAGTCAGGATAATGATTGACAGTCTTTTTAAAACTCAAAGCCCACCCCCAGGAACACACGTTCTCCATCAAACCTATACTTCCTCATCCTTCCTAAACAGTTTCACCAAGGAACTGTATTAAAAATCATGAGCCCATGATTCAAACTCTCATTCTAACCACCATGGTTTCCTGACTTTAAACTCTGCTTTGAAAATAAACTTTCATTGAATTTGTCTTTCTCCTGTTGATTAACTGGACATAGAGTTATCAGGAAAAAAAATATAACATTATGATATGATACTGAGAACAAAATACAGCCTGTTGGGAATTAATTTCCTCCACTGCCTTGTGACTCGTTCTTCTAAATATAAAACTGGACTAAAGTTGGCAGTGTTTATATTTGGGAGCATCTGTTGTCCATTATGAAATGGAATAAAGCTAAGTACTGACCACACTGAAGGGATTCAAGGCTGAATTCTGCATTATCTATTTTGTAGAGAAGTACAGGCTGTAACACATCTGCAGGGGAAAAAAAAGTAGTTTTCTAATTTCACATGAGAAGAATAGAACTTAAGAAGTTTGGTTTCCTGCTCATTATTTGTTGTCGAGATGATCTCACTGTGCGACCCAGGCCTGAGACCCTCTTGTTTTAGCGTCCCTGACATTTATGTTACAGATGTATGTTATAGATGTTACAGCTTCTGTTAATCTTTCTCTCTGGAATTGAATATATAGCCCAAACTACATGTTTACATTGTGCAGGACACTTGTGATTTAGTTCTAACGAGCATAAGTAAGGAATGTTTACAGGGCTAGACAGAGAAATGGCTCAGTGGTTAACACACACACACACACACACACACACACACACACACACACACACACACAAGCACATACACATAAATGAAAAAAATTAAAGAATGTCCAGTTGTTTCTGAAAGTTCAATGTTCTGTACTTGGGTTACGCACATATTTTTGTACTTGTATCTTCAATGCCTTTGATTTTTGAACACCTGACTAAAGGCAAAAGTTGAGGGANGCTTCTGCTGCTTCCTAAAATGCAGAATTATTCTCCTGGGAGCTTTGGGGTAGATTTTCTCAATAGGTAAAAAGTATGGGTTATACCATAGAATCAAGCACAGTAAGAGAGCTGGAGAGCAGGAGCTTTAAAAATGTGTTAGCCAGCGGAAGTCTTGGTACTAATAAACATAAAGGAATCATGTATTTGGGAACTGATGAAAGTTGGGCATAAATTGGAGCAATTTAGTTTGTAATCCAAACAGAAAGTGAAGAAGTTATAAGACTGGAGGAAACAAATATTTTAGCTTTAAAGGAATAGACAAAGACTTAATTGCACAAAATTGAAAATTTCAGAAAAGCAAAAATGTAGCAAAGCTAAAGATAAAATGTAATAAATAAATTTGAGGGAACTATAAAATTTTTCTATGGGTTGATGTAGATAGGTATCCTATGAAGTCAGATTGAAGCAACAGAAATCAAGTGTAGCTAATTTGCACACACAAACCCTTGTTAGAATTATATAATATAAAATTAAAAATGAGTCGTATTAAAAATTGGTCTTGGAATGAATGAGAACCAGGGGAAAGATGTTAACTTGGAAAATTATAGTTTCTGGGAATACTTTCAGAAAACTTCAGGTATTGTGATGTAGCTTCTAACATTTTTAAATTCTAGTTGAACTTTTCTGAAAATTTAAGACTGTCTACTTGGGCAGAGAATGCAGACATGCTTTGTACTTCTCCAGTTTAGCCAGTCCTCAGAAGATGGCAACTCTAGAGGGATGATCTGTACACCAAAGGTAAGACTCTGCAGACAAAATGAACAGATGTCTACCCCACGTTGCACTTGTATTTAAGAAAAGAAAGTGAGAAGAAAGGGCAGTCAATGAATTGAGGATTTAACTTGATGGTGCACAGGCAAGGCAATGCAAAGCAATGCAAATGAGGTGATATCCAAACTGGAGGAAAAAAAATGAAATCAACACCAAAATGATGTATTCAAAAGGAAAGAACATCTTAAGAGTTGAAAGCATAACACTTTCAAGCATTAAGCACAGAATGGCCAGATGATCCACTTCTTGGCATTTTCCCAACAGATTTGAAGGTAAAGGCTCAAATATGTGCACACTAGTATTCATAGCAGCATTGCTCACAGTGACTATAAGGTGTTGGAAAATATGTGTGAAGAAAATGTATATACATACAATACAATATTCAGCCTTGGTAAGGGAGGAGATGTTCATGGATGCCACAATGTGGATGAACCTTGAAAACATTTCACAAAGAGAAGTGCTGTGTGATCCCTTGTATGTGCAAATACTGCATATTCCATGCATGTGTACATACTGTACCATCTCGTGTATGTGCAAATACTGTAGGAGAACTTATATGTATAAGTACTGTATGGTTCTATATATGTGAAAATAATGTATGATTCATGTATGTGTAAATACTGTATGGTTATATATATATATATATATATATATATATATATATATATATATATATATATATATGCAAATAATGTATGATCCCAAGTATGTGCAAATATCATGTGATCCTTGTATGTATGAATACTGTATGATCCTTTGTATGTATAAATGCCATGTGGTCCCATGGATGTGAAAATACTGAGCCCTTGTATGTGCAAATACTCTGTGATCCCATGTATGTTCAAACACTGTATGAGCTCTTGTATGTGCTAATACTATACGATCCCATGAATGTTCTGTAGCTGGAATAAGTGTCAGATACAGTTTGAGGAATCGAGATTGCCAAAGGTTGAAGACATGGAGGAGAAGTTTTTGCTTTATAAACATGGAGTTTCTGTTTGAGATAAGTAATTTATAGAAATAGGTAACAATGGTCATTGTTCAAGGGTGTGGGTGTGTTAAGGCCCTGAATTATATATTTAAATGGCTAAAAGTGTAAATTTTGTGTCACATACGGCTTAAGGGAAGGTTCTGTTAACTACATTTATAAACTAAGAATAGCAATGTAAGTTGATGGGGTAATTTTTATAAGATGTTCCAAATGTTCCTAATGTTTGACTTTTAACTATTTTGGTTTTGGTTTTGGTTGTTTTTCAACACAGAGCCTCTCTGCGTAACCCTGGCTGTCCTAGAACTCACTTTGTAGACCAGGCTGGCTTTGAACTCATAAAGGTACTTTAATCTTGGTACTTCAGAGGCCTGTTCTGCCTTTGAATCTGGGATTAAATGCATGCACTACCAGAACCTGTTGACTGTTAACTTTTTAAATTAACTTGTATTGTTAAATTTTGCTTGGATCATAAAAATGATAACATTTAGCACTAGACTAAATTAAATATACTAACCCTGTAAAATATCTAACAAAAGCGATAAAAATCTCTTAAATATTTATAGTAGAAATTATAAGAAATATTTGAAAAGCAAAATTCTTGTCTAATCTCTATTCACTGATAAAAATAAATATACTTAAATAGTACCCATATATCAACTAGACTTATAATAAAAATCAACTTGAAAAAAAAACCCTCAGTAATACAGCTTCATACATTTGGGGGAGGAGCATGAAGACTTTTATAATGTGGTTACACAATAAAGTGCACATTTTACAGAGCAATGGAAATCAAGTAGGAAAGAGTTTTAGAGATCATATTGGCAAAAAAAGGAGACAGGACAATAAAAAAGGGGGGGGGATCTCAAAAAAGTTGAGATACAAAAGTTTCCAAAGAAGATAACTTCCCATTAGAAGACAGCTGAGCATAAATGTTCTAAAAAGCCTTAGCACATGGAGCTGTGTTTAGGAGCACTGTAAGTTACACCAGACATCATACAGTACTGCTTCTAAGTCATTAGAGATCTAAAACAGTGGGGAAATATGTAATACGACCTCCCTCCCTCTCTCCCTCCCTCCCTCTCTCCTTCCTTCCCTCCCTCTGTCTATCTCTCCCTCTCTCTCAGGGCTTGCTGGGATACAGGATACCTCATATGCAAAGCAAGCTCTGTACCACTATGTGGAAATAATTTCAAAGGAGAAATGAAAGTTGAAAACAAAGGTATGAGCCTTATATCCTAAAAGTCAAAGTTTTGGGTACAGTTAGTTGACTTCGGGCCTGTTTGTTTTGTTTTGTTTTGACTTGTTGTTTTGCTTTTCAAGACAAGGTTTTTCTGTAGGTTTGGCTGTCCCATAATTAGCTCTGTAGACCAGGCTGGTCTCAAACTCAGAGATCTGCCTGCCTCTGCCTCCTGAATGCTGGGATTTAAAGGTGTGTGCCTGCACCATCACTACCACCACCACCAGCAGCTATTTGATTCTTTCTCAGATACAAGTACTATATTCCTTCAGAAGGAATCCTAGTTATCACTTGGTAAGATTTTTCTTTCTGCTTCAGCATGGTGAAATCTTGGGGAAGGATATACTCAGCTAGTAGGATAAGGAAGCTTAGAGCTTTTTGTGAGAACTTCCTGGGTCTGTGGTGGCATCTGGGGACTCTGCTTTAACTCTGCCCCATGCCAACGCTTCCATTGTCTAGTGCCTTGACCTTCTCTAAGTCTGTTTTCAGCCATCATCTTCAGGGAGCTTGGACCCATTCATCTCCATCTTTGCCATGGAAGGCTGTCTGTATGTTGGGTAGTTAGTCCTCAGCAATATTATTTAATGCTGACTCTACATAAGGATACAGTTGTTTAAGACATAGTGCTCCTCTTCGGAGCCTTTAATGAAGCCCAGTATTGCATAACACCCCATGAGAGACACAACACATGAAGACCCACTGCTCAGGGTTAAATCAGACATCAGTATGCCACTTCTGGTAGGAGAAGAATTCCATACAGACATTGCCTGTCTGGAAGTCTTCATCCAGGAGTCAGGGGAAAAGGCAAAACTGCAGAGTTTTCAGGTGACCCCCAGATCCTGCAGTGTCAGTCAAGTCGGTGTGGAAAAATAGTTTAAAAAAAATAGAAGACCTAGGTGTTAGCATATTTCATAATGTGTAAGTGTTTTGGAAGCACACAGAGGTTTGCCAGCCACTTCCAGGTAGTGGGGGAATCGTGCCAGAAAACAGTGAGAATGGCAAGAGGAAGAAGGACAACGTGTTCTGGAACTCTCCGTGGAGGCAGACTTTTCAGATCACACTGTGTGGGGACTATATAAAAAGATGCCTCAGCAGGAAGCAATGAAGGCCAATAAACTCTAGCCGCATAAGGAGAAGAAAATAACAATGATATTTAGCCTTGTGTCACTAATATGGAACCAGGGGTTTGTGGAAAAAAGAATCTGGACTGTGCTATCACTCCTTCAGATGACATGTTTAACGGTGTATCCTGTACTTACATAGGGCATCTTTACAGGTTCCTCTAGGCACCAGCCAATTCACATGATTCAGTTAGAAGTGAAACTCCATGGTAACTAAGACTTAGAATTTTTCTTTGATTGTCTTTTACAGAAACGCTAAACATTACCTCCCTTTTTTAATCTTACAGTTCAGCTCACCAAATAATACTGTTACATCTGGATGTCTGGTAGAAATTATTTAATTATCTTCTCTTTGTAGCAGCACAGCTGAAAAATAGTAAACATGTAAGTATGAATCTGTCTATGACTGACAGGGTCCACGTGGAAGCTGTTTGGGTGGAGCCATGGGTCCCTGCTCTTCCTAGATGTGGAATGGCTGCTTTTGCTCTCTCCAGCTGCCATTACTCTAAAGACTGTTTCTAGAGTTTTTTGGTAGTTTCATTAGCTTTTCTGATTTCCTCTGACCTAGAATTAAAGATCCAAATCTATCTAAATATAAATGTATCCTTTTTGTTTCCCATGTTTGTTACTTAAACACTATGAAGCAGGAAAAGGAGAGGACATCAATATTGGGTGGGGTGCTAGTGCCCTCAGGAGAACTGGGAACCCCTTCCCGTATCATACTGGGTTGCCCTGCACTGTGAAAGAGCTGGAATCTGTCCCAGAGTTCTTTGGGATTTCCCATTTACATCACCCCGTGAAGTCCCCACCGCCGTGTTTTTTTTCTACAACATTCCTGCTGGCATTGATGACCCCTCTCACTCTATCCAGATTCACACACACACACACACACACACACACACACACACACACACACACACGTGCTCGCGCAGCAAATCAGGCCCTGCTGGATGTTGAGCACCTATTCTTTGCAATGCTGTGAATGTCTCTAATCATGTTGATGATGCTGATTGTACTTCCCTGGGGATGCGCTCTGTTCATTACAGTGGGCTTTTCCACCATCCTGATCTCATCTTTCAGCCACGCAGCCTCCATGGGTTCTCTTGTTCCTACATTATTGACTCTGTCGCTGTTCCTAGGTTTCCTCTCTTAATCATACAAACAGCTTCTCAAGTGCCATTCTGGGACCATAAGGAAGACAAGTGTCAAATATGCCTGCCGTTCTCACCTAGATTTCCTGCAACTCCCTCTTCAATTACCACCTTGCCTGGTGGCTTATCATTCTGTTTCTGCACACTGGACATAGTCCTAGCTCATACAGAATAGAATCGGTCATGTGGTGGGACTATTAATATTTCTTTTGTCATCTATTAATTGAAAACCTCATACCTGCTTCCCTGGAGTCTCTGCCCCAGAGTTCTATTCAAGGGGGTAGGAGGAGACTGTGTGCTGCAGCTGTGCCCTGTTTTCCAGTGCCATTACTCACGATTATTAAGCCCCCGTGGTTTTCCTGTTTACACGTGCCCTCGAGTTCCTGAGGGAATTATACCACATATACAGGGCAAAAATGTCAAACAGCATGCTAAGGCCCAGTTAGGAAAGAGAGCAAAGAAATAGACCTCCTCACTACAAGGCAGATCTTCTTCTCAAAGGGCAACAGGTGACTTTGGTAAATCTAGCCAGAAGTCAGTCATATAAGAAATTACAGTAGCAATGGTGTAGAAGTTTGGAGGGCCAATAGTTAAACATTGTTGATTAATTTCTGAACTTAGAGGTTTGTTTAGAAATACACAATTACTATAAATTTAATGTATAACCAGTAAGAATTTGAATCTATATTTTGTGGCAAATAACACAACTGAGCATGTCAAAGTGAAGTGGAGAGATAGTTGCGCAGTTAACCGAGTTCATACAGCTCTTTCGGAGGACCCATGTCTGAGTTCTCACATATGTTGACTCACAACTGCCTGTAACTCTAGCTCCAGGGAACACAGGCCCTTTTCTGGACTGTGCAGGTACCTGCCCGGATACACATATAAAAACACACTTACACACAATTGATTTATTTGCTTATTATTTTATTCTCTATTTTATTATTAATCAGTTTTATGATAGAAATAAATATTCAAAAAATAAAAGTAGGCAGCTTTTTCTTTATAGTCTGCACAATCTTGGTTTCTTACCCGAGTTAAATCCTTGTCTTTTTGTTTGGTGAGCTTAAGTCTTCAATGCCTGAGTCATCTCTTCAGGTCTTCCCTAAGAATTTGGACTTCCAGTAACTATCTCTTTTTTTTTCTTTTACTGCAAATGGATTGTTTTTATATAATATATTCCATTCTGTGATGGCTATACATTCCTTGCTACCTGCCCTGATGTTCTGGGTTCCCAAATGAAAGAAACATATACACAGCCTTATATTTTAATATGCCTTAAAACCTCCACGTGGGTAACAACACTTCCCCTCAGATAGTCCTGAGTTATTACTTACTAAAATCTATATTCCAGCATGGCAGTTGTCCTCTTCCTCCTCCCTTGGACCCTTGCCCAGGAATCCTAAAGTCCTGCCTCTGTCTCCCTGACCAGCCATTGGCCATTAGTAACTTTATTTACCAATCAAAGCTAATTGGGGGCAGGGTCCCTGAGTGTCTTATGTGCACATGCATAGATTCTCATGTGATTCTGGGGGCCAAATTAAAGTAAGTAGCATTAGACCAAATCCACAACACTATAGGTTCCCCTCTGCTGCCCCTAACTACCTTAAAGGACAGCTTTGGTTTGCAGTGCTAATCCGATGAAAATTTTCTTTTTCAAACCAATTCACTCTCTATAAACAAACTTATTAAATATTTAAACAGTTAAATCTCTGTATTTGTATTCAATAAAATTTAATATAAAACTACATTGAAAAAAATCTACATTATTTTGGAAAGCATAATTGTAGATAAATACAGTTAAGTAATGCTAAATGTGTTCATATATTACACACCCAAAGTCCAGCATGTTTTTACCTTGCTAAGGTAAATATATCTTTTTTCCTTGTTTCATTTTTTAAAGATTTACTTATTTGTTTTATGTAGGTACACTGTAGCTGTCTTCAGACACACTAGAAGAGGGCATCAGATCTCATTACAGATGGTTGTGAGCCACCATGTGGTTGCTGGGAATTGAACTCAGGACCTCCAGAAGAGCAATCAGTGCTCTTAACCACTGAACTATCTTTCTAGCCCTTATCCCAATCTTTTAAGGAGTGGCTCCTCCTATGGACAGACAGGCCCTGTCTGTCCATCATTCTATCTTCTGCTCTCTGTGTATGAATACTCTAAGTATCCCATGTAGGTCAAGTCATATGGTTCCAATAATTAATTTTGATAAACTGGGAGGAGTTTGATGTATAAGAAGTCACATCTTATAAGTGTGTGATAGCCTAGGCCATGAGAACCATTTATCAGAACCATGTTGATATATCACATGCATAAAACATGAAATTACTTAGATAGCACCTGTTTACTTTTGAACTGAAGGTTTTACAAGGGGAAGGTTGGGTGAAATCTAAAAGGCCATAATGAGGAAAAGAAAGGGGGACGCAGTTTTCTTTGTGGCAATCCAATAAAGCGCCATCTTGTAAGTCATAACTGCTAGTGGGGCAGGGGAAGTAGTTTTGTAGTCCTAAAAGTCCTGGAAAACTGCATAATACAGCTGTCAAAATCATTCATGTTGCATATTAACACACCAAAGTTCTGGAAAACTGCATAATACAGCTGTCAAAATCATTCATATTGCATATTAACACACTAAAGTTCTAATCGTCTTCTGTTTCCTGTTTGATCCTGGTTTTTTCAACTTTTGTTGACTAAAGAATCTTTTATTTTCCCTTTCCACAGAACCTAAGAACACTGTAGAGGAAAACGTGTGGAGTCTAAATCAGGATGTAGCTTATAGTTACCGCTTGGTCCTCAAAGGGCTTTTAAACCTGCATCTGGGTTAGCTCCCTAAACCTCCTCCTTCTACATTTTTGTATGTAATATACCTGTAATAATGTACATATATATGAAATTCCTTACTTCTACATTTTTGTGTATATAATATACATGTAATAATGTAACTATATATGAAATTCCTTCCTTCTACATTTTTGTGTACATAATATACATGTAATAATGTTAATATATATGAAATTCCTTCCTTCTACATTTTTGTATGTAATATACATGTAATAAGTACATATATATGAAATTCAAATATTGAATAGAGATGGCTGTCTCTCAGAAAGTGCTCAAAATGCCAACTTTAAACTTTCGTTTGAAAGAAGAGTAAAGCACATCTGACAATAGAGATTGCATTTAGGTTGGGTTTTGAAACCGCTGCATAATTTCCACAGAGGGCAGAACTATGACCCTTTGGGCTAAAATAAAAACTGCTTGGCTATTACACTTACCCCTTCTCGCATGACCAGAGGAACCAACAACTCAGCTGCAAAAGGCTTTCAAAGCTCCGGAAGAAGATCGATGACGACAGGTTAAATGAGAACATCTGCGCATGCGCCACATAACTATTGGCTTAGCACACCGTCTGTGTGGATGTGTGCACCGTGTTTAGAGATAAACAAAGGTTCCAGAAAACACTGCACAGAGTATAGGTTGGATCGCCATCACTACACAAAAGCCTCTGAGATCACTCGTGGAAGCTAAGTGGGAGAAGCCTGGGTAATAACTAGGAAATGACGACTTTTCCACTGGAGATATTTTCTTAATTATTTCCCGGCTCTCCAGGCAATTTTAACACCTTGTGAGACTGTCATTATGATCCACTTACAATAATGGCAATTTCCCTCTGCATGTTTGACAATACAGAAATTAACTCCTTCCTTATGATATATGTTTCCCACAATTATTAGCAAGCCTTACTCTGCCTCTCTTAACTTGTTCTATGAATGTTATGCTCTCTGAGGGCAGCATTGTCTTAAATCTACTCAGTATGCTCTTTGGGACCCCATCTAGTATTTAGTACACTATTAAGACTCTGGGGGCACTAAATGACTCAGTTAACTCATAGGATTCAGTTCGTAGTCTTCATTTTGCATAAAAAAGAATTATTTTTTTCTTGTATACTTGAAGAAATTTAAAAGATTAAACTTCTTTATCCAAAAGAAATGATGCCAGCAACACACTAAGCTGGTACTTATCCAGTGCTCTTGACTTAATGTGATTGCTTAAAGAACTAAAACACATGGGTGGATTCATTGGAAAGTGAGAAAGAAAAGACAAGCAGAACAGAGAAACCGCATTTGAGCCCGATGTACTCATTATACGTGTTCAGTTTTGAGTGTCTCTTGTATTCGTAACCATCAAAAGGCTCCCAAAGCCAAGGCAAGGCTCTTTCTTACTGACCACAGTGTTTCCTTTACACCGTGCTTGACTGTGCAGTCGCCCTGACTCTCCTTTGAGTGCGTGATTGTGAACTTCTCACAGTGGAAAAAAATGCAGCCAACCGAGGCAGGCGCTACTACAATGAGCAAATACATGGTGTAGAGGTGGGAAAGATCAAGTCTTAGGGGGAGAGATGGGCGGGATAGCAAAGCCGAGTGATTCGTGCACCGGAGAGAGATGGAACTGGAGACACGTGAAGAACAGGCAGGTATGAGAAACCTGAGGACATGGTATGTCCCCGCGGCTGCCGTGCCGCCAATGGCCGTGTCTTCGTTCGTGGCCCAACCACAGCCAGGGTCTGTGACACATGTGAAGGGGCAGGTGATGTAGACCCAACGCTACAGGATCTCCATGAGACAGGGTAACAACAGGATATATGAAAAGAGGCCCCATGAGGATCCAGTATTGATAATGTAGCAGAAGCTAAAGGTCTAGACCAGACCAATAACGCATTGCAACGAACATTTTCAAGTAAAGCTAATTAGGCACAAGGGTATACTGAGAGACACACCACAGCTTCCACGGATAGATTTGTTGTGGCTTTTATTATTTTGGTTTGCGGGAGAGGTTGCAAGGGTGGAGGTGTGTATATGAAGGGATAGGGATATGAGTGGGATTGGGGTATATAACGTACAATTCACAAAGAATCAATAAAAAGTTTTTTTTTAATGCTACTATGGACAGACCTTCAGGCTCTGCTTAACACAGGTCCCCAGAATATTTGATTAATGGATGGAAAATAACATCTTACTTCTGTGCAGTTTATTTAACGTCAAAACATTGCCCTAACACATTGTATTAACTTTTGCTTAATTTGTTTGTTTTCTCATCCATCAAGTATTATCAATTATATAACAGTTGTGAGATAGTAGATAGTAATTATTCAAAGGAAATCAATCACGATCCTTACAACTCAAAAGTATCACAGCCCAGGGAACTTACAGTTTTTGAAAAAAGTGTCAAATACTGTTTTGCATTATCAAACACGAGAAGGAACAGTTATTGTACAGGGTCCTTTAATCCAGGGAACTGTTCTGTTGGCAGAATTTTTCATTGACCCACCCAGATCCTCGAAGGTGAGAGGCTCACCTAGAATCACAGGACTAAACCAGAGACCACAGCGGTGGGGTCTTTTCTCAGGGAACATCCACACTGCTACCCCTATATCCTGTTATAACTCAGCCCAGAGACAAGCGTCTTAAGGCCAAAGAGTTACAATGGTTTCTAGAGTCTGTCAGGCAATGAAGAGATAAAGCAAACAAACAAATAAAAGTCCAGGGCATTAGAATTGAAGAACTGCATCCATTCCTCTGTTGAGGGACATCTGGGTTCTTTCCAGCTTCTGGCTATTATAAATAAGGCTGCTATGAACATAGTGGAGCATGTGTCCTTATTACATGTTGGAGCATCTTCTGGGTATATGTCCAGGAGAGGTACTGCTGGATCTTCCTGTAGTACTATGTCCAGTTTTCTGAGAAACCGCCAGACTGATTTCCAGAGTGGTTGTACCAGCTTGCAATCCCACCAGCAATGCAGGAGTGTTCTTCTTTCTCCACATCCTCACCAGCATCTGCTGTCACCAGAATTTTTGATCCTAGCCATTCTGACTGGTGTGAGGTGGAATCTCAGGGTTGTTTTGATTTGCATTTCCCTAATGATTAAGGATGTTGAACATTTTTTCAAGTGCTTCTCAGCCATTCGGTATTCCTCAGTTGAGAATTCTTTGTTTAGCTCTGTACCCCATTTTTAAAATGGGGTTATTTTAATTTCTGGAGCTCAGCTTCTTGAGCTCTTTGTATATATTGGATATTAGCCCCCTATCAGATTCTATATGCCCCAGCACAGGGGAATGCCAGGGCCAAGAAGTAGGAGTGGGTGGTTAGGGGAGCAGGGCAGCGGGGAGGGTATGGGGAACTTTTGGGATAGCATTTGAAATGTAAATAGAGAAAATATCTAATAAAATATTTTTAAAAATATAAGATCTTTTTAAAGATGGAGAGGGTTTTTATATATATTAAAATGTACTCTTGAAACTATACTTAGGATAGTCATGTTGTTAATATTAAATACCGATAAATATTTTTTAAAAAGAATTGAAGAACCACGTGGGCTGGAGCAGAGAATAAAGTCGTAAACGGGGGCAATAGCAAAGAAATCACTTTGTTAGCGCTTCCCTCAGGTTCGAGACCGCTGGGAAAAGTATTCTTCCTCCTGTATATCTCCTAGTCAGACCCAGTTTAGATCAGAATATGGGTAAATTATTATCTGTCTGGGAGCCCCAGACAGATAGAGTATAACACAACCTTGAAAGGTCTCAGGTGCCCATCACGTACGTGTGGGTTCCTTCTCAGAAAACCTAACTTCTAAGGCCACAAGCATCTTCATCCGCCAAAAGTTTAATAACATTTAAAATATTTTGTGACACAACACTTACACAAACAGTAATATTCATAAAATATTTACCTTTTTAATTCCTTATCTCTTCTCTCTGCATTTCCTTAATAGAGAATATATAAATATGAAAACTTAAAATTTTCTAATTTTTCTTATTCCTTGGGCCAGGGTATAAAGAGTTTGCCTAACGGAAATGGCCATCGTGTTGTGTAAGTTTACACGGGCTTTATTTGGTTCTGAAAGTACCCAGAGCAGTAGCTGTCAGTGTGTGGTAAATATTTTATTATGTAGTAAATGAGCATACACAATTTCCAGGTTTACAAATGAGCAGGGTGAACCTAAGTTGCTAAAAGTGTGCAGTTCTTGTGCTGAATGTATTCAAACCATGGCAATTTATACATTTAAGGGTAAAATGAACAGAAAACAAAAACCAAACTGAAGCCACGTGTCGTCATACGAAGCTCAGACCTCACAGAAGCCACAGTGGAAAGGCACTGAACTCTAAATCCTAATTGTTAAAATGTATTCCAATTCTTATGATAAGAGGGAGTGCTTGCTTTTCTGGGGTGTGGATACACACTGAGCTTTGTTAAGGAATTCTAATGTGACCCATTTGTGAAAATTAGCCATATGTTACTGTGTAGAATTTATTTAATTCAAAGAAAATAAATTGAAATAATATTTATGAGATACAAAAGCAAAAAATATTTTGCTTACTCAACGTATGTGAATTGGAATCATGAATACAAACTCATTGAATTTCAAAAATAGCCAAAATATTTAATTAATGCAACTTTTATGGAAATGGATTTTGGGTTACAACTAAGCCCTCTTTGCCAATTCTGGGGTGGGGTCTGTCTACCAACTGAAGTGATCTTTAGTGTCACACCCATGCCTCCTCAAATAAAAAAACCACACTACGGCGGTCACACTAGTATGGTTGAAGGCTTGCCAGGTCAAGAAGCAGAAATTGTGAGAAAATGTTTAAAATAAACAAAAAAAACAAAAACAAAACAAAGAAAACCTGCCCTAGACTGAACACTGAAAGCTGCTCTAGTTTTTTAGTTTTTGATTGAGCATGCAAATGTACCTAACAATCTTCTGTAAATCTGGACTCTGCATCCTATTCCCGCCTCTGTGGTTAGTTCCTGGAGCTGCCACAGCAAACTTCTATAGACAGGGTGGCGCTAACATACTCACTTCCTCCTAATTCTGGAGGCCAGAGTCTGACAAAAAGGGTCCAGCAGGGGTTGTCTCCCCTGATGTCTTCCCCCAGTGACTTCTTGGTTGTTCCCATCATGCTTTGCTCTCATATGACCATCCTTGTGTGTCCCTTGTGGGCCTCGGGGACACAGGGATACTGGAATAGGACTGACTTCAGGGATCTCGCAAAAATTCACTGATTTCTTTTTGTATATGTGCTTGTGTGTGCATGTGGGCGTTAACAGGTTCATGTGGGTGTGTATGCATGGATACATGTTTTCACATGTGTGTGGAAGCCAAAAGACAGCTTCAGGTGCCGTTCCTTATACACCGTCCACCTTTATTTTTTGAGACTGTGTCTTCCTCTGGCCTAAGGTTCACCCAGTAGGCTAAGCTGGCTGGGCTGGCAAGTGTCCACCCACCCCTGCCTGCCAAGCTCTTGAATTGCAAGGACAAACAACACCCAGCTTTTTTCACAAGGGTTCTGGCATTCAATTCCAGGTTCTCATTCTTACAAGTCAAGCCTCACATATTAAACTCAAGGAGGGTTGCAAGGTTTGAATAAAACTTTATTATCCTGTCTTTAAATACTAAAAAATATTTTTAGATGGTGTGTGAACATGTGTGTGAGCATTTGCACACCTGTGTATGTGCACATGAGTACAGTTGTCTACAGAGGTTTTGAAGATGAAGTTAGAGGTGGTTGTGAGTGATGTGGGTCCTGGGAACGGAGTTCAGCTTCTCTGCATGAGCCGCACATGCTGTTATCCACGGAGCCATCTCTGTGGCTCCTTTGTCTCTATTTGAGAATTCACCTTGGTGTTCTTGGTTCTGAAGCCTGTTCAATAAGCTCTTGAAAACCACATTAAAGGAGAATTTATCAGCCGCTTGATTGTAAGTATAAAGTACAGAGAGAAAGGAGCAAGTTCCAAGGATCAGCTCCAGATCTGATGACCGCCTGGCTGGAAGAATTCACAGAAATCAGCACATAATTGTGCCCATGGCTGCGACTTATTGCTAAAACACACACACACAAAAGCAAACAGACAGAAGCAGAATTAGCTCAGGGAAAAAGGTAGAGCAGGTGAAGTGTGGTGGAAGTCAGACATATAGAGCCAAGAGAATTTCCCCAGCAGACAATCCTTCCAGAAATAGTGTATGATACCGGGTAGGGAGTGATGTCTACCAAGGAAGCTCATTAGAGTCTCCATGCCTAAGTCTGCACCTGAAGCTTGTCATTCAGGTTCCTTCAGCCTAGCACAGACCAAACTTCCAGACTCGGAGGAAAAAAAGGAGGTAGTACAAGTGATGTTGTATAAATAGGTCAGCTGAATTAAAGTGACAGCGGTCAGGGATCAGTCGGGGGCAGGAAGGGGGTGTTGAGAACACAAAGCAAAGGTTGCCATCCAAGCCCCAAACCTGCACCAGGCAGGATACTGAAGTTTCTCCTGAATTTGCCACACTTCTGGGAATGACACATGGAAGATCCCAGCCTGGTGCCTAAAAAGATGCCAACTGTCCTTGTAATTTTGACCCTGGATTTACCGGGATAGCATCTGGCTTGTTGGATACATACCTGAAGCTGCTTTCCTTGCTCATCTCCTCCTTAACAGAACAGTACCGGAGACAGGGCACAGCAGGTTTGCATAGTGACAACGAGCTCTATGGCAGACTGACTGTGCAGTCAATTGCTGCAGGGAATTTCCACCCTGGACCTTGCTTGGCCTCGTCTCTGGAGTCTTCTAACTGAGTATCACTGACCTGGGTGCTCAGTAGGTTCTAATGTTGCCCGGAAATCTCTGCCTCCTTATTTTATACCTAGGCCCACCCACTTGGCAACTTCATCCAGAACACAAGCCTCATATGTCTTTTCAGAGAAACTAGAAACCACTCCTGTTTTGTACCTGAGTGTTAGGAAGCTGGCCACAAATTCGCCTGCTGCCAAGTTCACGTGATTAAGCTTCTCTTCGTCATTAAGGTTTATTTTCCACTTGAAGGAGAACGGTCTGTTTACTGTTGCTTTGCCAGCAGCCTCTGACCAGAGATGGTAGCACCTCCTTTCCCTTCCTCTCTATCTGCCTTCTTGAGTGACTGACAGGGTGGGCCGTAGAACACCACATGTTGCTTCATCAAGTGAGACCACTAGAGTCTGACAGAAGGAAGAGATCCCCAGAGTTTCTTACAGACAACTTTCAGTTATTCACACCTGCTTCAGTCAGAACAGGAAATAGTTCATTGGACACCTGGCTTAAGTTTCTGAAATAAGCCAGGGGGTGGGGGCGGCAGGGAGGGAGAAGGGAGCTGTTTTCATTCTGTGAGAGGAGCCCCTGGAAACCTCCCTTGCCTGGAACAGCTCGTCTCATGGCTGTTTCTATTTCTCCATTTCTTTTCTCTCTGCAGCAATGTCTGTGAGGATAGCAAAGACTTCCCACCCCCTTCTTACACTATCTTCAACAAATGAGCAGGAGCCTTCTGTTCTTTTGTAGTTTTCTGGAACCAAAGACCTTGCAGAGAACCCAATGTGTGCAGTCACGCACACCAGCAGCACACATTTGCCTGTGTATGTGTGTGTGTAGGGGTGGGGGATGGAAGGGGGACTCTGCCAGAAACAGCCTTGAAGTCCATGACCTTGACAACACAGTCACCAATTTGTTCTTCCTGTTTTCTCTCCCACCTGTTTTCCTAAAGAAGACAGTGGAGTGTTTCCCAGTAGAATCCCTATGCTTTGTAAGATGAGTTGGTTAATAAGTGTTTCCCTGTTTTTGTTGTTTCTGTTTTGTTTGTTTGTTTGTACATTTTGTTTTTGCTTTTTTGTTTGTTTTTATTACCAACTAAAAGACTCTGATCTGACTTGGATGAACTTCCTCTCTTTTCATCCCCATCTCTCAAATGCCCCACCCTTTCCATCTTCCAAGCCAGCTCTGGCAATACTATAGCCTGCGCAAAATTTTGACAGGCTTCCTGCTCCCCTCCCAAGTGCTTTGGTCTGACCTTCCCACTGCCCACAGCTCAGCATACTCCTCCCCTCCAGTTGTGCTTGCCTGATTTGATTTATTTTATCCCTACCCAACACTTAATTTGTTTTTTTTAAACAATTTTTGGTTCATCTGGTTTGGGCAAGTATTTGCCTAATGGATATTTTAAAATGGGAAAGAAAAGTATGGAAGAGAAGAAAGAGGGAGTGCGGGGGGAGAGATGGGAAATAGTCACAAGAGAAAGAGGCAGACAATCCATGGGGACTGTGTGGCTTTCTGATTTCAGCTTCCATAGCGATCTCTGATACATAGTAACTAGCACTTGGTACATAGGTCAGACATTTGTGGAAATGAAATAAATGTTATCAATAGAAACCACCAGACTTATCCAAAGGCAAAGAAGAGACAGTTTGTGGAGGGGTCTTTCTGGAGAATCTGACACAGTCACTGTAGCTGGGGTACTGTTTCTAGCCCTGACAACCCACACAGTTTATATTACTGGAATCGTCTGGTTACACACATTCTTACAGTGCAGATGGTAAATGCGACTTTCTCAGAAGTTAGTAGGAAATTCTGAGAGTTGAATCCCCTGGACCAGGGCTAGGGAATAAATGAAAAACACAAATCTCTGGGCTCTTATTTTAGCCTGTTGAAATGTGGCCCGTATCCTGAATATGAAAAAGAACACGTGGTCATAGTAACCTACCACTGAGGCAGTGAGTTCAACAGATGCGAGCATCCAATGTCTTGCTGCTCTGAAGTATAAGGCTTGAGCACTTTCCTCAGAAGGTCTGAGTTAAAATCCCAACTCTGAGGCCCTTGGCTCTTTGCTTACTCTTTCTAAAGTCCCTTTGCTCTGTGTGTAATAGAAGGACGAGCCCCAGTAGACTATGAGAAATCGAAGAATGACAAGGTGGCTATTTATAGGATTATTTGAAAAAGGACTGTCTTAACATAGGAACAGTGTTTTACGAGAGACTTTCAGGTTTTGGCTTGACCCAGTAATAGATATAACTTAAGCCACCTCCTCAGAAAAGGAATGTTATGTACAGTCTAGGGAATAGACTACAATACCCATTCATTTTTATTTTTTTAAAGACATCCCCTCCTGCTCTGTGTCCCACATATGTGCAGGTTACCTGAGAGATTGGAAAAGAGTGTCAGAACCCCTGGGGCTACAATATGGATGATTGCCAAGCAGCCCTGCATGGCATAGGCGACTGGAAACCAAACTCAAGTCTGTTAGAAGAATAGGAAGTGCTCTCAATTGCTGAGCTAGCTCTTCAGCCCCCATACTTTTAGTTCTGAGTGAATGAGTTTATTAGATATATAACAAGTCTAAGTAATAGGAGAGGGGGCTGGGGAGAGAATGAGTAGAGTCTTGGGCAGAGCAGTGTTCCCTCAGGTGTGACTTCCAAGTTAAAAAAACAAAACGAAACAAACAACAGCAGAAAGGTTGGATGCAAAACACTCTGCAGAGACTGGGTGGGAGCCCTGTTGACTGTCAGCAGCAGTTCCCTAGAGAGAGTGCTGTGCAGAGCGGTGTCCCCTTGGGTGAGGTTTCCAGGTTAGAAAGAAAGAAAGAAAGAAAGAAAGAAAGAAAGAAAGAAAGAAAGAGTAAAGAAAAGAAAAGAAAAGAAAAGAAAAGAAAAGAAAAGAAAAGAAAAAGGCAACAGTGGAGATGATGTCATCACATCAGCCACAGCTAGGAGAAACCAGGTGGGGAAGGTGAACCAGTCAGGAAGGCAAGGCTGTCAGCTACAGCCTTTTGTTTCTCTCTCTCTCTCTCTCTCTCTCTCTCTCTCTCTCTCTCTCTCCTCTTTTTCTGTTTTTTCCCTTTGAAGAATCATATTTATTTTTCAAAGACTTAGTAGGAAAATAGTGTTTCATATTCCTCCAGATGTTTATAGCTTTTGATTAAGCTTTCTCTCCATATGTGAGCTTGCAATGGCTGCCTGAACTTTGGTTCCCCTCTTTCTACTGTAGGCACTTTTAGATTATGGGATACGCAATAGTAACATCTATTTAAAATGGCTTCTCTTCTAGTTCTCAGGAGCGCCATGGTTTTATCTTGGGCTGTTTTGCTGTCTTGTTCCCTCTCACTAAGTTGAAAAGACTTGTCTATTTCCAGACAAAGAGCCTTGGAAGTCACTTTTGGACAAACATATTTGGGTCTGAGTTGCATGCTTCCAGTGGTAGAACTGGGACATCTATCCAGCCACAAAACATTCTACCTACAATTTGTCCTGTATGCACATTGTGCTGGAATAACAGTAAAGGTGGCTATGGTATAGAATTTGTGGGAGTGACCAACCAGTGACTGGTCCAACTTGAGGACCACTCCATGAGAGGGAGCTCATAACTTACACTGCCTGGATGGTCGAGAACCAGAGGCTGGATAACTCAAGACCTAGGGTGGAACCAAACACAACTGGCCAAAATTGAAAACAATAATTGAAGACCCATACCACATAATTCCACATACCACAAATACGTGATTTTCAACAAAGAAGCCAAAATACACACTGCAGAAAAGACAGTATCTTCAAACAAGATAGCAGTATATAAAAGGATAAAAAATAGACTCATATCTGTCACCCTACATAAAACTCAATTACAAATGGATCAAGAGCATCATTATAAGACCAAGACTATATACCCTAAATGTGGTAGAAGAGAAAGAAGGGATAGACATGAACTCATTGACATAGTAAAGGACTTTCTGAACAGAACTCTAATAACACAAGCATTAAGAAAATACCCTACAGGCTTGCCTACCTCCAGAGCTTATGGCCACATTTTCTCAATTAAAGCTCCCTTCTCTCTGCTGACTCTGGCTTGTGTCAAGTTAAGATAAAACTAGCCAGATCACATGGTGACAGATTACATGTAGTTTTTTGTTTGTTTGTTTGTTTGTTTTATTTTGGTTTTTTTTTTTTTTTGGTTTTTCGAGACAGGGTTTCTCTGTATAGCCCTGGCTGTCCTGGAACTCACTTTGTAGACCAGGCTGGCCTCGAACTCAGAAATCTGCCTGCCTCTGCCTCCCAAGTGGCATTAAAGGCGTGCACCACCATGCCCAGCTCTACATGTAGTTTTATAGTTTAATAATCAGTCTTTTTAAAGTCCACACTACCGTGTGTCACAGAGTGTTTAACCCAACACTACCCATATTGTAGATATTATTAGACCCATGTTGAAGATGAACAAAATAGACACATTTTCAACATTCACAGTAAGTAATGGCATCAAGGCCTGACCTATGCTCTAGAACTGTTCTTAAGAAGTCCCAATGTGGAGACCACAGCCTCATTCGACAGAGATTTGTTAAAGTTCCCTCTGGGCTAATGACTAATCTTTACATGTGGCTCTTAGTTAAGCTTCTATTGCTATGATAAAGACCATGACCAAAAGCAACTTGAGGAGGAAAGGGTTTAGTTCAGCTTCGAGTTTATGGTCCAGTGAAGAGGAAAATCAGGGCAGGAACTCAAGTTAGGAACCTGGAGGCAGGAACTGAAGCAGAAGCCATGAAGGAATGGTGCCCTTTGGCTTGTTCACTTTTTTAATATAGTAACTCAGGACCTTAATTAACCTGACCAGGGGTGGTACTGCCCACAATGGGCTGGAGCCTCCCACATTAATCATTCATTAATCAAGAAAATTCCCCAAAGACTTACTCTCATGCTAATCATTGGATACATTTTCTCAATTGAAGTCCTCTCTTCTCAGATGACTCTGGTTTTTGTCAACTTGACAAAAAAGAATGTATAGCCAGAACAGGCTCCAAATCCAGAATCAAGATCCATGAGTGAAAGAAAGGAGAAGGTCTATATTCTATAGAAACATACTATTTTATAAAAAAAATCTATAAAATTACTTTTTTCCAAGATAGCATAGGTTCCTGAGATAGCCCCAAACTGCAGGTCCATCCCCAGCTCTCAGATGTATAGAATTCACCCCTGAGTTTTGAGGGATAAGGATTATACTGTATCACCATTAGCTTTCCCTACAATTCCCAGCTGCTAGCCTTCATCCAGGTGCTGTTGATGAGAACTGTTTGTGGTGCAATTTGATGTGACATCATAGATCCAGATCACCCAAATAGCCAACCCCTTGCCTTTCATGAGGTTCAGTACAATCCTTAGTTGCTACTAAATTTAAGTTTGGCTACACAACTTGACTTGACCCATGAAACCTGGGTGAACATGGCTTACATAGTCTTGATATGTATTTTGCTAAATTCAGCTCATCCCTGAAGCTCCTGTCTTCTCCCCTAGAGCCATGGCCCCGTGAATGTGAAGTCAGAGTCAACAGCACATAGTGGTCCTGAATCTGCCTTTGATCCTGAAGCCAAGCACTGCTGACCCCAGTTTATATCAACTGAGCCTCATTTGATCCTAAAACCTAGGACCTTGAAAATAAATGCCTATCCTGGTTTACTGAATAAGATTATAGTATCAAAAGCTGGCTTGTAAGTACCTGGTTCCCCATGAACAGAGACACTCACTCCTCATGAAGTTGGGCCCTTCACAAGTAAGGAATCTTCCTGCTGTTCCTGTCTTAGGATTCCACCTTGTGTGATAGCAAGGAAGGCAGAGAGTATCTGACCAGCAGTTGCAATGCTGGCCTTGTGTGCACGGTAACTTAGTCTTGAATCTACAGCCCTTAAAGGAATTACTAGGTTTGTTTTTAATCTATTTTTGAAACAGCGTTTCAGAAGGAGAGTAAGCATCGGGTGAGCCTTTGTCATTGTGTTTTTGTGTATGTAGTAGCCATACACACATCTTAAATTTTTTTATTGAAAACATTTTCCATAGAATATATTTTGAACATATTCTTTCCCCTCCCTCAACTGCCTACCCACCCAAATTTATGTTCTTTATCTTTCTCTTTCAAAAAAAAATCAAAGCAGAAAAGAAAGACAAAAGAATTGCTGTGTCTCTGTTGGTGACCAGCACTTGGCAAAGCTGAGGATGGAGAGAACTTCTTTCTTCAAATGCATGGAACCCTTAGGATCCGAAGACCAAGGCCTGGGCCTTGTGGATCTATATGAGGCAAAGTTGTTCAGGAATTTTCACAGGAGGCAAAAATCTGCCTCTGCCTTTCCTTCATAACTTCCATGTATGTAGAAAGCAGCCTGACCACTGGACGTGGGCTTCAAGGAGCCAGAGCTGAGTATAAGGCCTGGGAAGAGTGTGAACCAGGCCAAGCAGGAAGAGAACGCTGAAACACCCTATGGAATCCTTTGAGTCCCCTTTGACTTCCCCAAGAAAGGGGATGGTGGTGGGAGTGGGGTGTCCGGATACTTTTAAGCCAGAAATGGTGCCCCTGAGGCTCTCCTAGGTAGATAACCCTTTCATTTCCTGCTCTCAGGCGGTTTGTGAAATCCAAAGGGGAAGGAAAGGGAATGTTGGGGACAATTTCATTTACATTTGGAAAGAGAATAAATAACAACCACAAGAATTACAGGAATCCAGCTTGATGCTGAGGCTCCAAAATAGTAAGATCCAACTAAAGAGACAAGGTGCCCTAACAGGACCAGAGAAAGGGGCCAGATGAGGAGGTTACAGAGGAAGGAGGAATAAAGAAATCTATGATCATATGAAACAAAGAGAAGAAAAGTTAGGGTGGAAGCAACCTTCCTCATGCGTGCATGTGTGTGTGTGTGTGTGTGTGTGTGTGCATGTGTGTGTGTGTGTGTGTGTGTGTGTGTGTAAGTTGACATATGTAATCCCACAGAAGTCTTTCCTTTAACATCCCTAATGTAATAAAATTATGTAGAAGCTGAGCAAAGTGTTGTTTGAGAACAGTGTTTTCACTTCCAAAATCAGATGGAAGTTATATAAATCCAGACACTTAGATTTTATAAAATGCAAATGTGAACTGATTGTAAAAAGCTAGATTTGAGATTTTTTTTTTAAATATTGCTTTGTCCCAGAGTACTAAGCAAGAATTTTCTGCAGTGTTTGGGAAGTCATGTTTAAGGTCCTTGGCCAATGAGAAGATTGACAAAACATTCACGTCTTACCAAATGTGAGCACCTGACACATCCCCCAGCTTATATGTCCCCAGCACAGAGTTGATCATATTCTTGGATAGTGACATCATTCCTGTTGAGCAATGGTGGACAAGTGTCTCTGGAACTTAGGAAGAATCTGTGTAAATGGTGGCTTTACTAGCAGGGTGGTAGTGATGCATGCTTTTAATTCCAGCAGAGTTAGGGAGATTTCATGAGTTCAAGGCCAGGGTCAGTTTCCAGGACAGCCAGAGCTACATAAAGAAATCTTGTCTTCAAAACAAAACAACAAAAGTTGTGGCATTACTACAGAGCCATCTTCTCTGCCATCTATTCATTCCTCACACATACACTCATCTGACAGACCTGCTAAATTCCCTGCTCTTTCCCTCCTTCCCTCCTTCCCTCCTTTCCTCCTTCCCTGGCACAGCTAACTTAGACACAGGCAGATGTTAGACCCAAAGCAGTATATTTTTAATGTATTTGTGTTCATGAGTAACTTAAAAATCATTTATTAGGTATTTTCTTTATTTACATTTCAAATGTTATCCCGAAAGTTCCCTGTATCCTCCCCTTGCCCTGCTCCCCTACCCACCCAATCCCACTTCTTGGCCCTGGTGTTTCCCTGTACTGGGGCATATAAATTTTGCAAGACCAAGGGGGCCTCTCTTCCCAATGATGGCCGACTAGGCCATCTTCTGCTACATATGCAGCTAGAGACAAGAGCTCTGGGAGTACTGATTAGTTCATATTGTTGTTTCACCTGTAGGGTTGCAGACCCCTTGAGCTCATTGGGTACTTTCTCTAGCTCCTCCATTGGGGTCCCTGTGTTCCATCCTATAGATGACTGTGAGCATCCACTTCTGTATTTGCCAGGCAATGGCATTGCCTCACTCGAGATAGCTCTATCAGGGTCCTTTCAGCAAAATCTTGCTGGCGTATGCAATAGTGTCAGGGTTTGGTGGCTGATTATGGGATGGATCCCCAGGTGGGGTAGTCTCTGGAAGGTGTATCATTGGACTGAAGATGATTCAAGGCTGGAGATGATGGTGACTGCATGGACACGAAAGCCAGTCTTTGCGAATACAAAAGCATGTGTTCAGAGAAGCAATCAAGAGAACACAGGGACCTTTGGAGATGAGAGAGAGGGGTTGGGGGAGAGAAACTTCCACTTCAGAAGTCTGGGTTTCATGAGGACAGCCCTCTGTGAACTTCCTCTGTGCCTTCTTCAGAAATTCCTTCCTCAGCTTCAGCTGTCCTGTTTCATTGCTTGCCACTACGGTCCCCAAACAAAGACAGACCGTGGTTCCAGGAGGAGAGCCAGAACTGAGTCAAAACCCAACTTCATGTGGAAGCAGAGGCAAGCTTATATTTTATGGCACTAACAGAGACATCTGGCGCACTGTTAATAATTATATGGACACCCCAGGAAAATGCGGATGTATGGCCATCCTTGCCAGGTGGGGAAACGGGGAAATTAGGTAGAACTGCTTGTATTTCCCAGCCATGCCAGGCAACCTGGGTCTATCTATGCTGTTTTATCAGACTATCTCGATAACCTTCTCTAGAGCCCTTTCCTATGAGAAACAGGACAGCAGGTCTCTCCAGCCACAGAGACTGTTCTTGTAGCACCAGTCACTCTTCTTTCCTAACATTTTGGGCTGGATCTCGAGCTGAGAGGAGTGATCCCTGAGAGGAGAAACTCATGCAATCGTTCTAATGCCTCAGAAAGCCTGTGCATCCCTATTGTAGCGGACAATGGACCTCTGCCATTCTCTGTTGCCTGAAATGCCTTTCAGCCGGAAAAAAAAAAGAGCAACAAAAGCCATTTTGAGATAATTTAAGAGAAGTCCCATTTCTCCCAAGGATAAGGAGAGTTATTTGAGCCTCACAGGACACAAAAGATTAGGGGGGTCAGAAGTTTTCAGATAATTGCTTGTTTTCCTGGTCTAGTTGATTGAAAACTCTCAGGCTTTCTTTTTCCAAAAGTTGAATTGTCCTCACCATGCCAAGTACCCACCATTTCTAGGTAAGAGCTGTGTGACATGAGAAAAGATTGAATGGAGGAGAAAATTTGATGTTTTGATTAAGAAGAAGGTGAAAAAGTCTCTCCATTAAGGTTTGATGTGATCCCAGGTTTCTTTCCACAAAAGAGCCAAATTACGGAGTAATTAATTCCAAGTTCAATATCCTTTTTCTTCTCAGAATCTTCCAGAGTCTAGAACCAGTAAAGTCATAATCATACAATTGCTGGGTGTCCGGGGCCTCTGGGATTTGCTAGCCACTGTGGGGAGTGTGCCAGATATAGGGATTGGTTACTGCCAGTCGTGCCTACCTGTCTATCCTTAGTAAGTGGAAGACTGCCAGAGTGGTGAATACAGCTTAATTCAAGGGGACAGGGCCCCGACAGGCTGCGAGCTTGCCTGCCCTGCTGGGCTAGCTTGAGGAGAGGTTTCAACTTTGAGTCAGGGCCTCCAAGTTAGGGCCTTGGAGAAATTCCAGTCCGTGCTGCTCCTCCTGATGTCGGCTTAGATCCACCGATGGAGTCTACCTAGGAAGAGTCGGCTCCACGCGTGCATTTCCAGTATAGTTTCTGACCTTGTGAGAAGGTGGAACAGTGATGGAAGAATTTGGAAAGAAGTTTCTGAGCAGAAAGGAGCCAGATTTGGCTGGGAGACCTGTCAGAGCCGGTTGGTACTGTGCATTCCAAGTCCTGATCTGCTGCTCAGCGCCCAGGGGAAACCCATGCTGGTCTCTCCGTGGTTATATGGAGGCTGGGCAGGCGTGCCTGACAAGGTAACTCTACTGAACCTGGTAAAATGGAAAGATGATTATGGAACAATGGTAACTGAAAGGAGGAAAGACTCTGTGTGTGTGTGTGTGTGGTGTGTGTGTGTGTGTGTGTGTGTGCGCGCGCGCGCGCGCGCGCACACGTGTGCATGTGTGACAGAGAAACAGAGAGAGAGAGAGAGAGAGAGAGAGAGAGAGAGAAGAAGAAGAAGAAGAAGAAGAAGAAGAAGAAGAAGAAGAAGAAGAAGAAGAAGAAGAAGAAGAAGAAGAAGAAGAAGAAAACACAAAACAAATATGGATTTTGTGAACTTTATATCTCTTTGTAGTATTCTTAATGTCCAATCACATCTGGCCAGTCCTTTCTTGACTTTTCCGTGCCCACAAAATGCTACCATAGCCATTAAAGGACAGCACTATTTCCTTTGTGAGTGACCCAATCCTTGAGAATCATTGAAGTGTTCATATTATTTTCCTTTGCTTTTCCCCACCCAACTCCCAATCAAGAAAAATACTTTAAACCAAATTACCCAAAGGCCTGTATCCCCAGTATATGTTCACAATGTATCTTTTCATCATTTCACTTGGAGAGTAATCTACAGGTGAATAGATAAGTGGCCCATCTTGGCAAGAAATTATCGGGCGGCGTCACTCATTCTAGCAGCATGAGAAGTAATAAAATAGAGATGGAGTGTCTCGGGACAGCAATGAACACAGAAGACAGTGGATATGAAGCACGGCTCACAATAGAATGATTCTCTGTAGTGGATACGTGATTATTCTCTCCCATAAGTGTTTTACTTTATTCTTTTCCATCCACTTTGCCACTTATTTCTGACAATCCACAAATAAAAACTCCCTTTTTTATTTATATAGGTAACGATGCCTTCCACACAGAGCATTGCTAAATAGGTTTCCTCAGTAAATTTGAATATTTACTTTATTTTATTTTATGCAGATCATGGTTTTGTAGATAGTTTTCTTCCTACATCAAAATGTAAATGTTTTTGGAATGATTTTTTTTTTGCTCCAGTTTCCTACCATAAATGTTAATGTTGACCTTTAAACTGGGTAAAAATTATGACAGAAGAGGTGAATATTTTTTTAAACAATGCAACACATTTTATTTAACTAGTTATAATGACTTGTTTTCAATGGTGTCAGTTGCCCAGAGGGTAAAAGAACTGTAATGTGTTTTGAAATCAGAGGTTGTTATTTCTGAAAAGTGGGGTCATGGTCTTTAGGGGATTCCCCCAAATCCTTTTTATTATCCATTTAGCCTTAAAATTTAAATTGTGGCCATAGAGCAGTGGAGAAAGAAGGAAACGGGGGAGAGGTGGGAGGAATAATTAGAACAAAATAGGACTATAAATATGTTCTGTGTTTATGGTAAGAATTAAAGGCAAATTCAACTGAGGTCATACTTAATGGCAGTCTGCTTTAATATAGCTCAGTGCTCCTCATTCACTCTTTATACTCTGGTCTTTCTTCAGACATCATTAACTGCCCAGCAACTAACTTTTGCTGGGATGTTTAGCCAATCAAGCTTGCCATTTATAAAGACTTTTTATGAATTATGATTAACAAACGTACTTTAAAATATCTTTACATTTAAAATTTTTAAGTATGTGTTCATGGGGGGGGGGAGAGGGGTTGTCTGCATGAGTGCAGTACCTGAAGAAGCTAGAATAAATCTAGATCTCCCCAAGCTAAATGTAAGCACCCTACTTAGGTGCAGGGAAGCAAACTCAGGTCATCTTCAAAAGTTGTACAGACTCATAACCCTGAAGATAGTTCTCCATCCCTACAAATATTTTAAAAAGTAAAGATTTTTCAAGGAAGTTGGTTGATGTTTTGGTCCTATGTGATGGCTTATACTATTAAAATCAGGGGATATTAAAATCTACCCTCAGCAAAGACCCTGGAGGGTCTGCAGCCCAAGAGGCAGAATACTGCATTTCTTGCTTGTCGGGGCCTGCATATGACACATTAAATATAGCCTAGAGCTTAAATCATCTTTCTTCCTTTCTCTCTGATACATTGTGTAGGGTGGGAATTGTACCCCAGACAAACAACCAGGCATAAGGCTTTAGTCACACACTGAAATTTTGGTCCATAAATCAGCACCTTACTGTGTCAAGGCCCCCTGGCTTTAGATTGTGTGTGCAAGCTTACCATCACTGAGGTAGAAAGAACCTGAAAAAGAATGGAGAGATAGTAGCTGAAAATTCCAGGTTCCAAGATTTCTAAGGATACAATATTAGATAGCACAATATGTTTTCTATTCTGCTGTTTTTTTATTTGTGTTTTATTATTTTGTTTTGTGGTGCTTTGGATTAAGCCAAGGACCTTATTTATACTAGAGAAGCACAATGCCCTGAGTTATATCTCCAGCTCTGTTATTTAAGCAACATCTACCTGTATCCTTAAGGTCCCAACGTCAAACTGAGACAGTTCTGCAGAACGTCCCTTTGAGGGATCACTAACCAGGCTTTCTTTTTTTTCCTCTTTATTAGATATTTTCTTCATTTACATTTCAAGTGTTATCCAGAAATTTCCCCATACCCTCCCCCATCCCCGCCCTGCTCCCCTAACCAGGCTTTCTTATAGAGGATAGGTGAAGGGTGACTTACAGGAGTGTGGGTACTGAACAGTACCGAACAAACCAAACCTGAAAGCTTTTACTCAACAAAGAAGATGGCTTCCCTGTGGTCACATAGATCCCTCCTCCCCTAGTGTGCCCAGCCTGTACACTCTAGCCCCTCTCAAGACACATGCGATTATGACAGAGGAGTACATAACAAGTGGATATGTAGATGAAGGTCTCATGACCCTCTCTGTCCCTCTAATATGGGGTATAAACAGGCCAACGAGGATAATCTTTTGCTAGGAGGCTCTGAGGTTTGAATAAGATTGACTCCTATAGACTCAGATTTGAATGCTTAGATGCCAGTTGGTGGAGTGTTGAGGAAGGACTAGGAGGTGTGGCTGTCTTAGAATGTGACTAGCTGTTTCCTGTCTTGGCCTCCCTGAAATGATGGACTGTGGGCCTGAACTTTGAATCAATCCTTTCTTTCTTAAAGCTGCTCTGGTCGGGCTATTTGATCACAGCAAGGGAAGTGAAATGAGGGTACAAGTCACTACTTCGTTTTGAAATTCAGGAGACCTAAAACTTCAGATGTGAGTTGTGGGCGGCTAGGGAAATTTGGCCCTGTATCTTCCCACTTTCCCCAGTGCTGGCTGGCTGGCCAAGGAGATTTCTACTCTCAGATAAGAACACTACCGGGCGGTAGTGGCACATGCCTTTAAACCCAGCACTTGGGAGGCAGAGACGCAGATTTCTGTGTTCGAGGCCAGCCTGGTTTACAAAGTGAGTTCCAGGACAGACAGGGCTATACAGAGAAACCCTGTCTCAAAACAAACAAACAAACAAACAAACAAACAAGAACACTTTGAATTCAGTTTAGGTTTAAAGACCAAAGAAGTCAGAGGACTCATTCTGCAGCTGGAGCGCAGGAGTGAACAGGAGGGTTAGAGAAGGCCTATGGTGCTTCTGACCTATGTAGGTCATAATGGACTGCCTTTCTTAATAGGAAAGTGAAAACAAACAGGAATTTAACCCACTTATTACTGACTTTTAAAAGAACCTTTTGCGTGTAAACCACTGGAACTAATTTTTTTTTTTTTTTTTGCTATTTACAGTCCCACAAATTCATCTGCCTTGTATTTCATGCAAACGACATCCAAAGAAGTTGGGAAACTGGAAATGATTCCTGCTTTGCTCTCCGTCTGTGCTGAGTCCTGCCCGCCTCTGTGACCTTGGCTCTTCATTCTTTCCTTCCCATGATGAGCTTGGTAGCCAGTCCTTGTCTCTAGGGCCTGTGAATATTTCACTTCCCGTTACAGAAGGATTTTGCAAACGCTGTCAGGTGAAAGATTCCTGAGATGAAAAGTTATCCTGGAGCACCCAGGTGAGCAGACTCAGAAGCTCCCTGGAGAGATAAAGGATGGCAAAGGAGTCAGAGGAAGAACTGGTCCCGGACCCAGAGGTCATGAGATCAAGGTTATCTGAGAAGACATAGAAAGGACACATGACGATAGGCTTCTAGAAGGTGGAAGAGGCAAGGAATGGACTCTCTCCTGGAATAAGGATATCAACTAAGCCTAAACCTTGATTTATTTTAGCTCTGCAAAACCATTGTCTGACTTCTGACTCCCAGAGTGTAGGATAACCCATTGCTATGTTTTAAGTTATTGGGTGTGTGGCCTTTTGCTGCTGTTGCTTAGGAATCTAATTCAGTGTCTCGCTCTCTACCTATGAACGGCAGAGGTTAATCAGCGCTCTTAACAGCTCTGCTGTTGGCCAGTGCCTGGGGTGGGGGCCAGCTCTAAATGCTTTGGGGCATCTAGCCCTGAACATGGAAGTTCGTCTGGGGTCTATATTAGACCCATTTCCCCTGAGCTTGAAGAGTCTTGGCCTGGACTTACAGGACATGTTTGCTTCTGAGCCTGGAGGCGAGTTTATGTTTAGAATTCACATCCTTCTGCAATACCAGCAGAATGCTTTCAGGGTACATGCTGCACACCAGGTCTTCTATGCCACAGAGAAGCTAAGCAAGTTTCTTGTTGCCAAAATAAGGGTTTTGAATTATCATCAGTGCTCCTTAACATGAATTTGGATGTTAGTATTTTATGTAGATTGTCTCTGAATTCTTGGAAAATGTATCCCTAGGGGGAGATATTGGATGACACTGTTCTCATGACTACTTTGGTAACACTATTTTTCATGGCTGTACAAAAACAAAACTGAACTCTTTGTTTCTTCTCATTCTAATGATTTTTGCATCTTTTATTCTCTGTAGTTATAGGGAAAGTTTTCACCAATAAAACCCACCTACAGCCTTCTACCAGGCTCTTTCAGAAGTTGAAATAAGCCAGACTTAAGTGTCCTCAATGTGACATTGAACATCATGGTAAACGTGTACTGTCTGTACAAAGCACAGGCTTATTTTTACCCTGATGGTTTTAAAACCTCTTTGGGTATTTCTAACATGTGGAAAAGATTCAAAGCAATCATCTCAAAACATCTCTATGAATCACCACTCAATTTCTGTTACACTAAAAAGGAAATGAAAGTATGAAAGGACACAGTATTTATTCAATGTCACACAATAAGTAAAGGACAGAGAGGGGGTCGGGTACAGGGACAGAACCTAAAGCACGGTGTCTCCGTTGCCTTGCAGAGAGGTGGATCCTAAAAGCACTGCAGAATCTCTACCCAATCTTCTAGCTGAATAGATGAATTAGGGAAGAAATGAACAATACTCCTATTTATAGATAAATTAAATTAAATTAATTAAGTGAAAATGTTGACTAGTGTCATTATTAATTTTAATTTGCATAGTGCTTTTGACATACTGTTTGGTGTTCCTTAGTGAATCCTACCCCACCCCCAAATACCCAACGCTTGTTTTTCTACATCTTTAAAGTCGATAGTTAAAGTACTTGAAGAAGAAATAGTAGTATTCTTCACCCTCCATCCATTGTTTGAGCACCGCTTCTCTGCTGCAGAATTCTTAGGCATCTAACTTGCAAACTTCATGGCTGTGTTTTGAACAACTGCATGTTTTGTTCTTTTTTTTATATATTAAGAAATTCATCTTTAGGTAGCCCAGAGCTAAGTCAAGCTGAAATGATCAAAATAAATTTAATTTGCCTCCACTTTTAAAAGGACTGCTTTGTTCAAGGGATGGCTCTCCTTCACAATTTAGAATGAATATGCCCTTCATCCTCAGAATCTTTTAAAAGCTCAGTGGCGTTATTTCCGTGGTCATATCATAACGTGAGGGAGCAGTCCTTATAGAGCCTGCATCTTCCTTTACTGGCAGTGGACCAGCGAGGACCAAGGGTAAATTTAGAACATTTTGTTACAGGGAAGTGTTGAAATGAAGGCTTCCTTTTTTTTTTTCCCCGTAAAAACATAAGAAAGTTAAGAACAGGGAAGGCTCATTCTGCTGTGAACTGCTTCTACACTAAGAATAGAAAGTGGAAGGAACAGAACAGTAATTGCAAATTGCCTTTTATATTGCGGTTGAAGGCACTTTCCTGTCCAATAATTTTAATAAAGAAATCCCCCCAGCCACCATGCCAATCAGTTCGAACATAACTCAAGCATTATACACATTGTTCCCTTGGGTTTATACCTTTATGGAATTAAATTGTGTCTAGTATCATGCCAAGACCTAGAACAGTCTACTGTGATTAAAAACTAGCCTCAGGAGTTATTAGAAACCCATGTTTCTTTCCATCTCAAAAACAATCAGGTATTCACATTCAACTCACTACTTTAATTTGTTTTAAGATTTATTTATTTATTATATGTAAGCACACTGTAGCTGTCTTCAGACACTCCAGAAGAGGGCATCAGATTTCGTTACCGATGGTTGTGAGCCACCATGTGGTTGCTGGGATTTGAACTCGGGTCCTTCGGAAGAGCAGTCGGCGCTCTTAACCACTGAGCCATCTCGCCAGGCCCCACTATTTTAATTTTTAAATTTAATGCATTGTTAGTAGAACTGTAGACCTGTTAGAACAATATGATTCAAGTTACATTATGGAATTTTCTTCTCCAAACAGCACCAAAAACTCTCAGACATTGATTCCTAGCCTGTGGGATGTAGTTCTCTGAGACATGAGGATGTTGACACTGTGAGCTCTCAGCTTCGTGGGTTGGCTATTCACTAAAGACCTGCAATTTACATGTGGAGGTACAACTGCCATCTTCCAAAGACATAGATGGGAATGTGATACAGAAAATTCCAAATCATCTTAACATTGTAGTTAAGTGATGCTTGTTCATGATGTATTTCTTTAGGCAATGGATAACTGCTTGGGGGTGGAAGATGGTATTTTGTTATTCTTGATTTTAAAAGGGGGGATCAGTGCGTAGAAAGCACTTACAGCACAAGCCTGATGACACACGTTCAATCCCTGGAACCTACATTTAAAAGCTACATGTGACAGCAGAAATCCCTAATCTTAGCACTTATATAGGAAGATGGGAGATAAAGATAGGAGAATCACTCGGAAGCTCACGGGCCAGCTAGTCTGGAGTAAACAACTTGGCAGAAACCACACAAAAGACACTGCCTGAAAAACAATATGGAAGGGGAGAACTGACTCCTCTGAAAGCTGTTCCCTGACCTCCGCATGTACACTATGACACACATGCACTGCTGTTCACATATATGTTACATATAAGATAATACTACTATTAGTACAAGTACAAGAAAATAAACATAATTAATTTTAAAAGGAAAGGTCCTCTTGACTTAAAGTAGAAGCAGATACAAACACAGGCAGATAGACATGTCAAAGGTCATCTTTCAGCATAGTCTAGAATGGCATCAGCAAAAACCCACCCCACACCACTAACTAACGGAAAGAATGTCTCCCTGCTTCTAATGATAGCCTTGGGGGAAAACTCCAGAAATTGCAAGTCCTAATTGTATTGGAAAGAAATTCAAACAAAACATAGGCTTGTTCTCTCTCTCTCTCTCTCTCTCTCTCTCTCTCTCTCTCTCTCTCTCTCTCTCTCCCCTTCCTCCCCCTCCTCCTTCACTGTATGTGTGTGTGGGGGGTGCCAAGGCTTGAATTTGAAATTTATCGCAGAGAGCTGATATCCCCCCTCCCTCCACAGCTGTGCACATGGGAGAAACAATCTTTGTACATGGGCAGAACAACCTACTGCTAAATGGCCTTATGTTTACTGGAAGCAATGCCCCTTCACACACATATACGATTAGATGAATTGGAAGCAAACAAGAGAGTTTTGAAAACAGACTGAATGCATGTGAACAGAGCTGGTGGTTCAGCAACAGGCCAGAGAGCAGTACTGACGAGAACCAACCCAGCTCAGTACTGGCTGGAGCAGAGAAGAGCAGGGACGCTTCCTGTGTTGCCACCAATCTCTCCTCTTCGGATCACTATGATTTATTCTGATTTTATCAGGAGGCAGAGGCTTCTGTAAATGCATTGCCAGCATGATTTTAATTAGATGTTACAAAAGTAGATCCCTGAGATTCTAAAAAATTAGGGGTTCTTAGGGTTACCTCGATAAGAAGCCATGGGTAAGGAGCCAGCATTAACCTCAAAGCTGGCACTTTGCCAGGTATTAATGGACAATGAATCCCTGAGAAGAGATGTAAGGGAGGTGAAAGACTCCGGAATATGTTAATCCAAATATACCTCTGGTGCGGAAAGTGTTTTTTTGAAATAAAGACAGTGAAGGAACAGTAATCAGAAGATGAACTGAAAGATGGGACATACATTGGGATTTACTGGAGACAGCTCCTGTCCGTTAACAGACAGAACCAGCGGAACCGGCAACACAAAAAGTATCCTGGTAGTTTCTTCCCATGTTTTTACCTTCCAGTCTCTTGCCGTTAAGTAACTCAAATTGTTTCCTATTGCTCTGTCATTTCTCTACAAATTGAGCGTCTTGGTTGAAGATACGGTATAAGGCAGAAGTGTGAGCCAATTTTGATCTGCTTTCCAATGGGGGTCTCTGTGGTGAATGTGTGTTAAGGTGTAGTGATAAATGTCCTTGTTTTGCCTCTAGTTAATCTATCATTCGTTGCAGGGTTTTTGCCTTGGCTAAAAACTTATGAGGACTGAATAGGAATTGTTCCCTTTCTAACTTGTACAGAAATCTTTTTTTTTTCTATTTTCTTTTTTTTTTTTTTTTTTTTTTTTTTTTTTTTTTTTTTTTTTTTTTTTTTTTTTTTTTTTTTTTTTTTTTTTTTTTTTGCTGATGTTAGTTGCTAAACACTTTGAGCTTCCTGACCACTAGTGAGCAAATGCTGAAGAGGAGGAAATGGGGAGACCAGAAGTTCGAGAACAGCCTGAGTGAGGTACACTGAGCCTAGCTTGGGGAGGGAGGTGACACTCGACTCAGTCCATCACTGTAAATAAAATAGAAAACAAATTAAACTCCAGTTACATCATGATCAACTCAGTGTACATAATATATCCTTGTATTGATCTATTTCATATGTGTGTCTGTGCATGCGTGTGCATGTTTGTGTGTGTGTTGTAAGGGGATAGCTCAGTTGGTGAAGTGAAAAACACGAGGCTCTGACTTAGTTCTCCTATGTCTGAATAAAGAAAGACAGGCATGGAGGTGCATATTGTAATCCCAGCATTAAGGGAAGAGGTATAGGCAGATCCCTGGAGTTTGTTGCCCAGCCAGTTTAGGTAAATTAGTGAGTATAGGTCAATGAAAGACCCTGCCTCAAAGCAGGCATTTGTGAGGATCACGATCCATGACTGTTCTCTGGCCTCTGACAGACACTGCAACACACACACAAACATGCACACACATGCACAGACACACATATGAAATAGATCAATACAAGGATATATTATATACACTGAGATGATCATGATGTAACTGGAGTTTAATTTGTTTTCTATTTTATTTACAGTGATGAACTGAGTCGAGTGTCACCTCCCTCCCCAAGCTAGGCTCAGCCACCTGCTCCCAATACGCCAAATGGAGAGATGGATCACGGTGACAAACAGAAGAGACTGATTCAAGGATCGCATCAGGAACAGGAACAAGTAAAAGGTGCCAGTGACACACCCAAGTTCGTCTTTATGCTAATGACATACATGAGTTTCAAAATTAAAATAGGAAGGATTGGAATGGGGAGCAAGAGGTATGCATAATTAACTGTTCCTAGTCAGGATGTAGGCTGGTTACTCACTGCCTCAGTTTGCATTCTGTGCAGTGGCCCTACGAAGTCCTCTTCTGAGGGATCAGGCTGATTCTCAGGAGATGGCTCCCTCCTGCTCCAGGCTACAGCCTTGCCCTCCTGGAACCCACCCTCACCTGGGGCACAGTCCAGTGAGGGTCTATCTTATGAGTTCTGCTGTTTCTAAAGTCCAGCATGACTGCAGCTTTATTCAGTGAGTTATCTCTGTGCCTTTAGCCTCGGGGAGGAATGAGATAAGCTTAGACCTATGCTCCTTGAATAAGGAACGGGCAGTCAGTAGGTAAACCACAGTTAAGGAGACAGGCACAGAACGAAGATGGGGATGGCAGGCCTTTATCCTGTATTTAGTTATCTTCTAAACGCCCGTTTTCAACAATGGATGATGTCCTTAGGAACTAATTAATAGCAGTCAAGGGCAGCAACCACTTGAAGCCTATTATTCCACTAGAGGCGTACTAAGTGGGAGTCAATCATGGAGTTGTTAAATGAATTCTACATGCATCTATGTTATTCATGTCTTTGTATATGCACAAAAGGAATTGATAACTATACACATGCTTATACTTTGCCTCCTTGTTTTTCCTGCCTGAGCATGGTCTCTGGATGCAAGTCCACAGTAGGACACACGGTACTCTTTGTGTGAGAAAACAAGTATGGCGTCTGAGAATGGTCACGTGTACAGCACGTGCCAATTGAGTCAGAGCAGGAACCTCTGTTGCCCTTACGGCTGCTTACATCATTCTTGGGGAATGGTGGGGCTCTTTCAAAGAAAACTCCAGCAGCTCTCAGAGTTCTGTCAGGAAAGATAGAAGACTTTTGAAATATGTCCCCATTCACCGTGCGGCAGCTCCTCAAACCCACTCTGAATCTGTTGTAATTTCCTTACAGTTGAAGCTGTTCTCAAGTATCTAGTTACCACTGGTGGCCTCCCACATCCCCTGAACATACAAAGACATATTTGAATGAAATAAAGGCACTCCCTACATTCCATTCTATGGGAGGGTGAGCTCTCAGTTCTGTGGACTGGAAAACATACATTCCCTGCTTGCAAAGAGGTGGATTCACATAGCCTCAGGCAGGCAGAAATCTTGATGGAACCGATGCATGCTGGGAAGAAAAGCTCCCCAACCCCCCACCCACCCAAGAGCACACACCCACTTCTAATTCTTTTATTTGGTCTGGAATCTTTGAAGGGAAGTTAAAACTGATCCATATAAGGAAACATACATTTAAGACAGGAGAGAATTCAGTTGTCAAGACGGAGCAGGCTGTTCATTTTGCTGGAGATACGTGAGAGCTAATTTGCCAGTGAATCTGTTCTGGACTTTGCTTTATCCCAAAACACATCTTTATAGCATTGCCCTTAGGTGCCTCTCTATTCATTTGTCAGGTTGAGCATTTTGGGGAGAGCTCGTGGTTGCTCTTAATGAAATAAACTGATTTTCTCTCCCCCTTTTAAAACCTCTTCATGGAAGGTGAGACTTCATTTGCTGAAGAATGAGCATGGGGTAACCCACTTAATTACTTCTCCAGACTCTCATTTTACACATGAATCAAGGGTTTTTCATAACTAAAACATGTCAGAGTAGGCAGCAAAAGGAAAAGGGTTGAGGGATGGATGATCCTTTCTGAAATTATGGTAAGAAAACCTTGTACCACTATCCTCAGCCAATAGCACTGACACATTCAACTAGCTGTCTCTCAGGAACAGCCCAGAAGCCAGCACTCTGCAGTTAGGGTCTGTATCATAAGGATCAGGAAAAGCCTTCAGGATGACAAGCATGGAAACTTGACAACCATAGACTAAGCATAAATACCAATCAAGCAACTGACCATTCTAATACTGTCCTGTATGTCATGAAGCTTAAGTTTTAAAGGCAGTGTGACATAGTAGTCTATAATTTAAACAATACTTCATTAAGCAGTACTGTATCAATATGACTTTATTTCATTTTAAACTGGATTCTGAAGCAGATGATTATTTTAACTAAAAATCCATGCTCCAACACTAGTTATTGACAACATTTAACCAGCATACCAAATTCCACAGGCAGCTTTGGTGCCTTAACTGTGCTCTATCTTTGAACTGGAGGTTTGGATAGCGTCGTAACTGTGAAGTAGAGTTTATCTGCGCAACTCCAGGCACCGGAGATATATGGATTGGTGATAGATGCTTTGGCGGTCTTCTTGACTTTTCATAAGCAAGATACAAGAGTCTAGTGAAGCCTCGTACTCTCGATTTCCCTGTAGCTGCACGTCACGGATAATGTGATGAATAAGCTTCCACGTGAGGAACCAGGTTGGAAGAGAGTCATAGGCTATATCCAAGACAAGAGGAGGATGCCTGGTGGTGTAGCTAGCCTGAAGCCTTTAAGGTACCAGCTAGCAGTGCTAGGAACGTTGGGACCATACTTTACTGTTTGCTTTCAGAAGACATGGTTGTCCCCACTGTGCTCTACTAACCATCTCTTTGCAATCTAAGGGAAGTGTCTCACTGCTGGATCTCAAGATCCCTTTCTGTCTTCTAACTGTTAGAGCCTTTTCTCAGAAGCAGACCCAAGAGAGACTCCTAAGGCAAAGAGTGGACTTTACCCTCTTGCCAAATGAGGAATGCTTATCTGGAAGTGGGGCTTAGAAGTGATTCTTTCTCACAACTGTTATTAATTGATATGTATAACCAGGCACGGCATATACTTTGATTGGCATACCAATACTTTCAAAGTAGTGTCTCATAAATGTGAACCTTTACACCAGCACATTTTTTCTTTCATAAGACAATGATGTATCAAATTTAAGGAGGTAAAGAGGATAGCAATTATCAAAAAACAAGGTCAGGTCCTGTGTTAATGCCAAGGTAGAGCTGTCAGTAAGGTCAATGATCTCAGATATACCGCCTCAAAATTAACAGCACACAATGACATTTTGCAGGGGAGGTAACACTGAGATCTTACATAATTTCTGTGCTCAGTATAATGATCACACAAATGAATTTTTTTTACAAGTTACAGTCAAAGGTGGTTGAAGAAACTATACCCCAGTGGGTGGGTAGGTGGCTATTTTTGTTTGTTTCTTTTGCCTCATTTTTACCAATACTGTTCTGGACTTTGCTTTATCCTGAAACACATCTATATAGCACTGCCCTCGGGTGTCTCTCTATTCATTTGTCAGGTTGAGCTGCAACCCTGCTGCAGAAAATTATTCTGTGCAATCCAAGCAGTAAGTGTAGTTGGTGATCGTGCAGTTAGCTGCGTAAACGTTGTTGTTGTTGTTGGTTTTTTTTTTTTTTTAGGTGGGGGGGGGTGTTCCACTCCAGGAGATGAAATCCACATATTTCAGAGGGAAAGGCCCACCAAGGAAAGGATAGCCTCACTGCTTCACAGCCCAGCTGTGATTGCTAGTGTGCAGCCACACTGGGTACTGAGAATCTCGGGATAAACGGGACGCTGGAAGCTTAGGCCGAGTCATGGGGATAGAGAAAATGAGATTAACAAAATGTTCTCCCTGAATGCGCCTGTCTGGATGCCATGTGTTCCATGAGGTTAAGGAAAGGCTGAACCAGTGTAAAGACCAAGAGCCCCCAGCGTAGCAAACCACAGGACACGGGGAATCTGGAGAAGGTTTGCTTAGAGCAAGAACCAGAATGCACAGCTCCTTTGCCACGAACCGTTCACTAGGACACTAAATTCATGAACGGTGGTATTTTAAAAGAGACTTTTAACTGTGGAAAACATATATTAGACACGCTATGCAAATAGATCCTCTGGGATTTGAACTTTATTTATAGACCATGATTTTTATATAAACTAAACATGTCAGAGGCTGGAGAGTTGGCTCAGGGATTGAGAGCACTTGCTGCTCTTGCAGAGGACCCGGGTCTGATTCCCAGGACCCATCCGGTAACTCACACCAAGTTTTCAGTCCAGTTCCAGGAGATCCAACACCTTCTTCTGACCTCCAAGGGCATAAGACATGTGGTGGCCATACATACATGCAGGCAACAGACTCATACAACTTTAGAAAAAAAATATAATAGGAAGAAAAAAACTAAATATGTCCAAAGATATATTTTGGAAACTCTCCCTGGAGCGTAGGAACAAGGAGACCACAGCATTTTCTCCAGCTGCATACACAACAGCTACAGTCAGCTGGCAACCTTCTCTGATGTCACTAGAGACACTCACTTTGGAAATAAATCATGCAGAGGCCAGACATGAATAGAACAGTGCCATTCCAAGTGTGAAGGACCGATCCCAATCAGCCCGTTAACTTACTGTGTGGAAAGAAGTGAAGAAAGCGTTATGAGCTTTGATTGCAAGTTTACATAGTAATTTGATGTTAGCAGAAGACAAGCTTCTATGTGTATGCATTCATATTTTCATTCAAGTGAAATTATTATTCTAGTAAATGGCTTTCACTGTATTTATAGAATTCTTCTATGGCAGGTTGGGTTGCCATGGACGGTTTGAGAAACCATAGCTGGACCATAATTATTTTTTGAAAAATCTCATTTTCAGAGACCAGGGTCATCTGTTAACACCCCCACCCCCACAACTCCCAACCGCAAACAAAGATATAGGGGCATCTGAGAGTCTTTGAGATCCTTAGTGAAGTACTGAGCCGGCCCTCCAGGACAAGGAAGGACCTCATTAAAAGAAAGTTTTCTGTGTTGCTGATTGAATAATCCCAAATTCCAGAGTCAAAAAAAAAAATCTGTCTCCTCATGTCTCCTCTTGGTGGCTTGCTTTTACTTAGCTCTCTTTAATCCTTTAATCCCTCCTGTCTTCTGATTCTTACTCTATAAAATCATAGTGGTGTCAGGTTCCAGGAAGAACATGTGGAGTTCATTTTGTCAAAAACAACATTCAGCTTTCTTCCACTTGTAATCACTGAAGTGCAGAACTGAAGATAGCTAAAGGGAAGGAAGTCACTCTCACCATGCCTTGTGTTGGTTTATTTTGGGACAGAGTCGGCGTGGTCCTCCTGCCTCAGCCTCCCAAGTGCGGGCATGACAGATATGAGGAACCACATCTCGGGATTAATGAGCTTTGGGAACTTTTTTACATCCGTCAAAAATTATTCTTCCAGCTAAAGTTATGTGTAAGCTAAAGTTAGCTGGCATTTCTGAACAGAGTCCAATAGAAATCTGGGCGGGGTGTGATGGGGGTGGGGCTGAGAGAGGCTCTGTGAGTCCTGTGATAGAAGGGTGACCTCAGTTTGAACCCCAGGATCCACCACAGGAGGAAGCCAAAACCTGAAAGTTAGTCTCTGACCTCCACACGTGCGGGTGCACACACATTTTCACGAACACACACACACACACACACACACACACACACACACACACACCCCACAAAGTAACAACAAATAAAATATTCTTTCTTTTTTTTCCAACCTAATATTTTTTATTGTTTATTTGGGAATTTCACATCATGCACTCTGATCATACTCAATTCCCAGTCCTCCAGGCCTGCCCCCCACCTCTGCAGCCTCCCCTCAAAAATAAGAAAACAAAACGAAAAACAATCATTACTTGAAACAATTATAAATTAAAAAGAATATATGACAATGATTAGTTACATTTCTCACTGCTTTGACCAAATACCAACAAGAAGTAACTGAAGAGAGAAGGGATTTCTTCTGCCAGGGGTGCTGTGGATAGAGGGCTGCTCTGTAGTCCCAAGAGCACAAATCACCTTGGCAGAGCCCAAGTCCAAGCCGCCTGCATCCCAGGATTCCTCTACCTGTCTCCACACTGAAGATTCCACATTCTCTCAATACAGCACCACTGGCTGAAGACTGGATGTTCAAATACATGCGTCTATGACAGAGATTTCACAGAAACAGTAGGTGGGGGGGGGGGGGAGGTAAAAAGAGAGAAGGTGGGGTCAGCAAGGTGTTTGCTGCCAAGTCTTATTACCTGAGCTCTGTCCCAGGCACCTGCACAGTGGAAGGAAAGAACTGACTTCACAGGTTGTCCCTTGTACTCCATGTGTGTGCCGTGACACACTTTGTGCCAAGGGATGAGTGAATGAAAGTTTTAGAAAAAAAAGGAGGCAGGACCTTTACTAGTTATGTTTAGAAACACAAATACTACCAAGGACTGGCTAAATCTAGCTCACGGTATAAGGATGGTTTAAAAGTCTGAATGGAAAATAGTGTTGTAAATAACGTTAAATAAGACAGCAGAAAGTACTTAGAAATGACAGGAAAGGAAAGAATGAATGAAAGAAGAGAAGAAAAGCCAGGCAGGTGGGTAAGGAGGGAAGAGGAGCAAGGGACATAAAAGGAAGCAAAAAGTCAGGTGTGAGGCACGCACAGATTGCCCCACTATTCTGGAGGCTGAGGCAGGAAGATTGCCACAATACTGAGGCAAGCTTGGGCTACAAAAGAACCTCCTCCTAACTCCCTAAAGGAACCAGTCTCTCCTGGACACTCTCCTGGTCACGCTTCCTGCCATGATGTTAGTGGACTGAATCTCTGAAACTGTAAGTCAGCCTTAATTTGATATTTGCCTTTATAAGAGTTGGCTTGGCCATGATGTCCCTTCACAGCAATAAAACCCAAACTGAGACAGTCTGAGGTAATCCCTACTTTAAGGACAACTTTAAAAAGTGGTTCATGTGCATGACACAGATTGTATGGTATTTGCCCCTTTCTGTCTCCTTTATTTTTTGCCTTACTTTTTAAAAGATATATTTATTTTTATGTGTATGAGTGTTTTGCCAGCATGTATATGTGTGCACTGCGTGTGTGCCTGATGGTCATGGAGGCCAGAAGATGGCATCAGATCCCTGGAACTAGAGTTACAGGTATTTGTGAGCCACCATGTAGATGCTAGGAATTGATGCAAGAACAGCAATTAGCTGTTGAGCCATCTCTCTAGGCTCTATGTCTCCTTTACTTAGCTTAGTACGATGTCCTTGGTTCCATCCATTTTTGCAGCAAATGACAGAATGTGTGTGTGCGTGTATGTGTGTGCATATACGTGTGTGTGTATGTATGTGTTTGTATATGTGTGTATGTGTGTGTGCACCATGCTTGTGCTTGTATATGTGAACATGAATATGTATAAATGTACATTCAGGTCAGAAGTCAGCCATGGATGTCTTTCTCAATTGCTCTCCACCTTATCCTTTGAGACACTGAACTCAGAGTTTACCATTCAGCTAGACTGGCTGACCTCTGTGCCCCAGGCATCCTCATGCCTTTGTATTCTCAGCTCTGAAGAAGAGAGATGTCCCCCTCTGGCTGTGAAACTGGATGCTCGGTTTCCCTTTGATGTCCAGTTCTCCCCTCGTCCCTCACTCCATCACACACTGCAGGTTCTCTGTGGAGAAGTAAGCAAATACCAAGTGCCAGGCTGTTCACTAATCCTTCTCCTACAACTTCAAAATTAAAACAGCATGCCTTTTATAAATTTATATGTAAAAAAGATGGCTGGGAATAACAACAACAGCAAAAACCCCTAGGATAGCAAAAACTATTCTTAACAATAAAAGAACCTCTGGTAGAATCACCATCCCCAACCTCAAGCTGTACTACAGAGCAATTATGAAAAACAAAACAAAACAAAAAAACTGCATGGTACTGGTACAGTGACAGACAGGTAGATCAATGGAATAGAATCAAAGACCCAGAAATGAACCCATACACCTATGGTCACTTGATCTTTGACAAAGAAGATAAGACAATCCAGTGGAAAGAAGACAGCATTTTCATCAAATGGTGCTGGCTCAACTGGTGGTTAGCATGTAGAAGAATTTGAATTGATCCATTCTTATCTCCTTGTACAAAGCTCAAGTCTAAGTGGATCAAGGAACGCCACATAAAACCAGAGACACTGAAAGAACTCAAGAAGTTGGACTCTAGAAAACCAAATAACCCTACTCAAAAATGGGATACAGAGATAAACAAAGAATTCTCAACTGAGGAATACCAAATGGTTGAGAAGCACCTAAAAAATGTTCAAAATTCTTAATCATCAGGGAAATGCAAATCAAAACCACCCTGAGATTCCACCTCATACCAGTCAGAATGGCTAAGATCAAAAACTCAGGTGACAGCAGATGCTGGCGAGGATGTGGAGAAAGAGGAAAACTCCTCCATTGCTGGTGGGATTGCAAGCTGGTACAACTCTGGAAATCAGTTGGACATAGTACTACCGGAAGATCCAGCAATACCACTCCCGGGCATATACCCAGAAGATGCTCCAACTTGTAATAAGGATACATGCTCCACTATGTTCATAGCAGCCTTATTTATAATAGCAAGAAGCTAGAAAGTACCCAGATGTCCCTCAACAGAGGAATGGATACAGAAAATGTGGTACATTTACAAAATGGAGTACTACTCAGCTATTAAAAACAATGAATTCATGAAATTCTTAGACAAATGGATGGATCTAGAGGATATCATCCTAAGTGAGATAACACAATCACAAAAGAACACACAGGATATGTACTCACTGATAAGTGGATATTAGCCCAGAAGCTCTGAATACCCAAGTACAATTTGCAAAACACATGAAACTCAAGAAAAAGGAAGACCAAAGTGTGGACACTTAGATCCTTCTTAGAATGGGAAACAAAATACCCATGGAAGGAGTTACAGAGACAAAGTTCAGAGCAGAGACTGAAGGCATAACCATTCAGAGACTGCCCCACCTGGGGATCCATCCCATAAACAACCACCAAACCCAGACACTATTGCATATGCTAACAAGAGCTTGCTGACAGGAGCCTGTTATAGCTGTCTCCTGAGAGGTTCTGCCAGTGCCTGACTAAAACAGAAGTGGACATTCACAGTCATCCTTTAGATGGAGCACAGGGTCCCCAATGAAGGAGCTAGAGAAAGTACCCAAGGAGCTGAAGGGGTTTGCAGCCCCCTAAGAGGAACAACAATATGAACTAGCCAGTAACCCCAGAGCTCCCTGAGACTAATCCACCAATCAAAGAAAACACACAGAGAGACTCATGGCTTTAGGTGCATATGTAGCTGAGGATGGCCTAGTTGGTCATCAGTGGGAGGAGAGGCCTTTGGTCCTGTGAAGGTTCTATACCCCAGTATAGGGGAATGCCTGGGCCAAGAAGCAGGAGTGAGTGGGTTGGGTAACAGGGGGAGGGGTAGAGGATAGGGGATTTTCTGAGGGGAAACTAGGAAAGTGGATAACATTTGAAATGTAAATGAAGAAAATATCTAATTAAAATAAACTGCAAAAAAAAGTTGAATGAAGGTCAAAGGGAATTTGTAGTGTTTACCTCTTATAATAGCTAGCTTTGATTGTAGACTTGATGTAGTGTAGAATCTCCTGGGAAGGGAATTTCGATGAGAGGCTCTCTAGATCAGGTTGACCTGTGGGTGTGCCTATGAAAGATTTTCCTAGTTTAGTTCACTGAAGAGAGAAAATCTACCCACTGTGGGTAGCACCATTCCCTAGAAAGAGAATTGATTGCATAATAGTGGAGGAGCAAGCAAGCTGTTGGTGTGCCTCGCTGTTTTAGGTTTCTGTCACTTTGATCTCGCAGCTATCATAGACTAACCTGAAATGGTGAGCTAAAATCATTGCCTCTAAGGTGCTTGGTGGGTGCATTTTATCACAGCAAGAGAAACAAAACTAAAACACCTCTGTTCTGGTTGCTAGTGGCTTGGCACTGGGTGCTTTGCTTTCCATCTCTCACTGGTGTTTTTCTTTTTTCTTGTATGAGTCATTTCTGCTTATCAAACATACAAAATAAAGCTCTTAAAATATCATTGCTATGTGCAATATTATTAATGGCATAGAAGATGGTGTGGCAGGCATATACTACACATTGGAGTATAAGTTGGAAAGTACTTCAAAATTAGTTTTATATTTAAAGAAAAGCATGAGAGTTTTGCATGCCTATTCAACTCAGAAATTGTACTGCTTTTTATGGCGCCAATTTAAAATGAATGTTTATTCACTAAGACATGAATTGCATTTTTTGCTGGTGTACAGTACTGCCAGCTTGCAATTAGAACTTACATCAATATTCCCAGTAAAATCAGTTTTTAAGCATGTGAGGTAACTGCAGCTTCCTCTCCTTTCCTTGGGTATACAATTGGACTTCATAGCCTACCCTCCCTGCAATGAGACCCAAGGTCTGAGTCTAGGGATTGATGCTAGTTCCAACTCAAGGTTTTCAAAATGCAGAATACCCTCTTTGCACTTCCATCTTTATCCACTTACTGAAGACAAATGATCCACAAAAGGCCACGAGTCTACAAACTGGCAGCAGAAGATAAATATAAAGGGCATCATGAACCTGGGTCTCTGAGTGTCTATGTTAATAAATATCCACCCCCTATTAGGAATAAGTGTCTTGGTTTGTTAAGTGTACAAGAAACAAACCATCTTGTTTAAGCTACTATACATGTTTAGATCTATTTATCTGCCCTGTGATTCACTTTGATTGTAACACTGTGAGTAACCCATGAAGTGACTTGGTCACATACTTAAGTTTTCTTTGCAAGTTAAGCATGACTGTGGAATGTACTTTCTACTTGTAGCACAACTTGATTTTGACTTCAGATGAGGTACCTTATTACAAAGGAAATTTGCCTGATAAGCCTGTGTGTGTGTGTGTGTGTGTATGTGTGTGTGTGTGTCTGTGTGTGTCTGTGTGTATGGTGTGTGTGTGTGTGTGTCTGTGTGTGTGTGTCTGTGTATCTGTGTGTGTCTGTGTGTCTGTGTGTCTGTGTGTCTGTGTATCTGTGTGTGTCTGTGTGTGTGTGGTGTGTGTGTGTGTGTCTGTGTGTGTGTGTCTGTGTATCTGTGTGTGTCTGTGTATCTGTGTGTGTGTGTGTGTCTGTGTGTCTGTGTGTCTGTGTATCTGTGTGGGTCTGTGTGTGTGTGGTGTGTGTGTGTGTGTGTGTGTGTGTCTGTGTGTCTGTGTGTCTTTCCTATTCCCATCCCCCTTCCTTCCCTTGCCCTCTCCCAGGCCCCACCCCCCTTCTCCCTCTCTAGCGTCCCCTCTTCCCCTCGATGGGCATAAAGTCCAGAGCCTTCTGAATGGCAGATACACCTTCTACAACTGGTCTTAGCCCCTAATACACCTTGTGATAATGAATTTGCAGACATTTCTATTTCCTTGTTGATACTAAAATTCTTCCCTGTCATCAGCCAGCCGAGGATTTTATAGCATCATCAAAACTCTCTTGGCCCTCTATTGTTTCAACTGGAATTCCCCTATTTTCTGCTGTGTCCCTAGTGAAGGCAGTGGCTTCAAATATGTTCTTAGGAGAGACCAACCATGTTTCTCTGCTTCTCATTTTCTCTTTTGTATGTTTTGACCTTAGCCTCTAAAAGCATGTAATCCAAAAACTGTGTTGCAATATATTTTTTCACACCAGTGCAACTCTTTTAAAAATAACATTTCTTTATCTCCTCTGTCTCTGTTTCTCTGTCTCTCTGTCTCTCTGTCTCTCTCGCTCTGTGTGTGTGTGTGTGTGTGTGTGTGTGTGTGTGTGTGTGTGTGTTTACGATACGCAAATCAGTCCTCTCTTCCCTCCAGGTAGATACCGGGGACTGAACATGAATCCTTGAGCTTGGCAGCAACCACTGAGTGACTTCACCAGCCCCCTCAATACAGTCCTTTGGTCCTGTTCTCTTTGTACACAGCAACTTCACCAATGCCATGAAAATGATGTCCATGCTTATTTTTCTCCAAGGACTATCATGGTGTGTGTGTGTGTGTGTGTGTGTGTGTGTGTGTGTGTGTGTGTGTGTGTGTAAGTGTGGTTACTGAATCTGCCCATTGTCTTTCAAATTAGTATAATCTGAATATGGCACAATTATTCTTGGCTAAGCAGTGAGAATTCTTATCTGGTGGCTGAAAGAGGGATTAGCCTGCTCAGAAAGGCTCATGTGTTTCATTCAATATCTCAAAAACCAGAGAAGTAAGTGTGCTATCTAAGTTGATGGTATTAAACTTGTTTGGATTTCATGAGTACCTCAGAGCATCAGACTCGCCGAGGGGTGCTGGCCCCTGGGGTTACTGGCCACCGAGGAAGTCCTTGAGTTACTCCACACAGTTTATGTGTTCCGTAATAATGAAACCATCAAAATGACACCAAAGAAAAACCTTTAATAACATAAAAAAAGTCTGTCATGAGTATTTCAATGAAAAAGCAATATATGCACAGTATGATACTATACTTGTAAATAAAAACATGCTTTGATGTGTTCAGTAAATAAACATTAAGACCCTTCTATGCATGTAGCAAACATTACAGATACTGGTGCATATCTGTGTATGTTAAAACACAATCTAATATTTTACCTTTTCCAATTTACATTGAATATTTATTAACGTTTTAACAAGACATCACTATTAAATTAAGGCTCTTTTTTTGAATTATAAGAAAAGGCTAATGTCGTAACAATAAGGTTTAATAACGTAAACAGAAGACACAGAAGTCATTCTAGCCCTGTGTTCTGCCGTGACTCACCAAACATGCCCTGAACTGTGTGTTTCAATCTTCTTCTATTCCCCTATTAAAATGAACAGATGCATTTCCCATCACATGGTTCATGGAAACATGCCAACCATTTTCTTAGCAACCGAACTCCTGCCTTGTGCACTGTGCATGTTAACTAAAACAGCCTGTTGACGGCTTAAAATAAACCTGCCTTTTTCCATTTAGCATTTTATCAAATGGATGTAATTTTGTTTGCTGATGAATTTAGTTCAGCTTCAAGGAGATTTTTCTCTTCTTCCTGGGGAGGCTAGAGAATCAGAATTGTCATGCCAAAGGATGAAAAACAAGCCTAGGGAGAAAAGGCAGGCTGATGTGGATGTGGGTAATGTAAGAGTATCTTCTCAATTTCATCTCTCCCCTTGTCTTGTTTGTTTCCGCCTCCCTCCCGTCCCTTTCACCACCCCCCCACCCCCCCACCTCCCACCCCCCGTAGAATGTTGACTTAACTTTAAATTCTCCTTAGCCTTTGCATCATAATGTTTGGGTTACTTGATTAAATGCATTAATTTAAATGAGTGTGCCGATGATTGCTATTGTTATTATGTGAAGGCTCTTGTCTTATTTTTTTTTTCTTGTTTCTAACACTTTCAATATGCTCTACAGTTAAATTATGCTCTTCTCACTGGCTAGTGGACCCGCTCCTATGGTCCAGAAATAAAGAGACCAAACAATACGTAATTTGGCAAGGCAGGAGGGGGAGAGTTATTATCAGCCGTGTAGAGAATTGGTATTTTTCAGATAGAGCTGACTCTGCATCTTGGAATAATCTGCTGTTTTGCTGGAATATAAAAATAAATCTGTGTCTACGTGTATATGCAGACATCTTGGGTACAAAGACCACAGGGATATTTCCTGAATAAAGAAACTCTCAAGTTCCCTTGAAGACTAACAGTATAACAAAACCACATATATACTTAAACCAGCAAACACCTAGCAGATCAATGGAAGAAAGAGGGTTTAAGTGAGTGCATCTCTAAGCAGGTTCTCTTTCTTCTCCACTGGCTCCTCATTTGAACACTAACAGTTACAAACCAGCAGCAAAGGCAAGCTATTGAGATTTCCACTTTCTTTCCCAGGAGCAAATTTCTACGGCTACCATCATCGAGCAACGAGAATTGATGACGTAGCTGTCTAGTCTCACATTTTCCCCATGGAATTCAAGACAAAACAAACGCGAAACACATTTCTGTTCAATCTACTTGGTCCCTACTTCTGCTTCATTTGTATTTTAGGAAACAAATAGTCTTCTTGTGTTGTCTTTAACATGTGGGACAACCCACATGAGATCCACAGACATTTAACATTAAATATTGTAAAGGGACAAGCTGCTCTCAAGGTTTGACATTCTTTTGATGAAAGTCAGAATCCATCGCTTGTGCTCATCCCCACACTGGTTAGCAGCTGTGGAAAAATGTCACATCCGTAGGGGTTGTCTTTGAAATAGTTAATATATTTTCAAAACTGTCCAATAGGATTCTCTTTATGAGACAAGGTCCTGCCCAATCCAGGTGAGCCTTGAACTCACTATGGAAGTAAGGGTGGCCTTGAACTCCTGACCTTGCCATCTTCACATCCTCCGTTCTGTGACTACGGGCATCCATCCTCATGCTTAGCATAATTTTCTAGTTAAACACCATCTCAAGCCCGTCACTCTGTACAGCAGTACAGGGGTTAGTGCTCTCTGCTGCTTGCTCCCTGCGTAAAAGACACCCAACCTCAGAGCAGGGGTTTCCTGTGTGGCTCACTACTCTTGGGAAAGTGCCTTAACAGTTTGGTGAATTACACCCAGGTAGGCTGAAGGCAGATGCTAATTAAATCTTGGAATCACCATCTAGAAACTGAGCCCTTGCTTCTTATCCATCAAACCCTTCTCTCTTCTAAATAAAGGCTGAGATGGGCACGCCTACCTGATCTGAAGAAGGGACCTTGACCTTAAACTTAACTATTTCATCATGTTATATTTCTCAATAGAAACCTTAATTTACTTACACTGAGGGCATTATTTTTGTGCTTAAACTGTTAAATGTGTTTACTATACGTTCATCCCTACTGAGTAGAACTGAACTTCATTCCAAGAGCCTTTGTGCTTATTAGAAACTATTGTTCTTTGAGTAAAATTATCTTTTTGGTTTAAAACTCGATAAATATAACAACAATAGTCATTTACTGAGGGCACGTCATTGGTATTTTTGTATTAAGGTCTAGAGGGGAATTGATTCTCACACTGGCACTAGGAAGCAGAATCGTTTCTTTTTGGCACCCTGCATGGGAATGGAGAAGGACATACCGCAGGCTCATTCAGGAAGATGAAATGTCTTAATTCATTAGTAAGGGATGAGTGAGCCTCTCCAAGGCAGGCCCAGTGTAGCCCAGGTTGGTGGCTTTGTCTCATCCTCTCCTCTTGAAAAGCCCTACCAGGAAGGCCGAGCCCATAGAGAATAGAGTGAGTGCCCAGGTTCTCTTTGAAGTGTGCCAGCCTTTCACCTCCCCAGATAATTACAACCTCACTACCTGGAATCATTGTTTTCCAGGTTCCATGTTCTTGCCATTGCAAGGTATCTCAGAAACACATTTTTACAGTGAGACGAGTCCCTTGAAAACTCTGGACACAATTGCCTTAAGTAGGCAATGATATCAAACTATAGATTTAACTTCAATTTAATGACCCAGGGTAACTAAAATTTGGTTGGAGGATTTTATGAGTCTAATTCCTAAGGTAAGATTGGGAAAGTGAAATATAAAGACTTGTTAATATGACATCGGCAGTTGTTAGGAATAACTTAAGGATGGCTCTTAGAACAGTAAGTGAATTGAACAAGCTCTTTGACTTACAATCCAGGGGTATGCTCTTGTTTCTATGCTCTTGCACGTAGGACATATCTTAGATAAATGCTTTCCTGTAGGATGTTCTCTGCATAAGTAGATTGCATCCCACTGAGAGTACCCACTGTGCACCTGACATGGAACAGGCAATACGTTCTTGGATCTATAATAGCGTGGTTGCTTGACTAGCTAAGGGAAGGCAGCTCTATAGTTGCATACATGAATATTAAGATTGATAAAGATACATATACACATATCCAAGTTTATTATTTCAATATAGAGAAACATAAGCCAAAATTCAGTTATTAGGAAAAAGATACTCTCCTAAGACAGAATCTAAGGTATACTGTCTAATTTGGTAGTTACAACATGTATTTAAATGTAGATAAAATTTGGAGGGGGGGGCTTTTGTTTTTTTAATGTGGGTTCTCATGATCCCAAGCTAGACCAAAATTCACTGTGGGGCTGAGGATGACTTTGAACTTCTCACCCTCGTTTTCTCACCTCCCTGGTGCTAGGATTATGGATGCTCACCACCAGGACTCAGTTTTAAGGTACTGGGGTTTGGACCTAATGCTTCCTGAATACTAAGCAAGCACTCTGGAAAGTTCGGTACAGTTAAGACCCCAGTAATCTTAAGTTCATCATCTGCTTGGTATCTGTATGTTTCTACTAGGCTATTAGATTTCAAATACCTAATTTTGAAACCTAATAGCTACCTATAGCTAGTGGCTATTAGAAAAATAAAATAGATTTAGAAATCTTTCATCATTAGAGAACATTCTATTGAACAATACTGATTCATAGGTTAGAGAAAATTTTCACATGCATTTAATTAGATCTTATTACTCTTGCTTTAGTTTTTTTCTAGCCCTGGCTAGCCTGGAACTCACAATGTAGACTAGGCGAGCCTCAAACTCACAGATATCTACCTACCTCTGCCTTCCAAGTGCTGGACTTAAAGGTGTACACCGTGTCCAGCCCTGGAGCCTGTTTTTTCCAAGACAGGGTCTCTACGTAGCCTTGGCTGTCCTAGAATTCACTCTGTAGGCCAGGCTGGCCTCTGCCTTCCAAGTGCTGAAGTGCTAGGATTACAAAGCTTGTGCTATCACTGCCTAGCAGAGTTTATTTTTTTTGTCTTTACAATAAACTTTCCCCCAAAACCAATTTCTGTTGTACATTACTAAAGCCAGGCTATTGTATCATGCTATTCACACAGTGATTCGGTTTCTAATTAGAAGTTGATGAAGTCCTTTCATGCACTACAGCATCATTTGCACAACATTTTCCAGCTTCATTAAGAAGTTGAATTATCTCACAGAAGATAACAAAAGACAGGAATTACCCAACCATCTAGAGAAGTAAATACATACAGAAGATCTATATATGTGTGTGCATGTGTGTGAGCATGCCCATGAGTGTTTGTGTGTGTGCATGTTTGTAAGGACTGCAAAATAATACACCATAAAATACTGCACCACTGTCTCGTCAGCAAGAGGCCGGTTAAGCCCAGTGCCCATCACAAACTTCAGACCTCCACCAAGGCAGCTGCAGCGTCAATCCTTTAAAGACGCTCTCTTGGTCAGAGCACACTGCTCATGTTTCCTTGGGCAAACAATGTTGCTTGACTAAACCTGCCACCAAGGAAGTAGGGAAACATGAAACCTGCAAGGGGAGAGGCAAACAATTCAGGACTGTAATAAAAACTGTCACCAAGGCCTGCTAGCACGATTCTGCCTCTATAGGGGTCTCCAAATGGACAGAACGCATAGGGAAGGTAAACCTGCAGAAGGAGGCGTGTTTAGGGCACTGGTCTGTGTGGTGAGAGAGGCCAAAAGGTGCCAAAATACACCATCCATAGGCTAGAGACCCAGGGTTGTCAATGCAATGGAAGGGGTCGGTGTGAGTCGTGGTGTCTGAAGGTCAGAGGCTCAGAGCTCTCAGAGGAGCTTCAGATGGAAATGAGAAAAGGGTTGATCATTTATGACTTTCCTGTTCTGTTAAGGCCATCGGTGGATTTGATGTTGCTGCCTGATAGAAAAGGTCCTCAGCTCACTGACTCAAGTGCTAGTGCCTTCTAGACAAGTCCCGAAGCACTCACAGACATGGCCTCACGGACAATTTTGCAGTTTCTCTCTCCCTCCCTCCTTCCCTCCCTCCTTCCCTCCCTCTCTATCCATCTTTCTCTTTCTCCATTCCCCCAAAGTTTCATAAGTATGATCTCATGAACTCATCTACTTACAAACACATAGAGACCCTCACAAGTATAGTCTCATACACACATATACACTCATAAGCACACATACACTTAGAAGCACACACAGACCCTCATAAGTATAATCTCATACACACACACACACACACAGGAGTACCTTATAGACATAACCTTATTGGTATCCAAAAGTAGCTTTACTTTAACTCTGTCATATTGTGACATAAAATTAACCACCTGTATTCTCTTTTGTCTGTCCTATTATAACACAGCTGCTTTCTAGACAGTATTTTTATCTCTGACTAGAAAAGGAAGTCTCATTTTTAGAACATCTGAGGTATTTGGTTCTTCCACATTATCAGCAACAGACTTCTGTGGTTTAGAGCCTATTACAAGCCTAGGGCCTGCTGTACTGGCTGGCCTCTCGGTATAGCTAAATCTGTCATATGAATGCACAGAACAACGATGTGTTTATAACTCTGCCTGTTCTAGTCACACAGCCCCTTACCAGCAGTAAGGAGTCTGCTTCCTTATAACTTGGATGGTTTTCATAAGAGATGTTCCCAACCACAGGACCAGAAAAACATGCCACTGAGAATCTTTATGTAATAATTATTCCAGTAATTACTATCAGGGCATCCCAGAAAAAGATTTCCTGGTTACTTTATTCTACATATATAAGTAGAGATGAGATTATCTTTTAGAAGAAGCTTATATTTAGTCGACATGGCACCTCAGAACCATGCCTGTCATGTGGGTCTTTTTATTCCTGTGTAAAACAACACAAAGGCAAAACAGCCTCTTTCAGGTCTCACAGTTCTGACAAAGCCAAGGCTAGAGTCGGAGCTTGTCTTCTGCATCCAGGCTTTATACATGAATCTAGCAAGCATCCTCTTTTTCATTTCAATAACTAAAACTTCTCCGGTTGCATCATTCTATTTACCAGTCCATCTGCCAAAGGCATTATGGACACTTGCTCATGTAACCTTAAAGTCACCCGCTATGGAATAAGTATTATCACTTGCTCTCCTAGGACTGAAGAGGTAAAGCATAAAGAAATAAATGTGGCACCTGGGTTGATCTGCTAAAAAGTGTCCTAGTCAGAACTTGAAACTATGTCTGACTAAAGCACAATGTTCGTACTTCTTATCCTCTGTATTTCTCTTGCATCCAAATTTCACATGCCTTGAAATGGAGAGAGACAGTAGACCTCAAGTCCCAGAAAAGGAAACTGAATTACTTGCGAATCAATGTGTGCTTTGGATAATGGCCTACATATTAAAGTGAGAATTGGAAATGAAAACCACTTCATCGTAAAATAAAAATGGACTCTTGTCCCAGTAGCTCTATTACTAATTTTGCTTCTCCGAACTAATTTTTGTCACAAGCGTGCTTATTTTGAATCTAATCCAGTCGAAGCAAGCTTATAATTAAAGTGGCATTTACTCTGATGGACGTTTTTCATACTGATTAGATGGGAATGTCTGGAGTAGAGGAAGTCCCTTGGGATCCTGGTACATCCAGTGTCTTGATCACGTGGTAGAAATGGGCAGCTGAACTGCCCCTTGCGGAGGGGACAGCATGAGTCACAGGCATTCTCAGATGGAGAGCCACAGCAGAAACCTGGGAGCTGAGCTCTCTAAGGGATGCTCATTGCTGGGAGATTCTGTATCATAGTCTTTAATCAGTTGATCATCGGGAGAAACAAAGGAACGAGTGAATGAAAGAGCACATGGCAAGTTTCGATGACTCTCACACAACTTGTGCACACACCTGTAAATGTTAGCATTAAAGCATTTGACATCAGTTGTGATTTCTAAGCTATTATAGCTCAGATCATTTTATTTATTTTTAAGAACTACAGGACCCCAAATAGTAAAGTTTAAAAACAATGCCCTAGTGATATCAACTACTGGAAGTTCATAAATAATTTCTTACCATTTCAATGAGTAACATTTACCAGGCTATGTAGCTGATGTTCAAATAACCACTACTGTACTTAGACATCCTGCCTCAAAAAAGGAAGTATTCTTAGTCTCTGTTTTCCTAGCATGGTACCCAGTATTTGAAATAATAATTCTATGTCTCGCTATTCATAATAATAAAAAAAAAACCCATAATGTTCTTGACATCAATTGACTGGGGAAGTGGCAGAAAGACCAATCACTTCTTTGTAAAATAAACAGGTCCACATACATAAAACAGCGTCAGCATCAACCCCAGAATATACTTCTCATCAAGCAGTTGGGGTCATTGTTCTCAATTTAATGAAGATATTCTGTTGGCCATGAAGTCCTAGGACATGCTATTTGAAAACTAGTTTCCCAGTATATTCAGGACTCTGTGAACCCTGCAAAAACTATGAAGGATTACGTTTTAAAAAAAAAATAAGTGAATATTCACTTTCATTTATTACTTCAAATTAGAATATCATGTAGGGAATTAAAGGATTTTCTCTAATCCCCATCCCTCTTTTTATTCCAGTCTTGCAGCCTGATTATAAAACTTGGGATTCGGTGCCTATGGTGAGTCTAAATATGGATTAAGCCATTAAGAATCCCCCGCTTGTAATATACTACTACTTTATATAAAGAATGACCCCAATCATAGATTCTTACAGGTATTTGGACAAGAATTTAAGACTACAGGGAAAGCAGTGACTTTGTCCCACCACAAACAAATCAATCTGTGATTTGTGAATTGGGACTTCCCCAGAGAGATTTAGGCAATTAAGAACGGGAAGCCCTTAATTAGAGGGGAAAAGACTTTCAGCTATGATGGGTGGAGAAATGGGTGAGTTCCAGAAGGGTGCTCTGTGCCTCAAGAGTTGGGTACTTGGAACAATGTAGCTTCTAAAGCAGTGTGGAGCAGCTTATTACCAGAAACTTTAATCGTGCCCACAGCTTTCTGGAGTATACGCCTCGTGTACTCTGATCTCAGTGGCTGATTTTTTTGGCTGTGGTTTTGGTGGAGTCTTTGAGTAAACGGCCCCCACTTTCCCCCAGTGGCACTAAACGGGGCATATCAGATACAACACCTTCCAGACCTTACACTGGGCTTTGCCAAAAGGATAGCTTTTATAATCCATCATAAGCAAAGGAAAATGACTTCTACATGCCTCTGCCAGAATTCATTCCACATGAGCTCTCCCATGTTGACTGAGGGGGTTTTTATGACACATTTTCCATATAGAATGGCCTCTAAATCCGAAATCCTTCCTGTTTTTAAACACGGAGTTTGAATTTCTCCAAACAACTATCCAAATTTTAACCTCCAGTTTAATTTTTTTAGATATCACTGTGAGTTCCTTGATTGCACTATAAGTCTACAGGTACTGAACACAAAGCCCTCAATCTAGTCGGAGTCACTGTGAAGCAGGCATAATTTGTGGTTTGGAATTTAGGAAGCAAATAAGTAAGGAAAAAAAAACAGAAAAGTAAGACAACGCTAGGTATTTCGATGTGAAGACTTCAAATGAAAGACTGTACTTGGGATAGTCATGATGTATTTAATTATAAATATAAACCTAAAAGTAAGGTTGAATGAGTATGTCTGGAAGAGTTTGTGGCAAAGCAAAAATTAACATTTTTTTCCAAAGTAATCCAGAAAATAGAATAAATCTAAATCTCATAGGCTAAAAGCAAAGTTCTCTGTGGTCTACTGGAAGATAAAGGTGAGCTGATATTTCCAGCATATGTATAATGTTTACAGTCTTTCTCTACGCCCCTGGACGCCTCTCCAATGGCTTTCTAAAGTGATCAAGAACTGCTACAGGCTTGCCTAAGTTTATTTCCCTGACACTGTTATTTTATGTGTTACACTGCAGGCATCTTGCCTACTTTCTTGCCTACAGGGAATAATTTTTACCTAAGCGTTAACATTAGTGACTGGGGCACAGTATTTCCTGAATATTTTTATCCCCCTATTTTAAAAAGTCATCCATTACCTTGATGCTGTTTCCTGAACTGGTGTTTTTCAAGCTGTTTGCAATAATTTTCAGAAGGCAAAAATCTTAAAGGCATACAGGATGCTTCCTTGAAACCGAATTTTCAAAGACATTTGTTTCTTGGAGCTGTTGCTGGGGTTTTAAAATGAGAATGTTCTACCCAGGAAAGCCTACGATGTGTGAATAGGACATATTTTACCACTGTGGGTATGTTCAAATTTCCCCCAAATATTTTTGTCTTCTTTTCATTCCTTTTCTTACATTTCATAAGAAATTATTTATGTACTCCGATTTTTTATTTTATTTTATTTTATTTTATTTTATTTTATTTTATTGTTTCTTGCTATCAGCGCACATAAATATATGATTTCAGGATGCTTTCTGGTTGGACTCCTGAGAGATTGCAACATCAAACAGGTTTATTTAGGCTGGTGCTAAGCAGAACCGCAGGAAGCTAGCAAAGGCTGTTAGCAGAAGCCAAGAGGAAATCTTTAAAAAACGTGATGAGCTATGTCACACTCACAGAGGACACAAAGAATTGCATTTTTTGCACCTCCACAGATAGCCTCAGTAGGTAGCAGGATGCTGGGAAGCCAAGTACTTAAGGAGGATCCATGCCTCAGCACAGAGGGAGAGAGATGCCTGGGCTGCCCAGCCCGCATCACTGATGACAGAGTAGGAACACCGCCCCCAGCCTCAAGCTGTTCCTCCAGCTTGGGAACTCCGCAAAGCTAGCTGTGGGGAAGAGGGGTGTGTGTGTGTGTGTGTGTGTGTGTGTGTGTGTGTGTGTGTGTGTGTGTTTAAACTGAAGGGAGATGCCACCCTTTAGTGCATGGGTATTGTAGTTATTAGATCCAAAAACGAACTTGGCTGCTATTTTAAAAGAAGAAGAAGAAAAAAAAAAGAAAAGAGAAGGAAAGGAAAGGAAAAGGAAAAGGAAAAGGAAAAGGAAAAGGAAAAGGAAAAGGAAAAGGAAAAGGAAAGAAAAAAAAGAAAAGAAAAGAAAAAGAAAATTGCTTCAGGGTTAGTCCTTCCCCCTGATGGCTGTTCACATTGATTTGCCGCATAGATTGATTGCTTTTGGCATTTGCAGCCCTCCTGAACAACGGGGAAAGAAAATCCAGTGTCGGGGCCAAATTCAGGAATGATGACTGAATGTGGAAGACACATTCGGTGTCGTGCTGAGTTGCGATGGATAACAGCACTTAAAAGTAGTAACAGCTGGATTTTCGTTTTTAAAATTAGGGCTGTGTTATTAATGGGGGAATTGGGATGCAAGGAGTCTGCGAGGCGGATTAAATGCTTCTCTGAGATGAACGGGCTTTATGCTCTGTCGTGGGAGGGTGTCAGGCAGGTGGATGGGAGGGGAGGCTCTGGCCCTACCCGAGGACTTTTACTGAACCGAACTACGGCTCTCTGCTGTATCCCACCACTAGAGCATGCTAACTGAAGCAGCATAAAATGGCTTTTGTATTTATTGTGGGGATTTTGAAAGTGTATTGTCTAATAAATCTCACACTGTCTTCATGAAGATATCAAGGAAATATTCCACACAGACTTTAGGGACAGGGAAAGCTATGTTCTCCAGAGAACTGATGCTATTTCTCCTTTATAGACACTGAATCTTGTGACTGGCAGGGTTTTCGGCTGGCTGAGCCCTAGTGAAGCAATTGGTTGGATGTAAAGTCAGACTAAGACCCCCGGGGGATATTGGTACTTAATGCTTTTGTCGATGGCTTAATTTGCTGTCTTATTTTTACTTCAAGTTTAGCTTTATGTCCTTTTTACCTGTTAATAAGTATTTTATTTTTATATGGATATGGATACTAAATTTATCTACTTTTAATATGTATATGGTTGCTATCAAAACAAGCACTATTTTCTTTTGGGGGAAGGGCAGAATCTTGGGATCTTATGTATTCCAAGCTAGTCTCAAATTCTATAAGTAGCTGAGGATAACCTTGATCTCATGAGAGCCCTGCCTCATATATTTTCTTTTAAATAATGAATTGATATTTAGAAATATACGAATATAGTATTGTAGATATAAGGCAAACTTTATTGATTTTAAAGAGCTGCACATAGAAGCACAGATGGAAATATAATGATATGGGGCTGTGGTCTGCGTTTAAATATCTCTTGAACAACAAGAAAGCCAGGTGAAAATGGGAAGCTTTAGGGAACTGGGAAATCTCAGTGGGTTTTACTTTACTATTTCACTAACTTCTGCATGCATTAGAATTTTAATTAGTGTCTGTCTCACTTCTTGACTTCCACGTCTGAGACAGGAGGACACAAAACTCACTCTTAACTTGACAATTCAATTTCCGTCAAGAAATACTTGATTTGCTAGCTGCTCGTCTATTGTTTTGAGAGTGGCTTGGCCGTTTGATTTTCCTCCCCTTTCCTTCTTAGTTGACATGTCAGGTCATAAACTCTAGGACAGACTGAGAGCAGCAAGTCTGCAATGGGAGGCTGAGCAAGGCATGCAAGCTGTGAACAGAGGGGCCCACGGATGTGATTCTCCTCTGCTGCCAGTGGATTCAGGCCTGAGCTCCTCACACTTGCACATATTCATGTATACACACACACACACACACACACTTACACACACTCACACACTTATACACACTCACACACACAAATTTTATTTTATATAACTATTTAATGTGTAATTTTGTAATTTTGTTTTATAAATTTATATATGTACTATGTATATGTATATATAATTGCACTTTTACAAATGCCGTTGATACTCCTGAGTTCAATTATATATGTAATATATATATATATATATATATATATATATATATATATATATATGTTTGTGTGTGTATGTGTGTGTGTATAATACATATTTATATATGCATATATATAATTACACTTTTACAAATGCCATTGATACTCCTGAGTTCGATTACTCTCGGACTCCATGTGTTTCTAGTAATTTCGCTTGCCAAGACTTATGATTTGAACAGAGTTTGAGTACTAAAAAAAGAGCGAATTGATAAAATTATAGAGTTTGAAAAGTCTGTTGTGGCTACTAAGCTGTCTGCCATGAGAAACGGTTTCAGGGGGTATTGTCTGACAACTGGTGGAAACAAAGTAGTAAAATAACATCTGCTCTCTCCTCATCTCACTGATTCGGTGGCTGGAGAAGTGGGGGTGGTGTGTGTGCCCTGGCCCATGGTTTATGGCTGTGAAGAGCACCGGGGACCTCATGTCTCCAAGTGATGCCATGAAATGCTCAAGCTTTATTCTTCTGGTCCTGGTACTTTACTCCGGCACACCAGGTAGTCAAGAAGTATCTGCAATGAAACTAAATAAAAAATAAAGTAGAACGTTTTTTTCAAAATTGTCTTTAAAGAACTCCGACTGTGAACCTTAACTGTGGTGCGAATCCTTAGGCCCCACAGTTTGCATACTACAGTTTTACCAGGTGTCCTGGCACTGACACATTGTGTGTGTGTGTGTGTGTGTGTGTGTGTGTGTGTGTGTGTGTGTGTGTGTAGAACAAAAGTCATTTTGATACAAGTTCACCAACAAAACATCACACAGCTAGAATAACATAGTCACTCAAGCATTCGCCCAGTCTCAAACTCTTTCTATCCAGGGACCTTCTATCGGTTAGAAGAGCTGTTCTGCGGCCGTGCCACTGCTCCTGGGATTTTACACTTCCATGGCCTATTACCCTGCTACGCACTCACACCTCCCCATAAGCCACAAAAGAGTTATATTTCCTTTCATGACTCGAGTCCTTCCCCTGGGCGGTGCCCTTCCTCATCAGCCTGCATTCCTTCGTGTGTTTGGAGTTTATTTATCTATTTTGCTCAGTATAATGTTGTCTGAATGAAGCCTTTGTGGTTTCATAGGACTTACAGTATCGTTTTTTTTCTATTACGAAAGCCGTTCTTACTGACCTGTTTGTTTCCGTTTACTATTATTATTAGTCTGCATGTCTGTGACGATGCCTACGCTCTCACCTGAGGAGCCGTCATGCCGGCCCAGGCACATTTATTTTGATGGAAATTCCATTAGTTCTCCATATCTCTTTGAGGAGAGCAGTCATTCTAACAATACAGTTTTTATGTTGTTATTTTTAGTTTATATGTGTGTGAGAGCCTGAGTACATGCATATACATCACATATATGCCCAGTGTGTCCAGAAAAGGGTGGTGTGTTCTTTGAAACTAAAGTAACAGTTGGTTTACGTTGGCTGATGCGGATGCGTGGAACCAAGTCTTGGTAGTAAATGCGCATAGCACTGAACCATCGCTCTAGTCTTGTCTAAAAATATTTATTCTTCTGATCCACAAACACCTAGCCTCCTTACATTTCTGCATCCTCCATAATTTCCTTAGTCCATGTTCCATAATTTTCACTGTAGATAACTTACTACCTTGCTTATTGCTAATTTTATACTATTGAGAGTGGAATTGTTCTTCTTAATTTCTTTTTGAATAATTTTTACTATTAGTGTAAAAATGCTATTATTTTTTTGGTATGTTGATTTTGTATTTTGACCACATTTTGGATTCTTCTAAGTATAGACATTTGTCATCTAGCAATGTAGATAATTAATGTCTACTTTTCCAATTTAGAATCACTTTATTTCTTTATTTGTTTATTTTGCTCGTTCTTAACTTCTCTTCCTAAGACTTCCAGTTCTCTATTAAATGGGAGCAGTAAAAATGGACACCCCAACTTTGTTTCTAACTTAGGGAAAAGCTGAGATCACATACTATTATATAGACAACTTTTGTTTTTAAATATACAACTTCTATATCTTAAGATATGTTCCTTATATGCCTAAGCTATAGAGAAAATTTTATCCTGACAGGAACTCCAATTCAATACATGCTTTTTTTTGGTATTTGATGATAAGATTATAAGATTTGTGGTTGATTCCTTTGATATCTCATATCTTTGCTTGGTTGATGCTAAGCCATCATATATCCCTGGTTAGTTCTTGTCAACTACACACAAACCTAGACATATCTGGGGATCTCAATTGAGAAAATTGGGCGTTTATTGCTCTCAGGGAATTGGATTTTGAACTTTAAAAAGCTTAATAAATTTTCATTATCGTCTACTTATTTGTGCCATTTTATCCTTCTTTAAGTTTTGACTCTCACAATCTCTTCAAGACATGCCTCACCTTTCTGGTTCTGCACTCATCTGTCTCCATTATCAATCCTTTACATGAAGGGCAAACTCTTCACCTAAAAACATTCTTCATCTAAAAAGCACTACCCTTTTCTTTAATCTTTTTTTAAAAAAAATACATCATAGATGTATTTATGATTATATCTCTTCATCTTACTTAATAGTTCCTTTCTGCCTTATTTTTCTTTAGAGAATTGGGACACACTCTTTTCTGTATAAAGCAACTGTATCTTAATTGAATCCAAAGACACTGTATCTGAAACAGAAAACATGTATGTAATACCTTAAATATCAAACAACTATTAATATGGGCAAAACATGTTAATAGTTCTAACTGTCTTTAGAACTGTATTAACTATTTGCCCAAGGTTTAAGTCTTCTAATAATAAACACTTGGGAATTGTATTTTTTTTAAAAAAATCATTTCTTATTTGGATCCACAAGCCAACCAAACAAAGGATAAAAATCAGGCATTTCTACTTTTTTTTTTTTTAACCTTTTGAGTCATCCACTTATCTTTGTAGTAGCATGCTAGTTGTTTAAGAGCTATTTGCCTAAATTATGTTCTTTCTTTAAAGACATGAAAGCACAGAGATGAGCTGTTTCCCCAGATGCATTGTAAAAAATAAATTACAGTTACACTATAATGAAACACACTAAGATTATCTGCAAATCTCAAGATGCCTTTACAAGCTTTTAAATCAGTACACAGAAAAAGGACATTGTTTTTCCTCTTTAACTCCAAATTTTTAGAGTTGAATATATTATTCCTAAAGTAGTTACATTCAGCAAATATATCCTTAAAACACTTATATTGACATGTGCACACACACATTCACATATATACAAATATCACACATATGCACACAAATTAGGTGTAGTACTAAAGCACTTTTAAAAAAAACTACACAAGTAAGGTGGTCACAGCTTTTTGTCTGTCAGGTCTTTCTTAGAACCTGAAATAACAGATAGAGTGATGGATATAGAAACAATCCCCATGAACAGACAGAAAGCAATTAGACTAGAGTGCATACCAGAGAGGCACAGACACACAGACACACACACACACACAGAAAGAGAGAGAGACAGAGACAGAGACACAAAGAGACAGAAACAGGAAAAGAGAAGGGAGGGAAGAGAAAGGAAGAAAGAGAGAGGAAGGGAGGAGAGAGGGAAGGAGGGAAAGAGGACAGGGAGAGAGGGAGGGAAGGAGGGAGGAAGCTAAAGTCAAAGGTATCAGTCTTTACCTCTTGAAACATGAGATTTTGTAACACAAAAGATCTACAGGTGAACTTTGGTTTGTAGAATTAGATTCTTATATTTCCCTATTCAAGACATCACCAAAGTAGCCTTTTATAAATGGGAAATTTTAATATAATATAGATTCTTAAATTCTGATATGAAGCCTGAAATATGCTTCCTACTATTGTGTGACATAGTCTGTGGATGCCTCTGAGGTGTCTCTGATTTGTATGTGCAACAGTTGTTCCTTCTCTTGGAATTTCTTAGCACTGAGGTATATTGTATCCTCCCATTGTTTCTGTTTTCAAAGTCCATTTCTCCTTTAGTCCTAATATTTTCTTTAAACATTTGAGAGATTCTGTTTTGAGTGCACATATATTTACAGTTCTAAAATTTTCTTGCTAATTGATCCCTTTATCAGTAAATAATGAAATATGTTTCTCCAGACAGTTTATAATGAAAGGTCAACTTTATCTGATGTGATACAGCTATTTATGCTCACCTTTGATTTCCACTTATGGGACTTTTTCTTCCTTTTAGCCTGTAGATCTTGAAGTATTGTCAAGTTGGTGATGGGAATGCCATTATGACTGGACAGTTGGCAGTCACCCTAGTCTTCTGGGTTGCTCCTGACTGGGTTGGGATGGTTTTGTTGTAATATAAATCTTTGGTTACACCAACTCCCCGCTGCTTGCCTCTTGTTTTGCCTTTGCCTTTCTCACCCATCTCAACTCCACAGAAAATGGAAAGACAACAGAGGCAAGAGAGCCAGGATGACCCCGTGTGTACACCCAGCTCTTTTCTTTAAATTGCAGTGTTAAGCTTTGGTCTGTTGCTCTGTATTGTAATGCTAAATACAGGCCCCCAAGGTCTGGTTGCCCCAAGATAAGGAAGTCTTCATGTATACTAGGTGATGTTAGATAACCTTGCTTCATAATTTAAAACAACTGGTTGACTAAAGATGCCTACAGCCTGTAGCTGGGCAGAAGAGAGGTCGGCAGGGCTTTAGTTACCAGGCTTGGGGTCTGAGGCAGAGACCACGAGGAGAAGAAAGGAGGGAGAGAAGAAAGAGGAAGATTCCACAGGGTAGGTGGATCATGAAAATGAGGCCTGGCGAGTTAGGGTAGGAGCAGCCCAGGCAGAACATGGCAAGGAAGGAGACAAAATGGCGCAGGGGTTGATATCTGCCCAACACTAGTGCTTTAAAGCTTATTAGAAATATAAAGGTCTTGTGTCTTTATTTGGGAACATAATGATCTAAGTGGGGGGTAGAAACCTCCAACTAATATATATTCCAATATTGCAGTGTCCTTGCGAGTTCAAGGCTCTGATATTTTGGCCCAAATTACATACTTCAACACACTTGTCTATCTTCGCATGTCTAGTTTCGTGATATTAATGCAAAAAGGACCACCTAGCAAAAACTTGTTTCTCTGTCTCATGTAGCTTCTTTATAAACAAGCAAAAATGCTAATGATTTAAGCAAAAACAATTTTTTTTTACATGTGCTGTTTCTGTCCTACAGTACATCTAAGTAAGAAAAGCTATGACTGTTGAGGTAATACAGCAAGCAACAGCATATTTTAACATGAAAAACAGACATCATAATACGTTTTTTCTTTTTTTTTAATTAGATATTTTCTCCATTTACATTTCAAATGCTATCCCATAGGTCCCCTATACCCTCCCCGTGCCCCGCTTCCCTACCCACCCACTCCCACTTCTTGGCCCTGGCGTTTCCCTGTACTGGGGCATATAAAGTTTGCAAGACCAAGGGGCCTCTCTTCCCACTGATGGCCAACTAGGCCATCCTCTTCTATATATGCAGCTAGAGACACGAGCCCAGGGGGTACTAGTTAGTTCATGGTTATTCTTCCACCTATAGGGTTGAAGACCCCTTCAGCTCCTTGGGTACTTTCTCTAGCTCCTCCATTGGGGGTCCTGTGTTCCATCCAATAGATGACTGTGAGAATCCACTTCAAGCAAAATATTTTTAATGTGATGCTTCAGTATTTTGTATGAGAAGTTGAATGCTTGCGCTGCCCACTTCTGGTCCCAGAAGTAAGGTTCTCTGTGCTCACGAGGAAACCATGAAAAGTTTTGCTACAAAGCAATTTAAAATGTGTCCCAAATTTGATGCAAAGGCCTTTCTTTGATGTTTATCTTATTTTTTTCTTGTTCTAACTAAATTATTTTTCAATTTTTATTAGATATTTTCTTCATTTACATTTCAAATGTTATCCTGAAAGTCCCCTAAGCCCTCCCCCATCCCCCACCCTGCTCCCCTACCCACCCACTCCCACATCTTGGCCCTGGTGTTCCCCTGTACTGGGGCGTATAACGTTTTGATGCTTATCTTATTATAGCACAAGAAAAATATTCATAAGATTTCATAACTTCTAAAATATTTTAGATCACCTATAAACCCTATTCCTAGAAGGCTGAGGAAGGAGGATTACTGAGAGTATGAGACCAACCTGGGCTACAGAGTGAGGCTCTACCTCAAGTCAAACAAACAAAACGTGTAACGTTAGGTGGTCCTGGTTGTCCATAGCTGTAGTCCCATCAGCTAAGAAATGCAAGAAAGGAACAGATGTTCAAAGCAGATTCAGATATAGCAAGCTCCAGGTGTTCTTGAACTACATGAGTTCCTGTGTCAACAGCAACAAGAAAGAAAGAAAGAAAGAAAGAAAGAAAGAAAGAAAGAAAGAAAGAAAGAAAGAAAGAAAGAGAGAGAGAGAGAGAGAGAGGAGGGAGGGAGGGAGGGAGGAAGGAAGGAAGGAAGGAAGGAAGGAAGGAAGGAAGGAAGGAAGGAAGGAAGGAAGGAAGGAAGGAAGGAAGGGGAGAGCCCATAAATCAAAAGCAAGCCAGAAAAGGCACAGAAAGTGAATAGTAACTGAGTTAATGTATTTGAAATTTATTCTTGAAGTGAACATCTTGAAGTGGCATGATCAAATCAGGTAAGCTCTTAGTTACTGAATACCTGGATTTAATAAATCTTAAAAGATTCAAGTGTATAGAAGACATAAAGTGAAGATGGGAGATGTGTGAATTCCAATTCTTATCTAATTAAAGTTGCCTTGATAGAAATCATACAGAATATTCCCAGGTTTGCAGCGTGGAAATGGGAACATCAACAGTGTAGATTGTTGACAGTGTGGCCCACACTACTCACATGGATGACCAACTAAAGGGCTTGTTACCGAATCTAAGACAATGCAGAATGGCATTGTGCAAACTGGGGTCTGTATACATTAATGGACAAGCAGACCTGTTCTTAAAGACCCAGAACGAATGGATAGCTTTAAGGTTTCTCTCACCCATGGTGTATAGATTGTCAACAGGATCTATTATCACCCTGGAGACAAATCTCTGGACATGTATGTGAGGGACTTTCTAGGTCAGATTAACTAAAATGGGAAGACACACCCTAACTGTGAGTGATAAAAAGGAGAACAGGAGCTGAGTACCAGCATCCTTCACTCGGATTTTTGACTCTTAGTTCAAGATAACCAGATGCCTTATGCTCCTGCCTACATGCCTTTCCCACCATGAAGGACTACACCTTCAAACTGTGAGCTAATTAAACCCTTCCTTAAGTTGTGCCTTAGCATTACTATGGCCGTGATGAAACACCATGACCAAAAACTAAGTTGGGGAGGAAAGACTTGACTTGGATTACCCTACCATATCACTGTTCATTATCAAAAGAATTCAGCACAGAAACTCAAACATGGCAGAAACTCGGAGGCAGGCACTGATTCTGAGGCCATGGAAGGATGCAGCTTACAGCCTTACTCCTCATGGCTTGCTTAGCTTGTTTTCTTACAGAACTCAGAGCCACAAACCCAGGAATGACACCCACCCACAATGAGCTGGGCCCTCCCCATCAATAATGAATTAAGAAAATGCCTTACACACTTGCTTACCATCAGTTATTATGGAGGCATTTTCTCTATTGAGGTTCCCTCTTCTCAGATGACTTTAGCTTGAATCAAGTTGATATAAAACTATGCAGCACACGTTGTTTGTTGGGCATTTTATTAGAACAATGAGGAAAGTAACTAATCGGCCTACAGATGTCTCATTGGTAGGTCTCCCACTTTACACAAGAAAGCCAAGTCTTCACCCTCTTGAATCTAATCTTCACACAATTTCTAATTGTAGATAAATCCCTCATCAATGCAAATATTTTATATTAACATATAAAATATTGGCATTGGAGCTGACCAGTAAGAAACAGTAAAGATTTAAGTATTCTATGTTGCTCAAGTGACAATGTAAAAAAAAAAATGACCTTTTTATCAAAAGCTTTTTATTTATCAAATAATTAGAATATTTGGCTGTGAAAAGCAGGCTTTTAAGTTAGCTGTGTTTTCCCTACATGCTTGTGATTCTCAGTAGAAAGAATGAATTTGATCACTGCACTGTGCTTACCTACATTGTGGCCTGTGTTTCAGTTGCATGGTTTTAAAGAGAAAGAGATGGAAATGTATGAGGATACTGGCATCAAGTCTTTCCAAAGAGATTGCTGCATGACCAAATGCTGTGTGTACCATCTCTGTATGCTCACGCACAAGTCTCCTGCTCACCGTGGCTCATCTGTGAGCACGTCTTTTCATTCATGCATTTCACATCACTGTACTATAATACTCCCCTGAGCAGTGACTCACATTAATTCCCTGTTGTAAGACCTTACAATGGTTACGGGTTTAATGTCTGCTTCTCTCTGATGTTATCACACAACAAAACACCGGACTTTTCAAAATACATCTACTTAGCTATGAGTATCTAACAAAATATACTCAAGATGAATTCTAGGATATAATATCAAAAAATTTAGAAATCATCCTTATTTAATTAGGATTAATTTCTTCCTCTCAGATGTTATTTTAGCACTGTCAAATGTGTAATTATAAACTTAATCATTTTCAAGTATGAAATGAAATTACTAAGTGTGCCGTATGTAGTAATTCTTAAGTGTCTGTCTGTAAAGCCATCTGCCATGTCTTTTCAAGGCCTTTTAAGTCAAACTTCAATATTGACACTGACATTAAATGGGTCTTTGTTCATGGATGTAGGGGGATAATTCTTGAAATTTGTGGCTCATTAGTATCTTTCAAACTAGATTTTTGTCCAACTCTAGTGTCACAATTGAGATGCTTCTGTGAGGAAGATGGCAGGTATAATGAACTGCCACTTAATTTGTAAGCCTTTTAAAATATTTTTCACTTTGGAAGTTTAATCTGTCTGTCTGTCTGTCTGTCTGTCTGTCTGTCTGTCTCTGCATGTGTATGTATGTATGTATGTGCCTGCACTCATCTGTGTGTGTGAACGATGGTATGGACTTGCTATAGAGCGTGTCTCACTTTCCACGTTGCTTGAGACAAGGTCTCTTGTTTATTTGAACTTCATATACAGCCAGGCTATCTAGCCCACAAACTTCTAGGGATTCTCCTCTTCCTGCCTCCCATCTTTCTATGAAAGTGCTGGGTATTGCAGATGCATGATGTAAAATCCAGCTTTAGGTAGGTTCTGGGCATTCAAACTGAAGTCTCTTCACACTCGATCCGGAAGCACTACTCATTGAGCCATTTCCTAGACGCTTTGTTGTTGCTGGGGCTGTTGTTCTTTTTTCTTTTTTTTTTCTTTTTGCTTTCAGGTTTCTTTTCTTTTTCAATTTTTTATTAGATATTTTCTTAATTTACATTTCAAAGGCTATCCCGAAAGTTCCCTCTCCCCTCCCCCCGTCCTGCTCCCCTGCCCACCCACTCCCACTTCTTGGCCCTGGAGTTCCCCTGTACTGGGGCATATAAAGATTGCAAGACCAAGGGGCCTCTCTTCCCAATGATGGCCGACTAGGTCATCTTCTGCTACATATGGAGCTAGAGACACAAGTTCTGGGGGTTCTGGTTAGTTCATATTGTTGTTCCTCTTCTAGGGTTGCAGACCCCTTCAGCTCCTGGGGTTCTATCTCTAGCTTCTCCATTGTGGGCCCTGTGTTCCATCATATAGATGATTGTGAGCATCCACTTCTGTACGAGACAGATATATCAGGATCCCTTCAGTAAACGCTTGCTGACCTATGCAATAGTGTCTGAGTTTAGTGACTGATTATGGGATGGATCCCCGATGGGTTAGTCTCTGTATGGTCCATCCTTTCATCTTAGCTCTAAACTTTGTCTCTGTAACTCCTTTCATGGGTATTTTGTTTCCTATTCAAAGGAGGAATGAAGTATCCACACACTGGTCTTCCTTCTTGATTTTCTTGTGTTTTGCAAATTGTATCTTGGGTATTCTAAGTTTCTGGGCTAATATCCATTTATCAGTGAGCGCATATCCAATGACTTCTTTTGTGATTGGGTTACCTCACTAAGGATTATATCCTCCAGATACATCCATTTGCCCAAGAATTTCATAAATTCATTTTTTTAATAGCAGAATAGTACTCCATTGTGTAAATGTACCACATTTTCTGTATCCATTCCTCTGTTGAGGGACATCTGTGTTCTTTCCAGCTTCTGACTATTATGAATAAGGCTACTATGAACATAGTGGAGCATGTGTCCTTGTTACCAGTTGGAACATCTTCTGGGTATATGCCCATGGGCTGTGGTTCTTAAGAGAGAGTCTCACTATGGAGCCTTCACTGGCTTGCAACTCACTATGAAGACCAGGTTGGCCTTGAACTTGTACCACCCCCTGCCTCTACTAAGTGCTGTGAGTACAGACATGTTTCACCATGACCAGGACTAAGTTTTTTTTTCCTTTACTTTTGAAAACATATATCTGTGGCTATTGTCATTTCCCATTATCCTTTGCTATCGCTCTTCCTTCCTTTCCCTCTGAACTCCTCCTTTCCACAGTCCTCCAGTGGCTACACCATCTATACACCATTAGAGAATATGGCAGCCCCTTCTCCAGAATCCTGAAGAGTTGGAAGCTCCTCAAAAAGAGGCAGATCCTAATGGGTACTTCTTCCATTCATGGTGGAAGGTCAGGAGGCCCAACTTGGACAGGTATTCCTAGCTGCTGTGGGTTCGCGGTTGGCATGCAATGTCTCATCCAGATGACATTCTTCCCCATCCTCAGGTCTTAAATTCTTTCCTACTCTTCTGTGTCTCTTCTGTGATCCTCTGGGTCTTGACGCAGTGAGGTAGGAGTAGAGACCCATTTACGACTGAGCCCTTGCCTGTCATTTATCCTTAGCCCTTTGACCAGATATGAGTTTCTGTAGTAACTTTCATCCTCTGAGAAAAGGAGATCTTTTTTCCACCCCAGTCTGACAGATGAACTAGTAGTTGGTGGCTATAAACACAAATGCTTAAAGCCAGGTTGGCAATATGTTCATTTAGGGAAATAAGAATAATGTGTTCCTCCCTTGGGCATATTCGCTCCCAAGTTTATAGCATTAGGTATACATTTCCCCTCATGGGCTGAGCCGCAAATCCAATCACAAAGTGGTTTATTATCCCCACTATACTCACGCTAATATCACACCAGGGGGTATGTGTGTGATGGCTTAATATTATGCCACACATGGTCTGCAGCTGGGTAACACCACTGAAGAGCCTTCTCACCCACTAGCACACATGTCTACCAGTTGACGGATAGATATTGAAAGTGCATTACACAAAACAGTGAAAGCCTATTCAGCTGGTAAAGAAGAAATGAAACTATGAAATCCTTAGGAAGATGCACAGCCCTCTAGGCACCATGAATGCTAGGCAGCAAGGAGGGCTTTTCCAGGGCACTTCTGTTCTTGACTTTTCTATGTCCCATAGCCAAAATGTGTGGAGTCTCCAGCAAGAGAGTCTTATCACCTAGTTCTAGTAAGCAACCAAGAGCAGTGGCAAAACCCATATACTTTGGGGCCTTCTGAGAACTTCCTTAGGGATCTATCTCCTCTGGTTCTGATTTAAAACCGTGTCATTTGGAAGTGCACCATTTTCCATTCATGAATGATACCTTCCTTCCAAAATTTTTTTCAACATAATTTTTAAAATTATATATTTTGGTTTCTATATGACTTTTTAAATACATATTCAACTTTAAAACCCCTCATTTCCCCTCCTCCTTCTCTCCCATTTCCCCACCTCACTCTTGCCTGTCTAAGACCTGATTATTAGGACCCCTGCTGTCTTCATGACCCCTCTCTGTTTTACTATCTCCACTTCACAGGGCTCTCTTCTTGATGCCTGGTCTCTAGAGACCCTCGTTCAAATTTAAATACAGAAATCTAAAAATTCAAAGCTAGAATCTGCATATGAGAGAGAACATATGGTGTTTGTCTTTCTCGGTCTGGGTTGCCTCACTCTGTATAATATTTCCCAGTGCCGTCCATTTTCCTGAAAAATGTCATTGCGTCACTCTTTAACAATGAAATAGAATTCTACTGTACATGTGAACCATATTTTCAATATTCATTCATCAGTTTGTGAACAAGGCTGATTTCATTTCCTACTTTATGGTGTCTAAAGCTGCAATGTATATGAACACTCAAGTATCACTCTTGTCCTGAAAACATATGCATGCAAGTAACATTATATGCTACTTATGCTAACATATATGTGTGTGTGTGTATGTGTGTGTGTAGGAGTATATAAATACATTTATGTAACAGTAATTAAAGATAAAGAGACCATGGATTTGAAAGGGTGCAAGGAGGGGGATCTGTATTGGAAGGTTCAGAGGAAGGAAAGGAGAATAGGAAATGATATAATTACATTAAACTTATCTCAAAAGATTGAGAAAAAATTCAAAGCTAAAAATAAGACTTCCATATGCTGTCGCTGTGCCATTCTTAGACATATACTCAAAGGACTCCAACCCCCAACAGAAATCCTGTTTACAATGACCTGTGAGCCTTACGTTCAGGAGTTGTATTGACCACATATAGGCTGGGATTGGGATCCTCAACTCCAACTTTTCATTGGTTGTGGCTTTCTGTAATGGTCTCCATCTGCTTCAGAGAGAAGCTTCCTCAATGAAGGCTGACGATGACACTTATCTGTGGGTATGAGAACAAATATTTAGAGTGTGGTTAGTGATTGTGTTGGTTTACTAAAGTGGTGGCTTTAAGTTCTCCTCCAAGGCCCATGACTTTAGTAGCCTTGGGTGGGTGGCTAGGTTTCCAATACCAGGCATGATTTTCCTTTTGTTAAATTGACGTTAACTCAAATTGAAGGACTATTGACTACTGCCAAGGTATGTGGCCACCATTGCACCCCTGAAGTTAATGTGCCAGGCTAGTGGCCACTGCGGTCCATAGGCATCATAGCTGCATGGGACCGTTGGTTGTGTTCTTCCTTTGGAAGCTTGCACAGTGCCTTCTGATACCATGGAAGCTAATCCTCAAGGAGGAAGCTTTCAGGACAATTCCAGCTCTCATCTCTTCCCTTCATCTGTGGAAGTAAAAGCTACATTTACATAAGGGTATTTTGACTTCTTCCTTTCCTACTTGTGTCCCTTTTATTATTTATTTATTTGTCTTATTATTCTAACTAAAACTACAAGCAGTATGTTGAATAGCAGTGGGATACTGGGCATCCTTGTCTTGTGCCTGATTTTAATGGAATTGTTTCCCCATTTATCATGATGTTGCCTACAGGCTTATTGTATGCAGTTGTTATTAATTGAGACATGTCCCATCTGTCCATGTCTCAGTAAGGCTTCTATTGTGAAGGGATATTGGATTTCATCACAGGCTCTTTCTTTGCATCTATTGTGATGATGATGTGGTTTCAGTCCTTGGGTTCATTTTCATGGTGGATGACATTCACAGAGTTACACGTGTTGAATCGTCCCTGCATCTCTGGAATGAAGTCAGTGGGGTTGCAGTGAATGATCTATTTGATGTGTTCTTGAGTTTAGTTTACTAATAGTCTATTGAGAACTTTTACATTTGTGTTCATCAAGGACATTTTTCTCCTCGATGGGTTTTTGCTTTTGTGATTTTTTTTTCCGTCTTTTGTTGTTGTACTTTTTATTTGGCTTAGGCATTGGTATAACACTAGCTTTGTAAATAGTTTGGAAGCACTTCTTCCTCTTCTATTTTATGGACTAGCTTGAGGAGTCTTAGGTTTGGGCTTTTGTTAAAGGTCAGGTCAAATTCCATAGTGAATTCACCTGGGCCTGGACTTAGTTAAGTCTGGAGGAATTTGTTGTTTGTTTTTGTTGTTTTTACTGTGTCAACCTCATAGTTGATTGTAAATCTTTTTTTTCTCTTTCATTTAGCTTTGGTAGATCATAGGTATTTACAAATCCTTTATTTTAGATTTTATTATTAATTATATAGGCTTTTAAGGTATGACCTTATGATCTTCTGAATTTCATCAATGATTTGCAATTTCTCCCTTTTTGTCTATAATCTTATTAATTTGGAGTTGAATTTTTGTATGATGCCCCACATGCATGTAAGTGCCTGAGGTTAGAAAAGGGTATGAGGTCCCCTGGAACTAGAACTAGAGTTACAGGTAGTAGTGAGCTGAGGTGGGCACTGGGAGCTGAACCGGAGTCCATGGAAAATGAACCTGGTTCCTCTGGAAGAGCCACAAGGGCTCCTAACCTATGAACCATTTCTCCAGCCCTTCTAAGAGACATGTAGGCTGGTGAAAAAGGTCTGTGTGAAGACGGAGGCCGAAGCAGCCATAACCCAGAGTGTCAGCCCTCAGCCATTCAAAGCTAGACTATGTAAGGTACAGGATCTCTTCTAGTGCATACACAGAAACTGTAATACCATTTCTGCTATGAGAAAATTCATTTCTGTTATTTTAATCAAGAGGCATATGCTAGTTGTTGTAGTCATCACAGAAAAATGATGCAGAAATTCTGCAGTAAATTTAATATATTATGCCTACATTATTTTTAATGTTTGACTAGTTACTATCAAAAAGCTTTAAAATGTTTATACTACTATAAATAAATTAAATACAATTATTAAAAACTAGAAAATAATTCTGGAAATAGTTTTAATTGGATGGTTTTATAGGTTCATAAACATAAGAAAGATAATCTTAACCTTATAATATTTTGTCGACTACTAGATCCCACTACAGATGTTTGACCAGATGTTCCCAGTATAGTCTAATATGCTTCTTTCTGTGATGATACACACATACATACACACACATATGCTCATACAGTTACACAAATGTATTTATTCTATCTCTGCCATGTCCAGCATTGTAGCCACTGGACGAATGTGAGTAGAGCACCTGAAAGATGGTTTATGTGACGGAGGGATTGACTTTTAAACCGCATATCATCTCATTTCATTTAACTCCAGTTACATCATGTATAATGTTTTGGATTCAGTGCCTATCACTGCAAAATAAATTGATAAATAAATTAATTAATTTAATTTAATGAAATGTGACTAGTGGCTACTATATTGAAGAATGCAGCCCTAACCATTTTTTTCCAAGTTAGGTCGCATAGAACTTTTACATTTATAGAGTCGAATAAGAACACAATCTCCAAGAGGTGGGATAGAATGGGTTAGTCATGGTGACCACATATCACCATGTGGCAGAAAACATATGATATTCTCAGTTGGGTTACTAGATCAAGAAAGTTTAGTAATTGGATTGTTTGTAAATATTAGCAGGACATAAAGAAACCATGATGATGGGGAACATCCTGGGTGGTAGCAGGAAGTTATTATCTGTGATCAAGTAACACAAAGAAGCAGAGTTTCCAGAACATTCTCAGAAGGATGTGGCATGTGCGAGATTACCTCTCTTTGAAATGCCTGTTTTGAGAGCTAGCTTCTGGCGCCTGAGGACATGGTTTAGGAGTAGTCGGATGCTGTTGTCACATGACCTTTTCTTTATAGGTCTGCAGATCTCTCTGTGCGGCTCATAGAACAACTTCTCATTGAGTTCAGGTCTCTTGGCTAACAGAGGGTAGTGTTTTCATGCCAGGGTCACTTACTTGGCTGTGTCGGTAAGGATCTCTTTAATAATAACTTTTTTCTCCCTTTGGTCTGTACTAGAAACTGAAAGCCAATCACACTCACATGTCCATGGGGATCAGTGCAGGCAGGAAGTGGGGCAGAGTAAGAAAGATTATGTTGATAGGAGTTTAGGATCCCATTCATAGAAAATGAAAACAAAATCATTCTTATTGCACATATGCTTGGAATTCAAACCACCAAGTGGCAGTGCTATAACTAAACTCAACTCTGTTTGCCAATTCACATGAACAAGATCTTCTCCATCTGAGCCTTGATTGGTTCCAGCAGAAGTGACTCATCTGAAGGAAGACTCCCTGAGGGAGAAGGCAGACGCCTCACTCATTTCACAGGTGTTTTCCCCAGATGTGCCTGGAATTGTTAAACATCTGCTAGGTATGGGGCTTAAAGCAATGGTGAGTCATAGGATTCACAACTACAGTTTGTACCAGAGAAAATTTCCCAAAGCCAGGAGTGTATAGACAAAAAGAAATTCTTCCTTAGTTTATTCATATTCAGTGGGAAGCCATGCGTTAATAAAACTTTTAATCATAAAGATATTATTATCATAATATCTGTAAAAGATGTAAAATGCTGAATTCTGTGAGCTTCAGAAAAGTATTTTAGAGTTATTCATATCTTATTTATGGTATGTGTGTGTGTATGTGCGCTTGTGTGTATGCGCACACACATGCACACATGCACTTGCATGGGGTTTTACCCACCATGTGCATGTGTCTACAGAGGTCAGGAGGCGTTGGCTCCCCTAGAGCTGGAATTGCAGAGGGTGGTTGGCCATCTGATTTGAGTGCTGGGAACTGAACTTGGGTTCTCCAGTGCTCTTAACTGCTGAGTCATCTCTCATCTCTCACTGCCTGAAAGAGTCTCACTGTTCCCTTTTTGAGGGTGATGCTGTGGATACTGGTATTGAACCTAGTCTTCGAATGTGTTACACAAGTTCTCCATCATTGAGTTATAGGCCCTGCCCTTTTCTGAACTTTTAAAAATGTTTTCTTATTTTAAAAAAATGAAATCAAATCACCATAGCTAGTGAACTGTCAGTGCGAAGGATGGATCCAAGTATCCATTACTCCACAAACAAAAGACAGTTGACAAGCTGGAAAAATGGGGAAAATAAATGTCTTTAGAAATGTTTAAAATTTTAGAGTGGAAAACACCAAATCTGACTTTAAGATACGTGGCAGGGTAGGTTGGGTCAATTGAGATGGCCACCATTTCACTGTTTTTCATGTAAAAGAAGGAAGAAGAGGAAAAAGGAGAAGGAGGAGAGGGAGAAGAAGAAAAGAAGAAGAAGAAGAAGAAGAAGAAGAAGAAGAAGAAGAAGAAGAAGAAGAAGAAGAAGAAGAAGAAGCAGCTGGATTGGTTTTATAGCTTCACAATTTTAAGTGACTCAAACATGTGTAGATTTTAGGTTTCCTAGGAGGTCTAAGAACAAACAAATATGAAGGACACTGACCTCAAGGATCTGAAAAAGAAGGTGAATTTAGCCTTCGAGAGTTGGAGGGGAGGGGTTAGACTTTGAAGGGACTGAGATTTAGAGATACAGGAAGGAAGCATAGGTAGAGCATCTTGGGATGCAGCACACCAGAGCCCGGACAGTGCAGATGCGAATGCTATGCTTCCCTGGTCCACGCATCAGCATCCAAGCATGAGCAGTGATGATGGCAATAGATTGTTCTGAGGATTCGATGACCTGGCCTATGGAAAGAGTTTAGGGAACCCAAGTCAATACTTGCTGATCAGTTAACATCTCTAAGATAACAGTGTGTGGTGCCAAGTCTCAGCGGTGTGACCAGTGGGCATTCTTTCCTCACCTTCACCATAGTCTTGCTATGGACCACAGGTTGGGTCCTGGTCTCCTCCAAACCTTTCATCTACTTTGAAATGGTTGTTGATCTCAGCACACATCTGTACAGGTGGCAATAGCAAGGACGTGGAACGTTACTCTTCAAAGAAATGCCACTGTACTGATGTTTTCATTTTATTTGTTTTATGTGTTTCTCTGATTTTTTTTTGTATTTTCGCTGAAATTTAAATAGTGATTATGAAATCATGTAAGAATTCCTTGTCACACAAATACATACTTCAGTCAAAAAACACCAGCCCAGCATTAAATCAGCAGTGACAAGAATCCTGAGTAATGAGGGGACACACACACACACACACACACACACACACACACACAGAGAGAAAGAGGGAGAGGGGGAGAGGGAGAGGGAGAGGGAGAGGGAGAGGGAGAGGGAGAGAATTTCCTTAGATCATGGTTTCATTTTCACAGTGATTTTCTCTGCTCTTCTTCTGATGAGCCAGCTGACTGTGTGTGCTGGTGTACTGTCTGGGCGATGTTTGCAGCATCTACTACAGATAAATAACTTGGAACTCTTGATTGCCTGAGTGGTTTGCTGTGCTCTTGGGCAGGTGAGACACATCTGAAGGAAATCAGGCTCTCGGCCCCTGTTTTGGCTGTGTGTCTTATAGTCCAAAGCCAGCAAAGCTGTAATCTCACGATTTTCTCTTTCCTGGTGAGAAAGCTAAGGAAAATCATCCTTATAGAAAGATAAATGAAAAGCTGGTGAATTACTCCTCTGAAGGGAACCTAGATTCATAAACCTTGACAACCATTCATGAGTTTTACCCCTAGAATAGTCCATTCAGCTTGCAAGGCTTTTAATAAGTATTTTCTGAATTTATTTTTATTCATGTGTATATGGCTACATGTCTGTGTGAGCACTACTTGGATGGCATGCAGTAACCTTAGAGGTCAGAAGAGGACATTAGGCTCCACAGAATTGAAGTTACAGGCAGTTCTGAATCACTTGGTGTAGACGCTCAGAGCTGATTCTCGGTCCTCTGCAAGAGCAGCCAGTGCTCCTAACCACTGAGCCATCTCTCCTGCTCAAGCTTCTGGGGTTCTTCTTTTAAATAACAAAGTAAATAAAATTATCACTCTATAAAAATTTTACATTTTTATTACTAGTGTTTGAACTTATCTTATGAAATCAAGTGATTACCATGAATAGGGTAATGGTGGAATGTTCCAGCCAGGCAAGAAAAACCCTTTCTCACCAATGTGCAGTGCGCCTTTCAAACACTGGTGGGATGGGAGTATACTTGTTTCTAGAAAGACAATGCTGATTGACTGTGACTGGATCTGAGTCAGAGTTAAGCTGTTGACAGCTGTGCTTGTTAATTGTAGTTTAAATGTTTTATAAGACGGTTATATTTTCGTAGAATGTGAGAGCATAATAGCCTAACCCCAGAGATGGAAGAGTGGCTGCCTCGGGAAGTTCTAGTTACTGAAGTCAGTGTGCAGGACAACATCCTTCTGACTTTGTGTATGACTGCCCAGGACCAAGGCTTGTGCATGTGAACACAGCTGCCATTTATTATGATGCCACCTTAGAGCCTCTGTGACAAGAGGAAACCATCCCGGGTAGACCAGACCATTTCAAAGTGGGGAGTCGGGGTGGGGAGAGAACCAAAAAAGGAGTAGAAAACTAGTTAAATTGTGTGATTCCCATTGATACAGGAATAGTTATTTAGAAGAAAATACTCCTGAATATTTACAGAGGGACTTGGTGTGATTACTGCTCTCTGATGTCTTCCTGTATGTACACACCACTGTGGACTTCTCCATGGATCATATTAGTCAACCAAGTGGGGATTAAATTAATTTAATATATATATATATATATATATATATATATATATATATATATATATATGTGTGTGTGTGTGTGTCAATAAGGTTACAAAATAGATACATTCCATCTTTTAGATAATATCTTACCACCATCTCTTAATTGATACACTGTAATGCCTTTTTTACAGTACTTCCATTGTGTCCAGCCTATGAGTCATACGAGGAGGCGTCAAAGAAGGTGGCATCATGGACCTGTTGATCAGAGGAAGGTCTTGGTCTCACAGACACCAAGGGACCACTGCATTACTTTCATAATCAGAACACTTCTGAGAATGTCAGGTTCCTCCTTCCCCTCAATTCTTAAAATACACCGTGAAAGAAATAATGTTTTATACATCGATATGTTGAAAAATAATGACCCCAGTGCCGCATGAAGGAACCCGTGAATAAAGTGACAGTAACTTGAAAGTAACTCATTTCTTTTTGTAAGCAGGCTGTATACAGAACCCATACTGGGCCATTGAGCACACAGGGCCATGATAGCATCTGTCATTTAATACTTGATGAAAGTGGTGATTGTGTCTCATCCCCATTGGTGGAAGCTTGACTTTACAATCTGAAGTTATTGGCTAACCAGGGCAAAGGGAATGAGGAGAATCAGAGAACACGGACCCGTGTTAGGCTAATTACTATTGATAGAAAAAATCTGCCCCCCAACAAGCACAAAAGAGGTTTCCTAACTATCTACCCTCATCATCTTTCCTCTTCACTCTCCTCCCCTCGATATCATCAATATCATAATGATACAGTAGATATTGGGTTTGGCGACTATCTCAGGAACCAAAATAATGAAGTTATATAGATTGTAGCAAACTAAATGAGAGAATTTTATTAAGAAAGCATACATTTCCAAATGAGGAAGCCTGCAACTAGGGGATAGCAGTTTCAAGGGCTCCATTTTAAATTGCCCCCCATGGGCATTTTGCTGTTGTGATGAGCCACAGGCTACTCTAGGACACAGGCATTCCTGTGCCTGCACCAGTAGCTGCATTTTAGTGGTTGTTACAGGAGGCACGTGAGCCTTCTTCATCAGTTGTAGGTTTTTTTCCCACGTATTAATTTAGTAAGGCTTGGCCAGAGGTCTTCTAGACCTTACTTTCTATTCTCCTGCCTCAAAAATCCCTACTATGATTATGACCTCAGAAGTCCCTGAGTCCTCTGCATTTCGTCTTTACCAGAATCCTCACTCTGAGCATTGAGCACTGGCTGCTACCACATAGCCATTGGTTAATATTCACTTAGTCCACCTTAACCCAACCCAGGAAGGCCCTGCTCAGCCAGCTCCCCCTCAAGCTGCAGTAACTCTGGCTTTCTCATAGCGATGATAAGGAGCAATCTCCATTAACTCTGTTAACAGGGTTATCTGTACCTTCCCTGGTCTTCTCAAGCAACTGTCCTCACGCTCCTCTTTAACAGGAACCCTTCCTCTCTGTGGCCGGCACGCCGGCATACCCCATCACTTAGCCAAGGGCAGCTCAGCTCTCATCTCTTCACTCACACTGGCCCAGGTCTTCACAGCAGCCCTGTGGGGCATACGCTCTTCTTGCTGTCTCTATTTCATAGTAACTTGAGAGTTACTCAGATGTGAGCTTGTACAATGAGTTGAGATTTCACCCCAGGCAGAGTAAAGCCTAAAATCTCCTGGATAATTTTCACTGGACTCACCCAGAGACCAGGTGTATTCTAAGAGCTTCTCTGCCATCGCACATAGCCTGGAAAAATAAAATCCTTCAGTTTTTCAGAAGTACAAAGAGTGAGCTCTGACAAAGCTGTCTTGTTACTTCTCTCCTGCAGTGGCGTCCCATGGTGAACATTGTCAGCTCAACAACATATATAAAGTAATAATTTTTTTAAGGGCAATTGCTAGTAAGCAGAATGGAAGCAAGAGGCAGGCTTCCTGACACTTAGCTATTAACCCTGAGAAGGATGGCTGGGCTAGTCCCTGCATAGAGACCTCTTTGCCCAGAGGGCCTTTACATTTCTCTCTTGCTAGAACTTCCGCTTCCTCCCCGTCTGCCTTCCTCTGTTCTTCCTCACACTCTTTTGCTTCTTCTCCTTCTCTCTCCCTCTCCTCTTTAGTCTCAAGCCCTTTCACCAAAGAAAGTCTTCCTTGAAATGGTCAGTGTGAGCAACAGATTTGAAACAGCTGCTCCTCCACTGGCAGTGGGTGGGGAGCCCGGAGCCTGCCTCCTGTCCCTTGCTTGGAAATCTGAACATTCCTGCTCTCTGCCTCAGAAATCTGAACAGACCAGTTTAAAGGGCCAAGTGGGTGGTGTGTGCACGTGTGGGCATGCATCCCTGTTTAGAGGTGGGATGGAGAAAAGGTAATTTTATGGTTCATTTAAAAAAATATATATAGAACATGATCAAAGCCCCTCCCCACTTTCTCTCTAAATTGTTGATTTTTTTTGTCCTGGGCTCCCTAGAACTGGGGTTCAATTGTAAGCCAACAAACACTTCTAGTCCTAGCATTCCTGCTGAGAGCTCACAGCAGCCACCGCCCCAAGAAAGCTGCAGCTGACCTGACTGTCTGTCCTTTTCCTAAGAGGGAATGCAGACTTGCAGACTTTCATCTGATTAGCTGCCTGAACAGAAATACTTTTACTGTCCCAGTTGCTTCTTGAAGGAGGCCTGCTGGTACACAGTCACACTGGGAAGCATGCCTTTCTGCAGCTGCATCTGGAAGCATGCCATTCTGCAGCTGCATCTGCATTATACCTGGAAGCATGCTCTTTCTGCATTATACCTGGAAGCATGCCCTTTCTGCATTACATCTCAAAGTATGCCCACTTAGAAGCCAGCTCTTTCTGCAGCTACACCTGGAAGCATGCTCTTCATGCATTATACCTGGAAGCATGCCCTTTCTGAGGCAGCCAGAGTTTGTAACATCAACACAAAGTGGTTTGGTAAAAGCGGGAGTCCGCAGAGACCACCAAATGACGAAAGCTGCATAAACAGTTGTGGGTGGCTCGGAGTGCTGTGAATGATCTGAAACCCATCACTAAGGGAGGAAGCTGAGACCCTCCTGAAATAAGCGGATGGTTATTGTTATGCTTCTCACACTGTGAGCTCCTCGATTAATATGAGTCATAAAAGAAGTGTTTTATACGAAGTAGACTGTTTAAAGTTAACAACTACATGTAACATTCAGCCAAATTAAAAAAAAAAATTCTATTCCAAAGAACTGACCTTGATGGCCATACCAAAATAAGGCACCACATACAGAAAATTATATTTACTGTCAATTCTGGTTAACGACTGCGATTCTGAGGGTGGTTCTTGAGGTCATTGTGTCTACTTTAAAAACAGTCTGGCACAAACGGCTTTGTTGTGCTTGGCTTTGTTGTAGGGAACACAGATGAAACCTGCAGCAGCCTGTTGCTCTCTGTTAGGAAAGCTTTGAACTGGCCCTGGAGGGGGCTGGGTGATTTCTTCCCGTTTCAGACATGGTCAGCTGCTGCCCTCTCAGGGAGCTTACACTGAATGTCCTCCAGGGTTCTTTCCAACTACGCATTTTTGGAGTGTATGAATATAAGTTCATTTGGAGGTCAGGGGGAGGAGAAACTAAAATCAGGAGTTTCATGGGAATGGGGGTGGGGGGCTTTTGGAAAGGAGAAAGTTAGAGGGGCTTGCTTTCCAAAGAAGGCCTGCCAGGCTTTAGATTTGCAGGAGGGACAGAGCACCAGTCCAGGTGGAAATGTATATGCCACAAGTGTAGAAGAGGCTGGGTAGGCACAAGCAAATGAAGTTGGCAGTGGGTGCTGATGGAAGAATGAGAAATGGAAGAGAAGAAGCCTCTGGAAAGGTAGAAAATGAACTGTGTTGGAGGCAAAGGTGAGCTGAGCAAGAAGCCTGACACATACTCATACATTATCTGATAAACCTGACAGTTGCCTAAGGACACATGAACTTCAGAGCAGCTCAGACGCACAGGCAGGCAGGGCAGCTATGTACCGAGTGCTAGTTCCTTCCTGCAGAGGGACTGGGCTTTCCTGGCTAAACACAGGGGCATGGCTGCAGATCCCAGCTGTCTGCAGATCTGGGGCAGAGCCCCCTTCGTGTTTGAGGTTTGTCTCTTGTCTGTATGGAGATGAAAGGGCAGCACAGAAAAATCTGGAAACAAGCTCTCCAGGCCAGAGCATGGGAGTCTCGGGACTTTCATCTTACCGCAGGGCTTATGGGGACTTTTAACATGTGGGACAGATCCTTTGTTAGTGAACAAAGAAATATGGCTGGAAGAACATTATTGAGAAATTGAAAGACTGGAAGCCAGCCAGACGTGGAGCTGTTTCCAAAGGAGTGAAACTGGATGTCTATTTGCAACTCCACCATGATAATCACCACACATACACACACACACACACACACACACACACAATTCTGTGTATGACTAATATTGGTCATAGGATGGCCTGGAGAGGGTGCAGTGTGGAGTGATGGTACACCCTCTGGATTGTGAAGGACTGGTTCCTTATGTCACAGAAACCAGGTAAGCTGATTCCTGGGGACCAAGCTATGAAGAGTAGAGATGGCAAGAAGGATCAGGGTTCCCTGAAGGATGTACACATTCTAGGGAGTTTTACCTTTTTACGTTTCAACATTCTGCATAAATCTGTATTTTCACTCTATCTCTTGAATGTATGCGTCAAAGCAGAAAAGAAAAAAAATTATAGGACAATAAATCGTTCTGAAAGCTGGGCCTAGAATTGGAATCGCAAGACATCAGCTCCATTGTGACCCTCAGAGGCCCCTGTGTGGATGACCAATCATGGTTCTACCACATTTCCTTCCCTGTAGAGGCCACTTCTCTGGAAAGCCTACTGTCCTAGAGTTGACCTTGTCATGCTTCTCTCCCTCTCTTGTAAAAACGTTGCTCTAGGAAATCACAGTGGGAGGAGCCAAGCCAGAACACATGGCTTCTCATAGGCACAGGTTTAGCATGGTTAAGGAGGACTCTTTGGATGGGACAATCTTATAGCTGTACCACACACATCGCACATATACCATACACACACACACACACACACACACACACACACACACACACACACCACAGACACACATACACATAAGCATATAACACACACACACTCATACACACACACTACATGCACATACATATACATATACCACACACATTCACATACACATATACATATACGTGTGCATATACCACACATACACATACACATATACCACATACACACATACACACACTCACACACACGTGCATATACATATGCATACACCACACATACATACACACTCACACACACATACATATACATATGCATATACCACACACACACATACACTCACACACATACATATACATATGCATACACCACACATACACATACCTATAATAAGCATACACCACACTCACACACACTCATACACACATAAATATACATATGCATACACCACACACACACATACATATACATTTGATTACACTACACACACTCACACACATACATATACATTTGATTACACCACACACACTCACCCACATACATATACATATGCATACACCACACACACACATACATATACATTTGATTACACCACACACACCCACCCACACATACATATACATATGCATACACCACACACACACACACACACACACACACACACACACACACAGAGTTTTTCTATACCATTTTCTCCTCCTTCCTTTCCATTCAGTACTTCTAAGCATTTCAAGGTACAAAAGTACCTATCCCCAGAAGACCCTGTTCTCTGACACTGCTAACTCACACTGAGTTCAGAGAAGCCACCTCATCTGATGTACATCAGGCAGGTCAGAGTCAGCTTGTATCTGGACAGATTCCACCGAGAAGACCGAGGAAACTTCCTGGACCCAGGTCCCCCAAAGGCTGCTGTGGGTGAGGTTAACTTCACCTCCAACTTAAAAAGAATAAGTAAACTGCAGGCCACCCTAAAGGCCAAAGGCTGAAAGTCTGGTTCCCATGGCAAGAGAGAGACTGCCCCATCTTCTGAAAATGGAGAGCAATGAACCATCTTCTGGGACCATCTATTGTCAAATAACAAGGCTCCGAAAAGCCTCATATTATCCTAAAAGGCATAAGATGATTGAGGAGCCACAGCCCCAAGTGCTACAACAGCTCCAATTGAAAGTCTTCGGACAGTTCCTTTGAAAGTCCTGCCCTGTGGCTTTGAGCTGTCCATGAGAGTTAGTACTTGGTCATCCTGTTCCCTTGAGCAAATGCTTTGGCAGAGAAGTCATTTCAATAACAGATGATAACTCATTCCTGGACATTTGCCACCTCAAGTTGTACCTCACCTTTAGTCTTTGATTGACCAATCTACAGTTATTTCAATGATTTCTGTATTACCTGTCTTCAGATTTTAAAAGAAAAAAAAAAGGCAACCTCTTTAAAAAAAGCAGACTGGATGCAGTGTTCGTCTTATGCCTGTATGATCAATGCTATTAGGCTTTTTTTACAAATAAAATCTTTCTGCACACTTTTGTCTGACCAAATCATACAGTACAAAGGGTAAAAGGTTTTGACTTGGTAAGAGTGGTAATTATTGGTGAGGGGAAGCCATATCGGAAATGTTTCCAGCTCCCCCATATCCCTGTGATCTTTGCTTTCAACGTCATCTTGATTTAAGTATTTTGCTTTTACTGCATTTATCTCAGAATTGGGAAATGAAATAAGTAAACAGCCTTATTTTAAAATAGTGTGTTTTTATCTAGTGTAGTACTCTAATTACACAGAACTATAATTTGAAATATTTCATATCCAGTCTACATTTTTCAAAGGTCACTATTATATTTTGTATTTTTTGCTAGCATTGATTACACTATTATGCTAGTGATCTGCTTCACATATTTAATTAAATATTTGTTTGTTTTTTTAACTTATACATGGAGGCATTTTTAACATGAAGCTGGTAGTTTTCTAAGTGGAAAACATACCCAACCTAACACATAAAATGGTGTGCTCTTTGCTACATAGACATTTTAAAAAACCAGAATTTCTGCCTCAAAATATTTCCAACCTAAGGAAAATTAGATGCTTTTAAAATGTGAGGAATAAATTTAAGCCATGTGTGGTGGCTCCTGCCCATAACGGAGGCCCTGACAAGCGAGATGCTAGCCTGGACTGCACAGTGAATTCCAGGCCAGCCCGAGACACAGAGTGAGAGTCTGTCTCAAAAACAAGACAAATAAACAACGACAAAAGGAGGAAGTTCATTGTCTTATTTACTTTAACTTTTGTTTTGCTTGATATTTCCATCAATCTGATCTTTTTAATAATGAGTCTATTTTTGCTGAAGTTACAATATGAAGGTTTATCGCATAAACAAATGGGGAAGAGGAAGAAGAGGAACACCAACATTAGAGAAACTGTATCTCAAAACATGGAGGTAAAGAATCTATACCATGAGGCCTATAAAAAGTTTATGAAAATTATTTAATGGTACAGAAAATGTTTGCTGCCTTATGTAAAAAAATCATATTCAATATTACATTCAAAGAATAATAAGAAAAATTAGTCTAAAAATTATACGTGTAAATATGTACGAAGCATACTGAAAGCTATTTATACCACATTAACAGTGGTCCTCTTTACATCCGTTAGGTAGGTTTCAAATCATTAATTTTTAGATTTCAAGGACCGTTGAGATCACTTGATTCAGATGCTCATTAATTCACTAGGTAATGCATTCTGTTTATAGATTTGTCCAAATATTTGGGAGTTCTTTCTTAAATGAAACTTACCTGCCTCTTCTGGTTTTGACTAGTTGCTCCAAGCTTACCCCTGGGAGACAGAAGTAATCTCTAATTCCTTATACAGCCAGCTCTTCAGTTCTTTGAATTCTAAAGCTATAGACTCAACCAAACTCGAACCAAAATCTTTTTAAAAATATTATGGCCATACTAAACATGTACAGACCTTTGTCACTATTCCCAAAACGCTACAGTACGATGCTATTTGCACAGCATAGCATTCACATTGCATTAGCTATGACAATTAATCTATTGATGACAACATACATAGCAGAATGTGTGTGAGTTTTACATAAATACTATCATGTTGTGTAATGGATTCAGGCAAACAGACATTGCTTCTAGTACTTAAAGAAAATGCCAAGTTTCTCTTTTTCTTTTTTCTTTTTTTAAAGACTTATTTATTTACTTTATGTATTTACCATTGCTCTCTTCAGACACACCAGAAGAGGGCATCAGATCCCAGATGGTTGTAAGCCACCATGTGGTTGCTGGGAATTGAACTCAGGACCTCTGGAAGTGCAGTCAGTGCTCTTAACTACAGAGCCATCTCTCCAGCCCATGCCTAGTTTTTCTTAAATCTTCTTTTCCTCACTGTGACTCCCAGCTTCTTGTCTCTCTTGACTCCTTTCCTGGTCCCACCACACTTTCTGGAGGTCCTGGAGAAGTCTGTATCCCTGTAAACCAGCAGTTCTCAGCCTGTGGTTTATGACCCTTTGGGGGTACATTTCAGATACCCTGCGTATCAGATGATTCATAACAGTAGCAAAAATTACAGCTATGAAGTAGCAACAAAAATAATTTTATAGCTGAGGTCATCACATAAGGGACTGTATTAAAGGGTGGTAGCATTAGGAAGGTTGAGAACCACTGTTGTAAACGGGTTATGCAGTACAGACTAAGCTGGCTCAAATCCCAGGTGATCATTTCCTCCTTCAGTCTTTATACCGTGGAGGTGGAGCCTGAAACCAAGTAAAACTCCCCTAGAACCTTTAAACAGGAGCCACTGCTTAGAGTGGTCTGCCCCCATCTGAGTTTCTTCTATTAATTCTTAGACTGCGGCACAGGATCTATAACAGTCTGTGATTCCACATCTGTCCTTTATGTTATTTCACCTAATCCCCCAGTCTGTATCAAGCTCAATTTTGGACCACAACTCAGCAATATCCCTGGTCTTCTATTTTCTCTTTCTCCATTGATCAATACATGTGTACTCGTCTCAGAAAACCATTTCAAAATCAAGAATTAGAAATCGGTCTTTTCTCCCTGGTGTCCCAAACCTGTATTTTTACAGAAGATGTTATCATGTGTTTCACTGGATCCCGAAACTCATTCCCAGTTCTGTGAGGTAAGCATCAAGGGAGAGGGGAGGGAAGGACTCGGTCTCTATGCTTGAATTCTGGCATGTGCCCTAGATAAGCGTATGAAGAAGGCTGAGAGGGGAAGACAAAACAGAAACAGGGGGGACAGAAAGAGAGGGGACAGAAACAGAGGGGACCTTTTGTTTCGAAAAGAAAGGGGACTGAGAAAAGAATTAGGCCTCTTGGCATCAGTCAGTGACTTCACGGAACTGAGAAGCTGGAAGTCAGCGGAGCGGCAAGAGGCTGGGTTTCCGGTTATGGACCCCTGTAAATGTTACAAGTACATGATGCACTTCCTTGGAATGTGGTTTCCAGAAAAATCCAGGGCAAAAGACCTGAGCTCCTGGGGAAACTGGACAGCTAGGTGTTTTGGAGACCATGCCTATTATCCTTAGGGTGTTGTATGCAGGCCTCAGACTCTACACCTACCATCTAAGGGAGTTAACTGGTGACAGTTGCGTCGTCCTCACTTCAGTGGTTTTGACATGATGAGTTGATGCACTGTTTAAGATCATTTACAGCATGTTTTACTTTTCGACCCAAACAATGGCTCATAGAATGGATCATTCCAGAACATTGGTCTTGCTCAATTAACTCTTCCATTTATCACAAAGTGAACCTGCTTTACCCACATTCCTCAGACATCATTTTATCCATTCCACACACTCTGAGCTTGTACATGCCCCGTGCTATTCAGGGAACGTGACTGCAGTCTAACATAGTGGCACGGTTCCTATAGATTTCTGTTCTGGAACTGAGTTCTGTGCTAGTCATTTAAAATGCAGCGGGAACCATGCTTCCTGAAGACACTCAGCTTGCAGAGCTGGGCTTGAAAGTAAGGACAGGAGGCTCTGAATGTTACTGCATCCCCACCACATCTGCTACCCCTGAGCCTTTGGCCTCATCTCTTCCTGTGGCTCTTACTCTATGCACTTACTCTTTTTCCTGAATTCGCAATAGTTCCCCTTCAGGTTTCTCACTTGTGCTTGCTCTTCTCCATTGAAATTTAAAATAATAAAAATAAAACAGAATGAATGAAGTTACAATTTAAAAAAATCAATCTCTTCCCTCAAACTCATTACTCTATCAAGCTAGCTGGACCTTCCTAGGGATGGCCTTGTCCAGTGGAGTCTGCCCATCACCTTTACCTCCGTTGCACCTCTGTGCGTCATTTGCATGTTTTGGCTCCTCCCAATCATTACATCCTTCTTTTTGGAAGGCTATTCTTTTTATCTGTCATTTGGTTAGTGTGTGTTGACCATGTACCCACCACACACTTGGATAGATGCGGAGACCACAAACATTGAAAGCTTTCAGACCATGCCTTCACGGATGGTACAAAGATCAGCACAGAAAGAAAAAGAAATGTTTTTAAAAGGAGTTTGTCCATAGGACGTTATCATAACCACACAGTATGACCAGGGAAGCACACACGGGCTGGTTCGGTTAGGAGGGGGTCGGTTGGAAGCGTGGGCATCTGAAGATGGAGTGCCTTGAAGGCAGGGAGTTGTCAGTTCAAGTTTTGGACTGTGTGAGATGGGTCATGGGAAGCCACTGGAAAATTCTGAGACATCCAGATTGAATTTCCATTTTAGGAGGAACATTCTGGTGGGAAAGTGAGGAAGGGGATAAGTAAGTAGGTGCCCAGAAGGTAGATGACCAGAAGGAAGCAACTAAAACTAAGTAATCCAAATAAAGGTAAAGATGATGATGTGCCTGAGTTATATAGATGGTGATAGATACAAAGAAGGCCCAACAAATTTAAGTAATGTTAGGAAATAAAAATATATTAAAAATGGACCAGTTTCTTTTTTAAAGTAGAACTAAGGGGAAGAGAAACTCAATCATGAAAATAGAGCAGAAAGGCTGGCCACAGAGAGGACACAGAATACCCTGCTTTTCTCCTTCCTTCTGTGACTGGTTCTCATTCTTGGGCCCCCCGGGATGAAGCTGAGAGGACTTCTCTGTGTTGTCCCTGCATGGCGTCCTAGAATCTCCCACATTCAGCAGTCACAGAAAGGTCACAAGCTCCAGGTCTTCATAAATGACCTGGACTTTTGTCTCAAATCCCAGCACCAATTTTCAGCAAGTGCCTCGGTATCTCTTCTTGAAGGCCATCTGTACATCTCTAAGTAGAAACCATGGTCCTCGCTGTTTCTTTGTTTCTTATTCTTTGTTTCTTAATCTGTTTGGGAAGAACATTGCTATCCCAGGTATACGTTCTGCATGCTTGCTGTCCCAGGTATATTTTCTGCATGCTTGCTATTCCAGGTATACAGTCTGCATGCTTGCTGTCCCAGGTATACAGTCTGCATGCTTGCTGTCATCCCAGGTATATGGTCTGCATGCTTGCTATTCAAGCCGGATGCTTTGTATGTCTTGGCCTTGGTATCATCAGCAGTTAGCTATTCACCAAATAATAATCTAAAATCTGTCTTAAACTGTATTCTAGGGTTAGAATGGTGACTTAAACAAAGTTATTTTTCATAGATGACTTCATTCCAATGAGAAACTACTAGACATGTTATATGAGATAAGCATAACAATGTAAAATAAATAGGTTAAAAACCATACCTATTTCAGAGTGCTTGCTTTTCTTACTCAGTTCAGTACTAAGTCAGTCAGTCAGTCTCTGTCTCTTTGTCTCTGTCTGTCTCTTTGTCTCTGTCTCTCTGTCTCTCTGTCTCTGTCTCTCTTTCTCTCTCTCTCTCTCTCTCTCTCTCTCTCTCTCTCTCTCTCTCTCTCTCTCTCTGGGTTATACAGGGTCTTACTGTATAACCCAGGCATACCTCAAATCACTATCATCCTACTGTAACCTCTTAATGGATAGAATACATATGCACACCAATACTCCTAGCTTCTTTCACTTTGATTTTTTTCATTTGTGTGTGTGTGTGTGTGTGTGTGTGTGTGTGTGTGTGTGTGTGTGTGTCTGGTGTATGAGTGTTCTCCTGTGTGTGGGTACACAGCTTAGCTTATACATGTGGACCCTCATGAGTGGAGCCCAACGTTGATATTGGGAATCTTTCTTCAGTATTCTTCAGAGCTCTTGGATGTGGATAGTCTTACTAGCAAGAATCCTGCAAAGGCAGGGATGCCTGGGGTTTTCGTGGGTTCTGAAGATTCAAATTCTAGTCCTCTAGCTTGCCTGGGAAGCACTTAACTGCTGAGCAGTCTCCCCATTAATCGTTTCTACGTGTTGGGGGATTCTTGTTCTTCTAGGCACTTCACAGGTTGTTTTAATCTGTGCTTATCCCATTGTGTTAAGGACAAGTCAGAAGTAATACTCCACTCTGAGTTTGGTACACTTAATTAAACTTATTTCTGTCTCCTTTAGTCATCTGCTCCACCCTCTAGTGGAATTCATTCCATTCTTCTGTAAAATTGTCATATTACTCTTTACTAGTGATTAAGAGCATGTGGTATCTTTCTGAGTCTGGCTTACTTCACTTAACATAATGACATTCAGTTCTATCCATGTCTGTATATGTGACAGCATTTTGTTAATTTTTATGGCTGAATAAAATAGGCCATGTTTTCTTTGTATTTTCTTCTTCTGAAGGACTTCTGCAGTGAGCATTGGAATGCATGAACCTTTTTTGGTAAAATTATCTCATCTCCTTTGGATTTAAAGGAATGTTAGCTTACATAGCAGCGCTACCTTCTTGTGGGGGACACCTCTATACTGATATATATATATCTTACCTTCAGAACAAATGTGCAGCCCTCTCAAGCCCCAATAGAATTGTGGGTTCGGGTAAAACAGTGGTCTCTCCATTGGATGGCTCCCCTTTTGTCAGAAGCCATATTATAAGTGGCTCTGTTGTTAAAAGAAGAGCTAACTTGGGGACTGGGCACGGAGAACAACCACAGGACAGGAAGCCTGAGTTTAGCTTGCGATAACCCCTAGGCGATGAGAGGCTCTGAAAAGCTGTTGTGGTTGGTACCAGGGATAAAAACTAACACGCAAAGCCTGAGGGTTCACAGCAAGAGGTTGAGCTCAAGCTGAGAAGGTTCACAGAGAGATAGGCCTGCTGTCGTAGCTGGTGATCAGGAACAGATCTCATCCACCAGAACAGCCTATAATTTGATAGCTCTGCACAATAGGCCAATAAATAGATGAAACTGTGTAGCCAGCTATCCATCCTTCAGTGCTATAGTGCCCGAGAGCGCTGAAGTTCCAAGGGTAACTCTATGTCTTCCCCAAATCAGAGCTTTTAAACTACTGAACTCCAAAGACAAGATGGGAGATGAATATTCACAGCCTCTCTGATTTAAAAAATCAATTACTTAAAGGAAGACACAAAGAAATAGATGGATCCAATTCAGAATCCAGCAGGGAAAATATGCAACACAGAGAACAAAAATCATTAAAAATGGATGATAATATTAGCAATATAAATAAAATATTCACTAAGAAAATTGAGATTTTTTTGAGAAAAAAAATCATACTCAATAAGTAGATATATTAAAAATTGCAATGGTTTGAAAGAAAATGGCCCCCATAGACCCACAGAGAATGTCACTATTAGGAGGTGTGTCTTTGTTGGAGAAGGTGTGTGACTAGGAATCTTTGAAGTATCAGAAGCTAAGCCAGCTGGTCCTCCTGCTCCCTCTGGATTGAGATGTAGATCTCTCAGCCCCTTCTCCAGCACTGTGTCTACCTGCACACCACTATGTTTTTTACCATGACAAAAATGGATTAAACCTCTAAACTGTAAGCCAGCAGCAATTAAATGTTCTCATTTATAAGTGTTGCAGTGGTCACGGTGTCTCTTCACAGCAATTAAACCCTAAGACAGAAATTAATCAATTTTAACTATTAAATGAATCAGACAACAAAATCCAGTGAAGAGCATTAAAATCAACCAAATGACCAAGTGGAAGAAATATGACACCAGTAGCCAAGAACTCTGGTAAATAATCAAGTGACCAAACCTAAAGAATCCACAGGATGGAAGACGAGTTGAAATTAGACACATAAAGAATTTATTTAATAAAATTATAAAAATTATCTAATCTAAAGAAAGGGATATGTAAATACAAATCATTTAGAGCTCCAGAGTGAACATGACTAGATAAGCTAGATTTCAAAAAGCATAAAGCAAAGTAACAATATTAAAGGCTGAAAGAAAAAAGCCAACATATCTACAAAGGGAGAAATGTCAGGAAAACATCAGATCCCTTATCAGTAAATAATGAAGGCAACAAGGAATTTCAAGTCCTGAAACCAAGTAACTGCCAACCAAGAGTGCTATATCCAGCGGAATCATCTAAGATTGCTGACGAAATAAGAAAAGGTCAAGACAAGCACAAACTAAGATAGTTCGCAATCGCCAAGCTAGCATGGCATTTAGAGAAATGGTGTATACTAAATAAGAGTTTCAATCATGAAATCATAGGAAAGTAAAATTGTATAAAAAAAAGTTAAATGAAGAAAGCAAACAAAAGATTCTTCATGTCCAATGCAGTAGTCACCAAACCCCTGATACATGTTGATAGTAATGAGGAAGAAAATAAAGAATAAGCATAAATCCAGTAAGAAAAAAATGATAAAATTATAGGAATGAGTAAATATTTCTCAGTAATAGCATCAAATATAAATGGCCTCAACTCACCAATAAAAAGGTACAGACTGACTGACTGGATTTAAAAACTAGATCTCATTGACTGTTATTTCTAAGAAGCATAGTTCACTGGTAAAGAATCTTACATACTGAGAGCAAAGGGGTGGAAAACCATTTATCAAGAATAAAATTGGTTGGGAGGCAAAGGCAGGCAGATTTCTGAGTTCAAAGCCAGCCTGGTCTACAGAGTGAGTTCAGGACAGCCAGGACTACACAGAGAAACCCTGTCTCAAAAAAACTAATAACAATAATAGTAATAGTAATAATTGGAAATGAAAACAATAATGTTTACTGTAGATTCCAGTGAAATTCAGAGAATCAATAGGAGCTACTTTAAAAAATTATATTCCACACAACTGAAAAATTTACAAGAAATGGATAACATGATATATTTGGGGCAGTTTTATGTCAACTTCGATACATCAGTTTTATCTAGGAAGAAGAACATCAACTGAGAAAATGTCTCCACAGGCAGGTCTGTGGGACATTTCTTGATTAATGATTGGTATGGGAGGGCCATCCCATGGGGTGGTACCATTCCTGGGCAGGTAGTACTGAGTTGTATAAGGAAATATAACAAAGTCATAAGGATCAAGCCAGGAAGCAGCATCCCTCCCTCCATAGCTTCTGCTTCAGTTCCTGCCTTCTGCTTCCTACTTTGAGTTCCTGCCATGCCATCATGCCATCACATGATAAACTGTGACTTGGAAGTGTAAGTCAAATAAGGTCTTTCCTCTCCAAGCTGCTTTCTGACCATGGCCCTTAACACAGCAATAGAAAAGTAACACATCATGGAAACACAAGATCTATCCAAATTAAATCAGGGAGACATATAAACAACCTCAAAAATCTATATCAATAAAATTGAAGCACTAATAAAAATGTGCCAAAAGAGAAAGCTCAGGACCTGGAAAGCTATCAGACATTTAGAGAATAACTAATATCAGTGTTCCTAAGGGAAGGATCATTACTAACCTTGCTTATGAAGTCAGCATTATCCTCATTTCAAACCAGGAAAAGGACACAAGGAAAACAAACAAATTAAAAGTAGAGACCAAGTTCTCTTGGTTCCCCTATGAACATATATGCAAGAATTGTTACAAACCAAATCTAGGAGTACATTAGAAATATCATATACCATAACCAAGTTTATTTCATTCCAGTGATGCAAAATTGGCTCAAAATGTACAAATCAATAAGTGTAATTCAGCACATAAGTAGACATATGTCCAGAAATCACAAGCATCTCATTCGATGCAGAAAAGGGCCTTGGAAGAGTATAATATCTTTTCATAATAAAAGCCCTGAAGGAGTCTGGAAGAAAAGAAACATATATCAACATAGTGATGCCCTTATATGACAAACCTACAGCCAACATTATACCACTGGGGGAAAGGAGATTTTAGAAGATTATTTAGAATTGTTGCACTTATATTCATGGTGTGTAGGGATGTTAGTTTTCTCTTTTCTCTTTTTCATCTGGTTTGAGCATTAGAGTACAGCTGGCTTCTTTAAAAGAGTTTGAAAGATTTCCATTTTAATTCATTCAGTAATTCAAAAATAACTGGAACTAATTTTTATTAAAACATTTTATAAAATTCATCAGTAAAGCCATCAGATCCAGAACTTCCATAGGACAAAATTATTGCTTCAAGTTTATTACTCACCATTAGTTTGTTTATATTTAAATTTTCTACTTATTTTCTATTAGGTTATATGATTCCTGAAAATTATCCACTCCTAAGACAGATTTTTAATGAAATAATCATTCATGTGCCTTTAAGGTTTTGTATTTCTGTGTTATAAGCTACAATGTGTCCTTTCCAATCTTTTATTTATTTGAGTATTTTTTTTCTTCTCAGTCTAGCTAAAGGTTTGTTAGTTGTGTGTGTCTGTTTGTGTCTCTATGTGTGTGTGTTTCTTTAAAAGTACACTTGTACTCTTTGATACATCATTCTTTTGTATTGTTTTCCTTCTAGCTTTAATTCTATTTATTTATACTCTGATTATTATTACTTTTTCTTCTAGGTTGTGTTTAGTTGATTCTTGCTTTTTAAATATTTTTAAAATATGTAGATTGCTTGTTTTATATATATTTACACACACACACACACACACACACACATATATATATATATATATATATATATATATATATATATATATTTCTTGTTTACAGCAAATAGTTGGGTCTTGTGTTTTGTTTGTGTTTGTGTGTGTGTGTGTGTGTGTGTGTGTGTGTGTGTGAACACTCTATGTCTTTTGTTTGGTACATTTAATCCATAATTTACATTCAATATTATTGTTGATAAAAACAGCTTCCTCCTTTCTTTAGGTTGATTGTATTCTGCTTGTTTTGTATATTTTTTTCATTTCACCTCCTTTATATTTCTATGACTTAATTGTTCTCTGTTGTGCTAAAGTTTAACTCTCTTTTTGTATATCTGGTCTTCTACTGAGTTTTGTGTGATTAATGTCGGTGATAAGTTATCCTTTCATTTCTAATGTAAGACTCTTAAAATATTTTTATAAAATTATATTATTATTATGTATACATATGATATGTATATGGGACATATGTGTGTGTTCAGAGGACAACTTTCAGAATTTGGTTTTCTCACTCTACTGTATGCTTCTTGAATGAAATTCATGTCATCAGGTTTGCACAGCATTTCAATATGTCGACAGCAATCAATTTCCTCAGTTTAATTTTATTTGAGAGAAATCATTTCACTTTCAATATTTAAGAATAATTTTTCTGGGCATAATATGCTTTTCTTTAGCCTGAAGAGTAACACTTGTGTGTTAGGGTACACATACATAGAAGACAAAATGTGTGTCAGATCTCTTGAAGATGAAATTCCAAGCATTTGAGGGATACCCAACTTGTTACATGGTGCAGGAATCTAAATTATGCCCATCATGATGTATGTAGAAAGTACCCTTAATCAATGAGGAATCTTGTCAGCCCATATACATACTTTTTTGTTTGTTTGTTTGTTGGTTGGTTGGTTGGTTTGTGTGGTTTTTGTTGTTTTTGCTTTTGTTTCTGTTTCTGCATCAAGATTTGCTGTATGCCTAATAAGCTTTCTCTTGACACTTCTCTTGAAACTTCCTGTTTTTAGGGATTTCTGCTTAAACTTTTGACATTTTAACTATAATATTACTTGTTGAAGGATTATTTGGGTCTAATTGGAGGCTTTTGAGATGCTTTAATTCACCTTCTCTCATCTCTGACGATTTCAACACTGTCAGATTGTCATTACTTAACATGAATTTTCATAGCATAAACAATTGTCTGCTGAATTATATTTTAAAGTTTTTATAAAATTTATTCTCGTTTCTGATAAAATTTTATTTTTATTTTTCTTGTCATTTTTGCCTTACTGAATCTGTTCAACTAGTTGTATTTCTTTAAGAAGAAAAATATAACAGAAAACTTCCATAACAACTAAGGTTCATAAATTCTTTCTTCTTGTTTTTCTAGTTTTAATAGAAGTTTTCTATTATATTTTTCATCTTAAAGGTTTTATTATTATTTTATTAATTTATGTGTATTTGTGTTTTGCCTGCGTATGCATCTGTGCACTGTGTGTATGCAGTGCCTGAAGAGACCAGAAGAGGGCGTAAGATTCTCCTAGAACTGGAGTTATAAATAGTTATGAGCCACCACATGGATGCTGGGAATTGAAATTGGTCTTTCTTGAAGAATAGCAAGTATGGTTAAACAATAAAACATCTCTCCAGCTTCCTATTGTGTTTTTATTTCATTGGTTGGAGTATTTTAGTTCCATGACATCACTTTCTTCCTTCCTTCCTTCCTTCCTTCCTTCCTTCCTTCCTTCCTNGGCCTCAGATCCCTTAGAGCAAGCGCAGTTGTTGCCCAGGGTTTGAGCACCAGCAGCCACAGTTCCAGCAGCACAGGATATGAAGAAACTTCTCCAGGACTTTCAGGATGAATGTGGGAGATGTTGGAGTATTTGACATCATCAGACAGTTCTTGCATCACAGATGATAAGCACCTTCCTCAGATCCTGCCAGAGGAGCACACCTGGTCCTGCTGTTTGTGGCACTATAAATACTGAATTTAATATGTTTAGACTCAAAGTATATCGTCTATCAATTCCATGGAGACATTGACATTGGTTCCAGAGGTTACAGAGTAGCTAGCCTCTTCTGCTGAGTTAGGGAATCCAGATGATTCCTTCTCCTTGTTTCAGGGGACAAATAGAAGTGGCTCTAGGATGTTGGGCACCAACAGCTGTGGTCTCAAGTCCATGGTTTTCTAAGATGTTCCCTAGGTCATGCATAGCATCTATTGGCAGGTGACATTTTGGCTAATAGAAATAGTATCTATACTTCTTTTGATATAGTGAAGCTTTTAGTTTTAGTAGATGTGGTCTTGAAACTGCAGAGCATGGGTAAGAATGTACCATATATCAGGGTGTAGAAAGATCTGGCAACGGTGAGTATTGTGGCATTGGTAGTCACTATCATGGGTATGAATGATATGGAAAGGCTCTTTCCCTAGTTCCAGGGAGAAGGTGGAGTGGTATCAAGACTTATGTACCAGCAGACACAGTTCCCGGCTTATCACTTAGAAAGGAGAACTTCCCTACATCCCACTAGTAAAATGCAGATGTTGATCAGTTGAAGCCACAGAGAAAACTTGGGAGGGTGATTACAGTTTCAATGGCTTGAGCTGGGAAGAAGACTTTTACGAGATATTGCCAGGTGAACACAGGGGTTGGTGAGGCTCAGAGCCAATCTGAACCCGTGTTCCTGGAGTTGTGAAGCCAGCCAAAGGCTTTCTAGTTCTGGATGCATAAGCTTGGTGTGACTGACATCTTCCAGCAAGTGGCTCCAGTCTCAAAGCAATGAGCATTGCTAGGAAGGTTAGAAAGGACTTCGTTGAGTTAGTAATATTCAAAATGCTATGAAAGATGCATTGAATATTTTTGTTTATGTTTCCGGAGATATGTGCCTGATAATACTGGAAGATGTCATTTTCTGGTAGCTTAGATTGTTAGTAGAGGAATCTGAGGCTATGAAGGTAGACCTGGGCTTCCTATGAAGGGTTCAGAGGGCTGACTTGAGGAATTAATATTGAATTCATTAGATAATGGAAGTTTATTGTTTTGTTTGATCTTTGGGACATAATGGCATTTTCATTTGTTTGTTTATAAAATGTTACCTTTTCTTGACATAGACATTGACAATTCAGTAAAAATTTACTATATAAGATACATGTTTGGTCACTACTTTGTGATATGAAAGTGAAGCAAACCTCTACAAAGGATAATATGGAAGTATTTGCATCTACAATATACTGCTTTGAGCACTGGAATACTTGGGGCTACCTTTTATTCCAAATTTGATCAAAAACAGCAGTAAACCAATCTTTCAATGTTTTTGATAATTTAGATGAAACAAAGGGAAATATCCTTTGTCATTTATTAAAGTTCAATGAATTATCAGATTCTATAAGGCACAACAAATTCAAAGAAAATATTTTATACAGTATCTCCAAATAGTCTTAATGAATTTCTAAATGATAATCCTACAAATGCTGGGTCTCTCAAATACATGTTGTCTATTTCTAGAGTGAGATAATGGATCCTTAAAATGTGGTTATGTAGCCGGGCGTGGTGGCGCATGCCTTTAATCCCAACACTGGGGAGGCAGAGGCAGGCGGATTTCTGAGTTCGAGGCCAGCCTGGTCTACAAAGTGAGTTCCAGGACAGCCAGGGCTACACAGAGAAACCTTGTCTCGAAAAAACAACAACTTTTTTTTTACACCAATACAAAGATTTGTTTTATTAACCTAATAACTTAAATTTAAAATATAATACAATGTTTTCGTTTAAAAGTAAACTTCTCAAAATTTTCAGTTTATGGTAAATATATTGGTTTATCGCTTAACACACATGACAAACTACTGAATAGAATTGTTGATTGTAAGACCTAATCGAAAACTTGACGAGAGTTAATGGACAATCTAGTCCAAGTACTAGACTTACAGTAATCTATTCTAACTACCTTCTAAGTAGGTTTGAAACCCAGTAATATTTCAACTTTGGCCAACCTTCCCAGAGAACATGAAGAAAGGTTCCCATGGTTTCAGAGAATCAATAGTGCCCTCTAAAGGAAATTCACATGACACACATTCAATATCCAGGTTCAAGTCAGCCACAATGCAACTTAGTTGGAATTTATGACATGGATTTAAAATTATGAAAGGAATTCAAGGTAACTTATCATGGATATCAAGGAGCTGTCAATACTAATCTTAGATCCCATGGTAGAGCCATTTTAGCGATACTTATTTCTGTTCATTATGAACTACCTCATCTTTGAGGAAAGTTCCCAGAGAGGGGGAAAACTGGTTTCTAAGTAGATAATTAGACATCCCAATTGACGAGCCATAGGGAACAGCAGGTCTTCATACACGTTTTGGGGAAATGTACGTCCTAAAAAAGCAAATGTGTAGAATCAAATGCTGGGAAAGTCCTGTCCATTCTTGTTCAGGAAAAACTGAACTGTGTCCTGGGGAAATAGTCAAACAGACTAAATTAGAAGGAGGCCAGGGCAAGACTGTGACTAAACATGGGAAAATCGAAAGATACAGAGTTGCAAAACATTCATGAACTCACTCCTCTGTCTAATGTTGTGTTTATTCTTGTATTTTCTCCATTTGGCATGATATACAGGGTCTTAAATACTTTTCAAACTTGCTTGATAATGTTGAAGAAATAGGAGGTCAAACTTTCCATGGTAGGTGCCTGAGAGTAGTAATGCTTTAGAAATAAACACCAATGAACGCGCGTAAGTTATCACATCCATGAATGCAGGTAAGCCATACATCAATGAACACGGGTAAGTGTTAGAGACAGAAGTAAATGACTGCAGCAGTTAGTGTCACAGTGAGATGGAAAGGAATGGAAGTCATTTGTTTCTTCTTTCTCAAACCCGCACATATAGAACACTGTGAACATTCCTAAGAATTTTCCTTGGAGTTGAAGTTCCGTGTCTGGGAAGATGGCTCAGATGGCATTTGATGCTTAAACGTGAGAACCCAAGTTTCTATCCCCAGAATTCACATAGAGCTGTGAACCCTGGTATACACCTGTCATCCTAATACTCCTGCATGACAGGGGAGATGGAGACACAGGCGAAGTCCTAGAAGCTCACGGCCCAGCTAGCCTGCATATACATATGCAAAATTAAAAAATACTCTGTCTTAAACAAGGGGGAAAATGAGCACCAATATACCATGTCATGCATGCACCTGCATTTGCTCACACAAGCATGCACACACACACAGACAGACACATGCACATAGACAAGATACTTAAAATTTGTCTAGACTTATTAGGCAACAGAAATAAGACATTCCGTTGGTACCTGGCACACACACCTCTGCTGAGCTCAGCATATTTCCCTGCACAGTTCCTTGTGAGGTCAAAGAGCAACTCATAACAGCCGAGTTAAAAAAAAAAACAAAAAAACAAAAACAAAACAACAACAACAACAAAAAAAAAAAACCTTCACCTGGAGCCCAAGTAGGATTATGTAGGAAGATTAATTTTCCAGTTCTCATCTTCTTACTGATTGTAGGAATGTATAATCACTCAGTGCTATATTAGATTAAGTATTAATGGAAACAACAACAACAACAAAACCTTGTTGCCCAGATTTGGGAACAATAAAGGTTATAAGGCATGTTTTAGCAGATGCAGCTGCTGCTGGTAAAGCAAGCTAGTCACCGCATCACCTTAATTAGATATGACATGTTCTGAAGAAATCCAAGATTTAAGGCAAAGCGTCATTTTTAGCAGCCTTCTCAAAATAAGACCCAAACGAAAAGGCATGTCACCAGAGCAGCAGAGACGGGGATGCTGCTGCTGCTGCTGGTGGAGGTCCCTGATACTCCCACACACCTGTCAATCACAAAGTCTCCAAGGATGCATCTTGAAAATCACAAGCTAGGATGAAAGGAAGCTTTAAATGGCTGCTTAGGTTTTTCTTCCATGTGTCCATACAAAAGACAGATCCAAGACAGCACATACTCTTAAATCTCTAGGGTGGCATGTGACACTAACCCCCTCCTGTCATCTACCCTTTTGAAGTAAGAGGCTACTTAAAATAGATGCCAAAGATACACCTCTAAGGAGTCTGCCACCACTGTGACCAGCTACTTGGGCAGGGATTGTCATGGACCTTCGTTCTTCCCGTGAGTAGTGGGGACACAGGCATCCTTCCATTAGCATTGGAGTTAAATGAGCATAAATCTCTTCCTGAGCCAAAATTCTGCTCAGGAAAAAAAAATGGTTCTTATTGGACTTTTTGATGGATTATACATGACTCTAGATGAGTATGCAAGCAAATAGCCTGGGCGACAAAGGACCTCAGTATAACCGCGTGTCAGAGAAACCGTCTATCTGCCTCAAGTGTCCTGTAATGTGCAGTATGTGAACCTTGGCAGTGGTGCTTGTTCTCCTGTGGACTCTCAGAAGGGACACGATCATCGCAGTCCAGATCTGCCTGCACTATAAACTATGCTCATATAGTACTGCCTGGTTGTCAGTGTGTGGGCACATACCTGGCCATGTAGGTCGGGCTGCTGTGAACTCTCACTAGCATCACTCAGATGGTAGGGAAGTGGAAGAAAGGGACACTCACTAGCTGAAGTTCCCAGTCTGAGTATCAGTTATCCTTCTGGCTCTTTGGTCCTTATGGTCCTTTGTCATTATCAACAGGGCGGTCTAATAAAATAACAGTGCACCTGGCTGGAGATCAAAAGTACTTCCCCTTAGAGTCTTGGGTCTTCCTGGAGATCCCATTTTAAGGTGGTCACTGCCTCAGTAAAAGTTTTGGGCTAGCCAAGAAAGAACTTTTTGGTGGCTTTTAGGGATGTGGCAAAGCAGGCACTAAGTGTGCATCGTTCAGGTGCCCCCTGCCTATGGCTATATCATCCTAAATGTTTTGGTTCTTGTCTAAAACACCTCCAATAGCCTATCCAGAAACACACTGAGAATCATTCTGCTGTTTGAGAAAACAGAATAACAGGGTTCTGCTCTCTGGACAGAGGTAGAGAAACGGGGTTTTGGGTACTACATCGATCGTCTAAAGGAAAGTACATATACTTGTGGAAGATGCCCTGGTGGATAGTTGTTATTTGGTTATGGAGTCATCTAGGGGTCTCTTGTGAATAAAGGAGTAGTTGTTACTCTTGTAAAGTTTACTTTTACTAGATTTTAGTGACATGTTGGTGACCAGGACAGGAGGGTTGGAAGTACTGTGAAATGGGATGAATAGAAAAGAGTCAACATGACTTCATCAGCAAAGGGACTGCCATAGACACAGAAAGAGCCAAGTTTGGATCCCAGCATCCACATAAAACAGGGAAGACCAGTGGTGGTCTATAATACCAGCATAGCAGGAACAGGAGGATTCAGAGCTCCATTGCCACCATTGTAGCCCAACAGTGAGTTTTGGATTCACCAACAAAATAAAAGTGGAAGCAAATAGAAGCCAGATGAGTGAGGAGGTAGGAGGAACTGGGAGACAGAGGAGCAGAAACTAATTGAGATATATCACGTAAATGAAAAACAACAAAAATAAAAGTGGAAAGTGTTAAATAAAAGAGAACAATGATTGACCTGGAGAGGAAGGGGCACAGATTCCTTTCACGTGTGGAGTTTATTGGACTGGAAGAGTAGCAAGGCTTTATCAACCAATTCTCCAAACAAAGGAAAGACCTGACTTTGTATAACCTTTTAAGGGTGTCAGGAAGTTTCACATCTGGTCATCTGGTGATTTAGTTCAGAAAAGTGTAGGTGACAAAGACCATGGAGGAGTCAGGCGTCATAAATTGAGAGCTCTCAGGTCACTGAATAGACTGCTTCTTACACTCTCCCCCTCTCCCTAGGGGCAGGTGAGAGTGAGAGGGCTTCAGAAAGCACAGCCTGATTTAGGCTGTGAGATCTGACAAAGATGCAGGCCTGCATCTAACAGAGGGTGATAAAGGGTGACATCCAACACTGACCTCTGGCACACACACACACACACACACACACACACACACACACACAGAGTGTATCATTATGATGCATACACACAAACACGAATGCACACTATGCACAGAGACAGAGAGACAGAGACAGAAACAGAGAAACAGAGAGAGAGACAGAGAAGGAGGGAGGGAGGGGAGGAACTGAGAGGGAAAGGGAGGGAGGGGAAGGGAGGGAGAGGGAGAGAGAATAAGATTCTAATGAAATAAATTTTGGTACAGAGCATCCCTGGTAAGAAGAGCTTACCAGATATTCTCATAACCAGAGGAAAACCAAATCTTGAGGATTATGTCTTTTTTTAAAAAAAAAAAGATTTTATTTATTTTATCTATATGAGTACACTGTATCTGTCTTCAGACACACCAGAAGTGGGCATCAGATCCCATTACAGATGGTTGTGAGCCACCATGTGGTTGCTGGGATTTGAACTCAGGACCTCTGGAAGAGCAGTTGGTGTTCTTAACCGCTGAGCCATCTCTCCAGCCCCTGGGGATTTGTTCTAGTCTTACTCATTTCAGGATCAATCTTCAGGGGCAGAGAAACAATGCAAAGGCAATGAGCTCACTCTTTGGATGCTAAGTTCACAGGCACAACTAGAAAAATAACAGGGCAAGGAAAAGTTCATTGCTTTCAGCAAGGAAAGAGAGCACTGGAGATAACAGCAGGCACCCCTGAACAGAGAAGACAAGACAGTGAGTCATATAGAAAGTCCCAACACCACTCACAAATGCAGGCTCCTTCCACACCATGCTGTGTGGAGTCACACACTTCATGTTCAAAGAATCAGCAGACTTGGATGTCTAAGGGGGTGCAGAAGTTAGTGCTTTAATGAGCAAAGTTTATTTTTGGTCACCTTATAGGAGGGGTGTGGGCTAGCCCTTTGAACAGTTCTCCAGAGATCCTTATTGAAAGGAAAAGAAGATTTCACCACACGTTATCTGTCATTAGACAGCAGCACTTGCTCCTGAGTGACTAAGTGCCAGTTGACGTGACCTTATCTCCAGTTGCTGCTGCTGGCTGTGGGCTGTCATGGCTACCCTTGTGAAAAGATTCGAGGAAGGAAAAGGTGACGGCCCCTGAAAGGAGGTTTGAATGTCCTGGATCCTGATGAGTGATAAACCCTAGACCCTGGGGGCTGAGCTCAGCCTCCATTAGAAGAGTAACACCACAGACTGAATGTCCATCCAGGACACCATACAGTATCCTGAACACAAAAGACCGGACACCTGAGACTGATGTTTGGACAGAGATTTGTTTTGACCTGGGATTCCAGAGGACAACTTCCTTCCGTTTGGGATATTTTTCTACCAGGACCAAAATTGTAGAGAACCCCAAATTTAGTTTCTGGCAGCTGGATGGGCAAGTCCTGTGTTTCACATCTGGAGAGGTAGTGTCTTTCTAATTGGGTCTCACGTACCCTGCATTGTAGCTGTGGCAATGTGTTCCTGGAATCACGTGGCTTCCTATGTTGGCAGAGGTGAGGGCGAGGGCTCAGCCCTCAGTGTTCCGGGAACCATTTCTATACGTTCACTCTAAAGAGTCCTCCAGGTCTCCCTTCACAAGCCCCAGGATTTCTTTATCAAACTCCTTCTGTGTAAAGTATCGCGAGTGGATTGTGTTTCATACACCAAACTGGGTGTGCATGGGAGTATCGAGACAAAAGAGAGCCCTGCTATAATGAACCCCATAGATGCTCTCATTTCCCTCACAAGTGAAATCTAAACAAACAAGTTAAGAAGGAGGGAAACATGAATGTAATCGTTCTCCGTGATGCTAAATGACAAGAGAACTGGGGGTGGCTCAAGTTTGGGACGTGATGCATGTCTCTAAGATTCATAATCCGTAATTACATAATACAGAGTCACAGAGGCATGCAATAAAGAAGTGTTTTTAGTGTTGTTTTCCCTACAGTTTGCCAAAGTGTTTCAGACTAGCAGTCAGTATTTGACAAATGTTAGTCTATTTCGTGTGGAAGGAAAGGGGGACTGTCAATATAAGTTGCCTAGAAAATACATGAAATATCAAAACAAACTATCAAAATTTTGTCAAAAAGACAATATGGGATAAAATTCTATAAGCAATAAAATCAATACAGTTCAGCTTAAGTCTAGTTATTTAAATAGTTATCACGGGAATTAGGAAAAAGTCTTAAAATGAAAAGAATACAGTAAAAAATTAATTAAAAAATCTGTAATATTTGGGGCTGGAGAGATGGTTCAATTGGTGAAGTGCTTGGGGTTACCAGCATGAGAACCTGACTCCTAGGATTCTAGAAAAAACTCAGGCAAGGGGGTGTAGACTTGAAATTCCAGCTCTGGGACAGTGGAGACAAGAGCAAGCAGCCGTTTGCTGTCCAGTCTTGCCTCACTGGAGAATTCCACACACTGAGAGACTCTATCTGGATGGGGGTGGACATTACTTCTGAAGATAACGCCATAGCTTGTCCTCCAGCTCCAAACTCTTGTATACACATATGGACATACACCCACACACATGGATATACACCCTGCACACAGGTATACAGAGAGAGAGAGAGAGAGAGAGAGAGAGAGAGAGAGAGAGAGAGAGGTATCAAATTAATAATCCAAATTATGAATGAGGAAAAACCTGAAACAGTGATAATAAGAAACTGATGGCTAATGTTGAACAAAGCCAGGAGTGAGAACTCTATGTGTGAAAAGCAATAACACTTCACTGGATTGTTATATCATCAACATCAACACTACCACCACCACCACCACCATCATTGTCTTTCTGAGACAAAGTTCTCTAGTTAGCCCTATCCCTGGCAGACCTAGAATTTAGTCTGTAGATCAGGCTGGCTTTAAATTCAGACATCTGCCTGCCTCTGCCTTCTAAGTGCTTGGATTAAAGGCCTGTGCCACCATCATCCAGTCACTGGATTTTGAAAAAAAAAATACAACTATATGCTCTTTATGGGAATCTACCCAAAATTAAAATCTTACAAAAAGTGTGAATCAGAGGATGCACAAGAATAGAGGAGAAATCCAAACTGGCCGAGCAAGGAATCTGGTCACGGGCACCAAAGCAATGGGGGGGAGGGGCTTTATGTTGGTGAAAACCACACAGCCATGGCAAGGAAAGAGGAAGCCCTGTCCACCAGAGGCTCTTTACCACAGGCTCCAGAGTTGCTCTCTGCTCTCCTGAGTGTGCCTTGCCTCAAGATGAACGGACCAGGCAAGCATCCATCGGTGCAGCATCGCGACTGCTCTGTTCGCCGCACTCTTAGAACAGAGTCTAAGAGTCCTATTGGAACAGAACATGAGTTCTGTGTGTAAGCTCCCGTTTGTCACCATGTGGCAGAAATTGGTGCCTGGGTTTGAAGAAAGCCCTTTCTACCCACACTCCTCCAATCACCTGTACAGTAGCATGCTTGGCTCTGGCTTCTATATAACTTTCCTAGCAGGAGCTTCCAATCACGCGGTGGCTCTTCTCTGGCTATTTAGAAATTCTGAGACAGGGTATTTGTTCAGCCAGATACTCCACTCATGTCTTGTTAAAGTGGGAGGGGAGGGCAGTAGAGAGTCTATATTAACTAGAAACAAGATGCTGTCTTCTAATCCACTTTTCCATTCAGTGAAACTCATAGTTCATCCCAGTCTGATGTGTGTCTTTCTCAAATGGTTTATGAGCTGGAAAGAAAAAAAGGCATAAGTAACACTCTCCAGACTCCAAAATGAGTGCTCCTAACCTTACTGAAAATATATTAAAGCAATATAAAAGAACTAGCCAAAAATCACATTATACAGGAGAATTGCCAGATGAGGGGTACATACCTTTGATCATGGCAGAGGCAGGTAGCCACTCTATGAATTTGAGGCCATCATGACTAATGTAGTGAGTACCAGCCAGAGCTACATAGTAAGACCCCATGGGACACTATTGTTCCCTAACTCAAAAGGACAAAGAAGAGACCTGAATATAGAGTATTTGAATAAACAATAATTTAAATAACTATCATGCTTAAATGTGTGCTCTACAGGCAAAGCACATGTATACTCTGAAAACTTAGATGATATGTTAAGCCCTAAAATAGAATCTCTATACATTGCTTAAGTGACCATTCTGCCAAAAAAAATTCCAATAGCAGTAAGCTACAAGTTACAATTAATCAGAAATATCAAATAACCCGAAGCCTGTAGTCAAAAACAGAATTGGCAGCAGAGTTTCAGGGGTCATCCTGTGTCTGATGCCTCTTGCCTGTCATCTCAGAGTTGCTTCCTCGCACCTGAGTCCAGCCACCCTCTCTGTGGCACATCCCTCCATGTAGGCTACAGTGTGTTTCTGTGGGTAGCACCACACCTGGGCAGTGCTCATTCTTGGTGCTCACACCTTCTCCATTTACAGGCTGGAGAGATGGCTCAGCGGTTAAAGGCAAGGCTCACAACCAAAAACACATCTTCAACTTGTAAGAATGAGAGCGCTTTGCCCAGGTAGGATGATGATTGATGGAGAGAGTGTGCCCCCTTCTCATTTCCATGAAACAATTAATACAGTCTTTACAATATCCCTATGACCGCAAGAACCATTTTACTCCAATAAATCTCAATCCACTAATGCGCATATGTGTTGGAACTGTCTTTTCCCGCTTCATTCTCCATGGTCTCTTCTTCGTACTTTCTGGAAGCTCTTTTTCAAATCAACTGTCTCCTTGTCCACAAGGTCTCACATTGAGGTCACTTTTTCTATTTCCAGGGAACATAAATAAAGTCAATGCAGTTCAAGAAAGCTGACCCTCTACATTCTATCTAGACCCTAACTGAGGATTGAAATGGCAGCGGGGAATCCTAGTGCAGGGAGGTGAACCTCCTCTGGTAAATGAAAGGTGATTGCCCACATTTCTCCAGAAGGATTGCCTCTGTACACCAAATAAATTTAGCAGAACACCAGCACCAGTGAAGAACAGGGTAGAAGTGAATGCAAACGCTATGTCCTCACGGCAGAGACATTATTAAATGAATGAAGTTGGGAAGGAAAGAAAGAAATGCTTGGCCTCACCTATAATGGTTTAAGGTTGAAAAACATCATTTAAAGTTGATCAGCCAAGAAGAAGAAACATGATAATGTACAATAATACAAAGAATAAGAAAGATAATGCCAAGCCAGGCGTGGTGGTACATGCCTTTAATCCCAGCATTCGGGAGGCAGAGGCAGGCGGATTTCTGAGTTCGAGGCCAGTCTGGTCTACAAAGTGAGTTCCAGGACAGCCAGGGCTATACGGAGAAACCCTGTCTGAAAGAAAGAAAGAAAGAAAGAAAGAAAGAAAGAAAGAAAGAAAGAAAGAAAGAAAATGTCAATGAAATCTTTTGTGGGTGAACAGAGCACAGGGAAAAGAAGCATTCTAGCTGTTAACATCCTGGTTAGGGGTCTATTATAGACATTAGTCAAAAGAGTAGAGAAAAAGGGGGTGAGACACTGGAGAACGCCTCAACCTTTCCTAATATCGAAGGGTAAATATAGGCAAAGAAAAAAATCCACATAATGGAAAGATTTAAAAAAAATGCTGACACAGGAGTGTATAAAGTAACAGTGTGGAACAAAAATCAAACTTATCTGAATAGCAATAAATGGCAAGTAACTTAATATATACATCGAAAGTGCTTTTCAGGCTGGATCACAAAACAAGGCTAAAAATAAATGGGACTCAAATATACTTCACAATAAAGACAGGACCAAGATCTTAATAGGAAAGGTGAAATTCAACCCTCAAAGCATAAAGATCCACAAAAATAAAGACGTTCTTAAAGCTAATGGCCCAATTCACAGCAACGATGTAATTATAAATCTTTTATGCATCGAATACCACTTCAGCATATTGTATGAAGTAAAAAAACTACAGCAGCTACAATAGAAATAGAAATATCTCTTATTATACAACTCACCCCATTAGGCCTGAGTGAACACATACATAATCGTATTGCTACACACACACACACACACACACACACAGTACTTGAAATACAACTGGACAACTGCTCTTGATTAAAATTCTTAAATAAAATGAGAAAAAATATATGTTTAACATGAGGAAAATTAAATCTATCTCAGCCCCAAAGTTCAGCCACATTTAAAGGGAAAACAGTTTATGTGTTCCTGTTAAAACTATGCATGACACAGTTATGAACAACTTCGGCACTGTCCCAAAGCCCTAGAGCGAGCAAGAAGACGAGAAGTACAAGTGGTGCCCTATGGGAATAATGATTTAAAACTATCATTATCAAGATGTTTATATAGCCCCAAACCTCAAAAGTTAATTTTTACATATATAAGCAGTGGTTGTGTCAAAGAGTCTATGAAAGAAAATGGTGTATTTAGTAGCAATGAAAAATCAAAACGGGCCTGGGGATACAGCTCAGCGATGAAGCACTCAGTATTCAAAAGGCCCCGGGAGCCGTCCTCAGAAACACAGAAACCAGAAGATGCCTTGAGAATAAACGTACCGAGAAATATGCAAACACTGTGTAAAAACAATCCAACAAACCCTTACAACACGAGTGAAGTTTATAGAGGAACTTCACAGGCCATATCCTCAGAAACGCAAGGCAACATTACAGACCTATCAATGTTGTTTTAATAAAAGTACCCCAGGGGATGGAAAGATGACTGAGCTGTTAAGACCACTGGCTGCTGTTCCAGATGATCTGGGCTTCATTGGAAGCATCTGAATCCTGGTAGCTCACAACCAGCCATGACTCCAGTTCCAGGAGATCTGACACCCTCTTCTGGCCTTCATAGGCATTGCACATATATGGTACACAGACATAATATGCAGACAAAACACCCACCCATATGCATACTAGATAAATGATAGATAGATAGATAGATAGATAGATAGATAGATAGATAGATAGATTAGATTAGATAGATGATTGATGATTGATAGATAGATAGATAGATAGATAGGTAGGTAGATAGATAGATGATAGATAGATGATAGATAATACGTAGATGAATGAATGAATGAATGAATGAATTAATTAATTAATGCTTAATATCCCCAAGTGTTTTTTTTTACGTTAAACATCATTCTTTTTTACTAAGTATGGAATGTAGCTTAGTTAAGTGTCTGCTTAGCACACAAAGGGGCCTAGGTTTGATCCTCAGCACTGAGGAGGGAAGAAGCATGAATGTTTGCCAAGCATGGGATGTACACCAGTAATACCAGCACTTGGGAGTGGGAGGCATTAGGATTACAAGGTCTGGCCCAGTCTGAGCTCCATAAAAAAGACTTTTGAAAACAGAAACAAACAAGACTTCTAAGGTCTTTAAAGCATAAAAGTGTGTGTCTGTGTGTGTGTCTGTGTGTGTGTGAACACTGTAAAACTTTAGGTGAGTTATAAATTTAGAGTCCTGTGCCAAGACTCATTAAGATGAATTGCATGGAAACCACTGGTAGGTACATGGATAGGCATGAAACAAATAGAACAGATTCAGAATCTGAAATAGTTTCTATTGTGTATAATAATTTTGTATGTTATAAAGATGGAATTTGAAAATGCATTGTATCAAACTTTGAAGTAACAACTAAGGTTTATATTTCAAAAGTTGAAATTTCAAATCCAACTCAAAATTTGACTTTTTGTTTTGTTTTGTTTTGTTTTGTTTTGCTTTGCTTTGCTTTGCTTTGTTTTGCTTTGCTTTGTTTTGTTTTGTTTTGTTTTGTTTTGTTTTGTTTGTTATGTGAGGAATTGAATGGAAACCCTAGAGCAGGCCAAACCCTCAAATGTACTTTTGTCAGAGCCTAGAGGTAGTGGTACATTGGCTTTAATCCCAGCACTTTGGAGGCAGGGGCAGTTGGATCTCTGAGTTCGTTGACAGTCTGGTCTACAGAATGAGTTCCAGGACAGCCAAGGCTACACAGAGAAACCCTGTCTTGGAAAACCAAAAGAAAGAAAAAAAGAAAAGATAGATAGATAGATAGATAGATAGATAGAAAGAAAACAAAAGGTGTCAGGATAGCTTGGTAGCCATTTAGAAAAAAAATAGTTAATTCTGTAGAAAGTGAAATAGAATTCTTTTGAATCTAGAATGATTAAGAATTACAGATAAAACTTTTAAAAGTAAATATGATGGAGTAAAAGAAAAATAAAAAGATAAAAACAATTATAGGTATTTATTTTTATCTGTATTTATTTATATGTTAGCCTTTGGGGGTTTTGTTTGTTTGTTTGTTTGTGTTTTGAGGGTTTTTTTGTGTTTTTTTTTGTTTTGTTTTTTTTTTTAAAGATTTATTTTATTTATTATATGTAAGCACACTGTAGCTGTCCTCAGACACTCCAGAAGAGGGGGCGCCAGATCTCGTTAAGGATGGTTGTGAGCCACCATGTGGATGCTGGGATTTGAACTTATCACCTTCGGAAGAGCAGTCAGGTGCTCTTACCCGCTGAGCCATCTCACCAGTTTTTAATGTCTGTGCATGTTTTTTGTGCATGTCTGTGTGTGCATGCAATGCCTGCAGAGACCAGAAGAGGGAGGTGGATGCTGTGGAACTGAAGTCACACCTGGTTGTGTGCCCTCCTGTCTGGGTGCTGGTTCTCTACGAGGACAATGAGGACAATGCAGCTCCAGCCTCACATTGGCGGGGGGGGGGGGGATCCCCTAAATCATATCGTAAAGGGGTAATGTAACACATCTGAAAAGAGAGATCAATAACCTGATAAAGAAAGGATTTGAACAGGCAGTTGTAAAATAAGTGGTGCCTAAGATCACCTCACTTGGAGTGAGGAGCTTCAACAATATTGTCATCTCTATGAGAGTGTCAAAGTGGGCTAGTGATTGTGCAAACGATACAATCCTAGAAGACAATATCATATTAACTGCTAACCAGCGATGCCCCACTCCCGGGGATCAGACCCACAAAGTATAGATAGCCATGTGAAGCTGATGCACACACCCAAGTGGCAAAGCGTCCATAAGAGCAGCAAAAATGCCCCAAGAGCAGACTGGCAATTAGCTCTGGTATGTTTATATACATGCAATATCATGACATTATTTATTGTTTGTTGATGAAGAGGCTGTCTATGTAATGATAAGAAAATCTCATTGAGTTGGCTTCCTGGGGCTGCCTCAGCAAACTGCTGTAACTGAGGTGGCAATGGGAGGCAGAGGCAGGCGGATTTCTGAGTTTGAGGCCAGCCTGGTCTACAAAGTGAGTTCCAGGACAGCCAGGGCTATACAGAGAAACCCTGTCTCGAAAAAACCAAAACCAAAGCAAACCAAACCAAAACAAAACAAAACAGCAGACATGTACACAGCAATCTGGGTAAATACTTTGTGCACTTGATGGCTAAGGAAAAGCAGATAAAATCTTTTCTTTGCATTAATCATTCCGTTCTTTACATCTCACACGATATCTCCCTTCCTGGTTACCCCGCCACAACTCCTCCATCCCATCTGCCCTCTTCCCCCTCCCCTTTGCCTCTATGGGGGTGCTCCTCCACCCACCCACCTACTCCTGACTCACCTCTCCAGCATCCCCCTATGCTGGGGCATCAAACCTCTACAGGACCAAGGGCCTCCCCTCCCATTGATGTCCAAAGAGGCCATCCTCTGCTACATATGTATCTTAGCCATTCAAGTGCACAAAGTATTTACTCATATTGCAGTGTCCATTATATTATTATAAATATATGCATCTTGCTTCTATTCTGGATTATTCTTTCCTTGAGTTCATTGCTTCATGTTGCATCCCAACATTTGCTGCTAAATCAGATGCTATACAGGCGTTGTTCCCTCCCCTCCCCTTCAGTCTAGAAATGCAGATATTGCTTCTGCCCGTTTACAAGGCTGAGCACTTAGATCTAGGCAGATGTACGTGTGAGATGTGTTTGCTGACAGAATGAGTGCAGTATTTACAGGTGAGCGAGCGTTAAAGGCTCTGGATGAAACACCTGTGGGGCTTAAGCCCGAGCTCTACCTCTCAGTAACAGCAGGCTGAAAAGTGCGCTCTTTAAATATTTTTAGGTCCTAGTGTCCTTGTCAACATACTTCTTTAAAATATGGGCACCTGGATGGTTCATTTCGAATGTAGAGACAAAGTATGTACTCACCAACTCCATGTCTCTGATTTACCAGCTGATTTGCCTCTAGAGGCTTTTCTTAGATAATTTACAGCACAGATTCTGTCAAATCCTAATCAATACAAGATTCCTAAATGCACTATGGAATCCACATTAAAAATATCTTGGCTTTAACACGTTCTGTATAAGGGTGAGTTCAAAGGACACAGTATACCTGAATAAAATTATTTATGAAGTTCGTCAATAGGTATAACTGCTATCTGTCAAATAAAAAATGTTTTCAAGAGGTGGCTTGAGAGATGGCTCATGGTTAAGAGGCACTGGCTGCTCTGCCAGAGGACCCAGGTTTGACTCCTAGCACCCACAAAGCAGCTCACACCTGCCTGGAACTCCAGCTCCAGATGAACCTATGCCCTCTTCTGTCGTCTAAGGGCACCAGATGTTCACATGGTGCATCAACAAACGGGCAAAGCAACATATATAAAATAGATATTTTTAAATGTTTCTTTAAAAAAAACGGAAATGTATGTCCTTCTAGTTGTGGAGATTCGAAGTTTTAATCAAGGTGTTCGTATGGTCACATGCTTTCTGAGAGCCCTCGAAGGGATCTGGTTGGGCTCCTGTCTTGCTTGTGGTGATCCATTACAGTCCTCAGTATCCCTTGGGCTGTGAACATAAGGATAGTCTTTCTCCATCATCACATGGCATCCTCCATCACACTAGGAAAAAGTGGTTTGGGGGGTATAGGGGAGAACTTAGAGGGGAAGGAAGAGGAACTGGATGAAAACACATATATGCATCTATGAAATTCTCAAACAAAATTCACAAAAGTGTTTGCTTGAACAGCTGTGAGTCGTTTAGATGAGCCCAACCACCACGGTGAGGAAGGTACCAAGAAGCTTACAGACATCACAGCAACACAAAACAAGCTAGCTTAGACTAAAGACACTACTAGTCCATAGCGCTTCCGTTTGCACCTGTTACGGAAGCGTTCTTAGGAAATCAGCAGGAAGACTTGGGATTTTGTGACTCAGATTAGGGGCTGTGGAGAACAAGAAGTTGCTGCAAGTCTTTTCACGTTATCCTATGTTCTGAACCACAGATGGCACTGGTCCAGAGAGTCCTGTAAGCAGGTGACATAGAGATCTGTGGTGCTGAGAAGAGAAAGAGGGGGTCACTGGAGCAGGACACAGTCAGGAGACAGACAGGCAGAAGCCCTCAGAGCAGCTCTTCCGATGGGTCGGCAGAACGAGAGGTTTATCTCATCTCATCTCTCTGTCTCCCAATGGCCAAGTGTGCCGAAGCTACAGGGGACAACTTCAAGTGTCTTCAACACCACTTGGAAAATTTAACAGAGGCAAATGATGAGTGATCAAGCCTTTCAGAGTAAAAAAATGGCTTTTCTTTCCCCCGAATCTTCAAAAATCAAACACCTTTCCTATTAATAGGAAGATGGGAAGGACCTGTGACTTCATTAAGTGTAGAATTCAGGTTATCATTTTTGAGGCTGTGAGTAAAAATGAGGAATTCTTTTTTATTTAACTTTTTATCCATTCTTTATGAATTTCCCATCATGCACCCCAGTCCTACTCATCTCCTTGTCTCCTTACCTGCCCTCTGCCCTTGTACCTCCCCAAAGGGGTGGGGGGATATTGTTGTAGAAGCTGTAGTATGACTCTGTGACCTATAGCATACCCTTTTGTCTACACTTCTTTGCTTTCATTCACTGCAATGAATCATTGGTCTGGTTCAAGGTCTCTGGCTTTTGCTACACTATCAATACTACCAGACTTATTTTGATATCCTGCTGCGGCCTTGGGTTGTGGAGCTCCTGCAACCTTGGATCTGTAGGAACCACCCCTTCACACACTCCAGCAATTCATATTTGGGGTAGATGGTGGGGTGAGTCCATTCAAAGCCCTACATCTGGGTCTGGGTGGCATGTGAACTGGTCAGCCCACCAGCTCTCCCACACCCACACCAACAGGGCACCAGTACCCCATCCGATAGCTCACCCAATGCTGCAGCTGCCAAGAGGCAGAGCCAGCTCTCCCACTCCCATGCCCTTGGGCCAGCTCACCTGCACCTACTGTGCTGCCTAGACAAGGGGCAGGCCCCAATCTCTAGAGTGTTCCAGTTGGTGAGGGATAGAGTCAGCTCTCCTGCCTGCCATAGGTGATGAGGGGCAAGGGGGTGGGGTGAGGAGGGCATCCCTCCCTCACCCATGACACCACAGGGCTGACAAGCTGTGGAGCCACCTCTCACATGCTCGCCCACTGACAGCCAGCTCGTGCCCCTGCCACCAGTTCTATTGTGCTGCCCAAGTGAGGTGCAGGGCCTCTCTCCTGAGTGCTGCAGCGTGTGAGGGGTAGGGCCAGCTCTCCTGCGGAATTATTTTTAAGGAAACCATTTTAAAGGTTCAAGCTAATGAACCCATTTCAGTTTATTACAACCTTTTTTCAACTCGTGTGTTTTGCACACTAAATAACCTTGTGCCGATTCCTGATTGTAGATGCCAAATGCTTAGAATAAAGCCCCAAATCAACATCTCTGTTGCAGATTTGCCTTCTGTGTGCTGCCTGCACATGTTTGTATGCATGTTCAACAACTCAATACATTGGAAAAAAAGCTATAAGCCAGGTATAGTGAAACATGTCTATAATGTCAGCACACAAAGCATCAGGGGAGGAGGGTCAAGAGCCCAAGGCCAGCTCCAGCTACAAAAGAGATCTTGAATTAAACATAACAAAATGGACCAAAAACCAAAGGTGAATTAAAATGAAACTACTTGCCACTACCTCTCAAATCTGCTCCTCTAACAGTCCTTATGGCTGCTCCTCTCAGTGTTTCTGAATGCTTCTCACTCCCTCCCCTCCATCCAATTGATTACCGAGAGCTGTCAATGCTGTCTCATAAATAACTCTACTATTCATTTATGTAGTGGATTCCCACTGACTCTTTCATTACGTCTTATCTGCGATTCCTGAGTTGTGCAATCCATCTTCTGCATTAGTATGGAACTGATGGTTGCAAAATGAAAATCGATGTCACAGCGACATTTAAAATTCCTCTTATGGTTTCTAACACTTGCGTTATATACAATAGAAGCTATGAAAGCACTTGCTAAATGAAAAAAAAAAAAAACAAATTAACAAGTGCATCATAGACAGGGAATAGACACAGTTACTGACATCTTCATATTTATTAGCCATAAAATAATTGTTAAAACACCACCCAAATAAAGCTATTTGCCAGTCCCAAACCTGAAAAATAACTCTCCATATGGAGTCAATTACTACAGATGGATTTCTATTTTTCTTTGTAAGCATCCTGATTTTATTTTACTAAATCAACCAGGGACCATGATTGCAATTTGTATAAAATTTTGGAATCAAATACATGGGTAAATAATAACAATCATAATAACCACAGTGGGATTTCTGCAGAGCACACACACAATGGATATACAGTCTCTCAGTGGTGATTTAAATTCAGAATTCTTTCAGCTTCAAATCCGTGGACACTGGGCTCTCCCTAAAATAGACGACTAATTCTCAGCCACTAAATTATTATTCCGTACACATTCTTCCTGTGCATACCTAAATACATTTCTGTGATGCTAAAAGCATTCGGAGTTGGATAGCACTCATCTTGCTATAAATTTAAATGCAACCTGACCTGTATTTCTATGAACGATAAAAATGCTACTTGGGCAATCTAGCTTGTGCAGTTAATCAAGAGAATTGTGTCTTTAAGAGTATCCTAGCAACATGTCTGAAGCTAAGGAACACCCAACTGACACTGCCCGTGGATTTAATTATGCCGCTGGACTCCATCAAACTTTCTAGTTCATCAAAAGGATACTTAGAAACAGAAACAGAAATTAAGCTACAACTGAAATGGCTGGGGAAGAGGAGAAAGAGGGGAGAACGCATATGTAAATGAGGCCACTGGAGCATGTTTCTGAGCAGGCTCAAGGGTAAGAGAAAAT
>LR750497.1:324594-338227 GCA_902729485.2 Mus minutoides
CCCCCCCCCCCCCAAATGACAACAGCCCAATCCAGGAGGTTGACAGCAATACAGCTGTGAATCAGGACCGGCCAAGGAAGGTCTTATCAAGTACCAGCAGAAGAACCCAGTCACCATGGCAACTCTTCCCCCCCATCAGTATGTATGCCTTGCCTAAGATGCACACTATGAACAAATGGACACACTGCTCCGGTCACCCACGTAACAGACAGTGTTTCTCCTCAGCTCATTAAGTACTGCTCCAACACACCAGACCAAGTTAGCAAGTGCCCCCGCAGCTGTCCTGAACTGAGTGGAAGGAGACCTGTGCCCTTTCAGCAGGAAACTATTGCATCTCCTCAGCAAGGCAGGAGCCCCAATTTGAAAAACTTCTTTGTGAGGTTGCGTCAGCATCTGTCCTGTAAACCCAAGAGACTCTCACACTGCTGTCTCCTGAGTTGGAGCACAAGTTCAAATTTAAAAACATGTATTAAAATTTCCAAACAATATCACTCTGGAAACATAATTGAGTTGAAAATCATTCTGTGCTGGCCTGGCATTTCTTCCACTGCCTGTATTTGGTAGAGGATCTTCCACCTGGTCACCAGAATACTGAGTGTACAGAAGAGGAGAGGAAGGAGTGTGCCCGAGCCTCCTGCAGCCACAGAGCGGGATGCCATGAAGGCAACCATGTCTCCTGTGCTCTACCGTAATCCACCCATGTGGCCAGCAAAGCAGCAGTGAGTGGCTGCAGGCCTGCAACTGAGGAGTACTGATTGCTCCTCAGGAGTTACCATCCAGCGTATACCTCAGTGCCCGGGGACATTCCCACAAGAAAAGGAAGTCCCAACATTATTGCCATCACCATTCAAGAGTGGCCTGGCACTGTCACCTCAGACAAGGGCACAGCTCCTAAGTCCCACTGCTGTCTGCCACCTGAGGTCCTTAATTCTACTGGAGACCCTCAATTTCCACTTGGCCATCAGTAGAAAAACAATACTTAGGCTCACTGAGGTTGGATCAAAAATAGAGGGAAAAACAAAACAAACAAAAAAAAAACGAGGAAGATTCCAGTGAAGTAAAACTTCCAACGGCGCTAGTTCAGTGAGACCTAGCTGTAATAACAGAAAAATAGTACGTAACAACTCTCCTTTGGGTTCATTTCAAAACAAAAAAGGATTCTTAGCAACGTGGCTTTATGGTACGGCACTATTTGTTTAATTGTGCCATATTTAGCCACTAAAATTTACTCCCTACTAAGGCTACTTTACCATTGAAAGTTTAAATGTTTATAATAAATACTGTATTAAAATACTTTAATATTTACAATTGAAAAAATATATATACTCTGTGTGCTCCAGTCAGTCATCTGAGGGTGACCTCTTCAATGTCCTCGTCAACTGAGTCAACAGCCGTGACTGTTGGCTTATTGCTTGGGTGCTTCAACCGGTGCCTATTGGGATTAAAACTTCTTCCTTCCCTGAGGAAAAGGTCTTCCTCTTCATCATCGGGCTCCCGGACTCTGCTGCTTCTGTCCCCAGAGAGGAAATGAAGAGGGTCCAGGTCACCTCTGCTGGCAGCAGGGAAGTGTGGGTCGGTGCTCTGGGAGGAGACAGTGGTGTCGCTGGCGCTGGGACCAAACAGCTGCTGCATCAGGGTAGCCTTCTTCTCTTTCCTCGACATTAAATCGAGACTGTCTTTAATCGGGCTTTCAGAACTGCTGCTCTGGAAATCTAAAAGGCTACCCTTTTGGCTAGGTGGATTTGACTTTCCTAATGTTTTTCCAAACGAAGGCACATAGCTACCAAATGAAAACTCATCTAGAGGAGCTGGACTTCGGATCTGTCCTGGACTTCGGACCAGTCCTGGACTCCCGCCTTCTCCCCTGGGAGTTAAAAGACTAAAGTCCGACAAGTGTTGTCCATTAAACGATCGGTCTAAGGACTNTTTTGGCTAGGTGGATTTGACTTTCCTAATGTTTTTCCAAACGAAGGCACATAGCTACCAAATGAAAACTCATCTAGAGGAGCTGGACTTCGGATCTGTCCTGGACTTCGGACCAGTCCTGGACTCCCGCCTTCTCCCCTGGGAGTTAAAAGACTAAAGTCCGACAAGTGTTGTCCATTAAACGATCGGTCTAAGGACTCTGGGAATGTGTAAGGTCTGGTACTTCTGTCTGGAGAGTGCAGCTTGGATTCGAAGTTGGGTAGCAATGGCAAAGGGGGCCGCCCGAGGTGCTGAGGATCTTCGAGTTCTTTGTTGATTTCGTTCAGTTTGGCAAGGAGCATTTCTGTCTTTAGTCTTTCTGCCTCATCTTCGAATTTATCAACAGACTGAGCTTGATAATTTTCTGTTGGGAATCTCCCAGCTTCCAATGCCAGCTTCTCTGCTCTCCCTAGCAAAGCTGACTTGCCTTTCGCCTTATCAAGTTCTTCTCTTGCCCATTCTGTATAAAATGAAATTTTATAATAAATATTTTTAAATACGAAAAGTCAGCTACCATCTTCTGAAAAATGTCTTTCAATCTACATTTGACATTCTAAGCAAGGTGTAATGGACATTGTAATATTTTGGTTGTATGCTTGACATTCTGGATTAGAAAATAATTAATACAAATTGCACTTAAGGGTCCCATGGCACACTTTGGTCTTCAGTGTAGCAGTAGGAAGGTTCTCTATGGAGTACTGTCCAATTCATGTGTGAGGAGATACATAGAACAATGAGCTTACACATAAATTCTTGGCTGTCCTGAGAAGGCAACCCTTATATACAACTCAAATAGCAAAGTGCATCGGTTCAAATCACACAAAAATCTCAGTTAAATCTCAAATGAAGAGTATTTATATTTTTAAAGAGGTATGTACTCATTAAATATATTATTTTCAGTCCAAGAGGTGGTGGCATATGACTTTGATCCCAGCACTCAGGAAGCAGAGGCAGGTAGGTCTCTGTGAGTTCGAGGCCAGCCTGGCCTACAGAGTAAGTTGCAGGCTACACAGAGAAATCCTGTCCTGAAAAAACCACCACCAGCACCAACAAGTGTGTGTGTGTGTGTGTGTGTGTGTGTGTGTGTGTGTGTGTGTGTGTGCATACACACATATATATTTCACAGACTAAAAAACATAAGCAAAAAACACTCCAGAGTAAAAAACCCTAGAGAATTAAACACAATTTATAATCAAGTTCTGAGGGAAGAAAATGCTTCCAGGGGCAATCTCATGTTTACCAACAAGATCACAATCGGGACAAGAACTAAGGTAAATATGTCAGAAAGCTCCTAAATGGGGGAACTATGACAGAGACAATAAGAGAATGTCTGTGCTTGGAACAAACACAAGCCACATTCTCAAGGGACCCTCTGTGAGGTGCAGAATTCATTTGTAAAGGTCCCGGAGTGGGGTGGGGGGGTTGTTGGATTTGGTTTGGTTGTCGTTGTTTATGGCCATTCTTGGCAGTTTTCTATAATTTTGAAGTCATTTTCTTGTGAAACAATTAAAATATCATCATTTTAAGCACACAGCATACATTCATTCTGATATCAGATCATCCTATAGAGAATAGGGGGTGAGGGAGAGCCTAAGGGACCAGGCCGCAGTCTTTGGGCATTTTATCCCTTTTTGTTGTTGTTATTGTCCCCTAAAATAAACTGCCTATAGTGATTTTCCATTCTGTGGCTTAACCCATCAAAGTATCTTGCTCGGCCTCTGGCCCACAGTGATACAAATGGCACTTCCCATCCAATGTGCATATTAACAACTTCAGGCAACAACTGGATCATAAATTTCTGTTCCATGCATTTCAGCTCAAAACAAATTCAAAAGATTTCTCTATATGCAATTTCCATGGAATTAACCAGGATATGAAAGTTAGTCTGGGACCCCTGGTGCCCACATCTCTAGCATCCTTGATCCAGACGGAAATGAACTTCATTTCCATCATCTAAACTGTGTGAACTGCCTCTCCAAACTTAGACGCAATGCTAGTAAAGATCTACAAATTAAAAGCAAACAAAAAGTGCCGAGAAGACTACTCAGGGCCTTGCAGAGCACTGACTTCCATGTTTCAGCTAGCCCACGACTCAGTTCAAGGCCAATGCAACACAGGGTGCTCTCGGTTCTTTCTCAAGTTTTAGTCACCACGTGGGAGATTTTTTTCGTCTTTGATTAAATGTTGTTTCATCTAAACTTACTGGAGTTAATGATTCATAATTCCCAAACCCCAGTAGCAACTTGTAGTCTTCCTTTCCTTTCTTTCCTAGCTCTATTCAGCTGTTCAGATTCCCTGTTTTTCTGCCCCCCTCCCCCACTGCCTCAGCCTGTTCTCTGCAGCCACCCAGCGACGGCCCACCCACTGTCCCCACAGACTCTCACCACTCTCAGGCTTCCTGGCCTCCTGCTTTGCAGAGCATGTGTCCTCATCTTCACCATACTTTCCTTCTTGTCCCAAAACTGAACTTAGAATCTCTGATCCATGTTCGTTGCGATCCTGGTATTCCAGGTACTGTTGTTATGCATCCAGAAATGCAGATTCACATGGAAAGGAGGGAACAGACTTTAAACTCAGTGGATCATCCATGAAGCATGATCCCCAAGTTACAAATTAAATTAAATCTTCACTTAATAAATTAATGAATCTCAAGTTCCATGTTTAGAAAGATTCTTTAAAAGAAATGATTATCTTTTAGTTTAGCTAAAAATTTAAAGAGAAAGCAAAGACATATTAGAACCAATCAATATAATAAAAATAAACCCAAAAATTTACATAAAACTGTCAAAAGGTAAGCTGTAAAGGCAGCTTGGGTTTTTCTATTTTTACAACTAAATATGAATAATTCAGCTAACTAGAAATGACAATTACCCAGCTATGGTAGCCAACTATGATGACTGATAGTGAATTGTAGAACACAGGCGACTGAGAGCCATACTGAATAAATCTTTTAAATCTACATTATGTAGTATTTAACTCAAATAATGTTATAAACTGACTCACTAGTTCCCCCCCCCCCCCATCATGATTAACCTTCATTGTCAGCTTAGAATCAGTTGTCTAGGAGATGCACTTCTGAGTGTATCCCAGAGGAACTGAACTGAGGAGAAGGTCCGTACAGAATGTGTAGGGACCTACCCTGATGGCTGGGGACAAAAGAGAAAAAGAGGGGGCTGACTGAGCGGCAGCACTCCTCTCTGCTTCCTGACTGGATGTCTCATGTCCCCCACCATCATGGAAGACATTCCCCCGAGTCAAGAGCCAGAATGAACCCCTTCTTCCGTGGGCTGTATCTTATGAGATGCTTGGTCACAGAAACAAGAAGGTGCCTAGCACACCTCCCCTGAGGACACAGGACCAGCGAGAGGTGGGAAGTTTGTCAGGAACTTCCAACCACATTGGTGCAAACAGTTTTCCTGGAGTTTTGACTCCAATCATTGTGCTAAGCTCACCGAAGAGAGATATTCCGGTTCATCCCATCTGTTTTCATAACAGAGAACTGTCTGGGCTGTGAAAGGAAAGTCCTCCAGCTCAAAGTCTTCAGCGGTCTGTACTCCTTTTGTACACTGGTCTGTAAAGTCACTCTGGCAGGATACTACCAAGAAAACCATAGACAAGCTTTCTTATACCATGGCTAGATATTCAATCGGCAACATTCATCTCAACGGGAGCACACACTTTGTTCGTGAAGGATTAGCTACCAATTATGTGATTTGAGGGCAATTATACACAGATGCTAGTAATCTTTCGCAAAGGTGATACTTTAAAAATTCTGTAATTTACAGGACAATTATACTTTTGTTTTAAAAAAGGAAAAGTTCACAATAGTACAAACTATGAAGTGAAGTGAAGTCAACGCTATTTGGGATATGTTTCAAAATACACTAGGAAGTAGAAGGGGCGAGTGAAATGGCCGCAGTAGAGAGGGCGACTGTGAGAGGTAGGTACTTCATAAGTAAGAAGGTTTTTAACCTTTTACTAAAACTCAGTTTATTTAAGGATAAGATAAAAGCTGTGCACTGGTGTGCTCTGTGATGCCTCGGCACAGGAAGGTATTCAAGTTTTTCAAAGGCTGCATAAACTATCTTTTTAATTTTACACATTCTATTTTTTTTTTTAATTTATGTAAACAGGTTGTCTATGTTTCTGTGTGCCAGGTATGTCTGGGTGCTCAAAGAGTCCAGAAGAGGGTGTCAGACCCCCTGGAGCTGGAGTTTCAGGTCACTGTGAGGCACCTTACAGGAGTGCTCTGCAAGAGCAGCAAACACCTTAAACCCCCAAGTCATCTCCCTGTATCCCCTTAGACTTTAATGACCCCTCTTTAACAAAGACAAAAGTGAAAGCAATGTGATTCCAAGTAAATCTGATCCATAACAAAAGATCAAATATATTCCACCCTTCCCCCTTTACTTGAGAACCCATTAGTTAGTAACAGCTTCAGTTGCAGTAATAATCCTACCATACCATGTTTCCTTGCAATTTCTTTCTCTTTCTTTGGAGAGGATTTGGGCAGGCGATTAGCGTAGATGTTTTTTATATCCAGTTCTTTCTCCTTTTCCTGAAAACAAACCCAATACAGGGAAGGAAGGTGAACAGTTTGAAATTAAACATCCTCATTGTGTTGACCAGTATCTTCTCCATCAGACTGAAATACCTCTAGGTCAGTCCTCCACTATCAAACTGGAGAAAGAAAGATCTCCTGGGAGGAGGGAAGGGGAAAAGAGGGAGAAGAGGGAGAAGGAAGGGGATGCCAATACCACAAGTTCTACTACCTCGCCCACAGAGTGACTAATGCCTAGCTGTCATCCAGGCTTGGCCACAGAGACAAGGGCACAGCCTCTCTCATGTATGGATTTTGAGTTTCTAATGACCTAAAAATTGGATCACACTTTTCAACCCAAGAGCTCCTCACAATATGGGAATGATGCCTTTTTCTGAGAACTTGGTGGTCCAAGAGAAAACTATATAAGATAATGTATATTTCTGCAGAATTCTGAACAAAATTTGAGTCCATCAATGACCTCTGTAAAATGCAATCGTGTTTAACACAATTAACTAATGTGAATTGTGTCGCCTCTAAACAAAAGGAACTTTAAAAGCAAGCCCTGCCCCGGTCACGTGCAGTAGAATGCTAGATTATTCAAGAGTGTGCTGTGTCAGGGCCCCCAATGGAGAAGCTAGAGAAAGTACCCAAGGAGCTGAAGGAGTCTACAACCCTATAAGAGGAACAACAATATGAACTAACCAGAACCCCCAGAGCTTGTGTCTCTAGCTACATACGTAGCAGAAGATGGCCTAGTTGGCCATCATGGGAAGAGAGGCCCCTTGGTCTTGCAAACTTTATATGCCCCAGTACAGGGGAACGCCAGGGCCAGGAAGTGGGAGTGAGTGGGTAGGGGAGTAGGGTGGGGGGAGGGTATAGGGAACTTTCAGGATAGCATTTAAAATGTAAATTAAGAAAATATCTAATAAAAAAGATAAATTAAAAAAAATATGTGCTGTGCATGCTCCTTCCCATGATCCTCTTCTGGGACTCTGCTATTCATTTCACTTACATTGCTCCTGTTGGTATATACAGTATTTTACTTCATTATAGCAATTATAGTAACAATGCTTTGTTTCTAAGTGTCAGGTAATAGAATTTGGTAGATTATATAGTAGCAAATATGAAGGGTGACCATTATTTTAAGTACTAGGTTTTCGTGTGATTTAGATGGCACAAGACATCATGCCGCCGACAAGAGCGTGCTTACCTTTAGCTTGTGATGGAGCCGCTGCAGCTCCTTTTGAAGAACTTTATTTTCATCCTGAGCCTCAAATGCTCTTTTCCTTTCGGCGAGCAGCTGCCGCTGGAAACTGTTCGTGCTCAGCTCCAGGTTTTTCGATAGCTCCTGTGTAACAACAACAAAGCCAACAGGGAGACAGGGGACTCAGACCACATCCTGGTAGCGCTGACAAGGCTTCAAACCAGGCTAAGCTTAGTGTTCTTGAGCATAGCACAAACCAGGAAACGGGCTCACTAACAGTGAGAAGATGCCTAGATTAGTGATCCTTCCCTGCTTTACTTGATGATGAGTAACCAAGCCTTACACATCTGTTTGTAGCACACAGTCGCAAGAGCTCCCAGAATGCACTGCTGGGCAGTAAATACCAAGGTGGATAAGAGCAAACAGGACAGGTATGGAGCTGCACTGGATAGCCCTCTTGGGAAACTAGCTGTCCCCATGGTCTCTGAACATGCCCCATCATGGTTATAAAGAATTCAGATTAAAATACTTAATCTTCAAATAAGTTGTTATTTGCCTATCTTCTAGATGAAAAAAAAAAGCCTTATAAACAAAACATAAAACCTCACATAAAAAAGGAAATAAAAGGCAGTTACAATCTCGCTATCAACATGGCCGGCATCTCAGAGATACAGTCTGACATCTCTATGTTCCTCGTCACCATAAAAAACCAAAGCCACAGACTTTAGTGCCACAGTCCTTTAAAATGGAATCACAGTCCACTTGGTAAATCAGCACACTTTACTAAACCAGATTGTGCTGTCCCAGTTTTTCTGGGCTTCTGGTTTTTCCCATAGTGAATATACTAGAATAAATAACTTAAAACATAAATTAATAATTTCTCCAGGACAATGTTAAGAAATGAAATTTCTTGGTTCTCACTGAAAGTAAGAATCTTTGAAAGAAAAAAGTGAATAAAAAGCTATTTTGGGAGAAACAACTTATCTGGCTTATATCAATACAGAATCATGTAAGTTTCATATATATATATATATATATATATATATATATATATATATATACACATACATATTCATAAAATTCAATAATAAGAAACCAAACAGCTTAGTTTTTTAAAAAGGTAGAAGAAACATCTGACCAGTAAATTATCAAAGAAGAAAGAGACATATTGGTACCAAAAACAAGGCCCAGAATCCTTAGCTGTTAAGGAAATGCCAAGCCAAGCCACAATGAAGGAATATTACCTATCTGTTAGAATGCCTGAGACTAGGAGTCTAACTGATATTGGTTTACGGGGATCAACAGCTTCCAATATCAATCACTGTGAGTGGGAATATAGGGTGGGGGTTTCAGGACAAAAGTAAGGGCTCTGGTGGCCCCAGCCAGTTGTCTCGGCCTGACAACTTTCTTCAATATGTCAGTTAAGGAGTTAATGATGAAAAGCAGAGAAAAACAATTTATTCAGTGTGACTGAAAAAACAGCTGGCCAGGTAGACATCGTGGAACTCAGAATGATCTTAAGGAAATGATATCGCCTATATTCCAATGAACAAACTTGGGTTAGTAACAATGATGCATCTGAGAAATGCAAAAATTAAAGATATTCTAACCTGAACCTGGTGGTGCATGCATGTAATCTCTGATATGGGAAGGCTGAGGCAGTAGGAGAATGAATTGAAAGCCACCCTGGGTTACATGGTATGATTCTCAAACAATCCAAAATACAGCAATAAAGATATAGTACTAAGTTACAATTTCTACATAAAAGACCTACATAGGTTGGTAATGTTTTCACAGCAGGCTGGATCTTGTCTTACAGGAGGAGTTGTATAATAAAAGTAAGGCAACAGAAATAACAAGCAACAAAACTGTACTGGGGACAGTGGAATGAAAGAAATTACTATATACATGTAAATCCCAAAGCTGGTATATTTAGGGCCAAGGGGCCTAATACATATAACTTCCCCTCAGAAAGTCAATCTGTTTTTGCACAGGTGACACAAAAAGAAGATGGGATGCCAAGACTGCATAATACAAATCAAACATTTTAAATGTTTGCAACAGGTGAGTTGGTAAACTATTTAGCATTCATTGTAGCATCTGAGATATGCAACACTCTACTTAAGTTTGAAATATTTCTACAAAACAGGTAACAAGAAAACTATGCCCCTGATTATTTGGGGGTGGGGGGAATCAGGAAGTCAATAACCTGAAGAGAGGAACACACTGCAGGTAAGAGGAGTGCTGAAATATGCTCAAGTTCTCAATGACGACGGGGGTCAGCCGGAGCCCAAATGAGACCTAGGAACACCAACATCCAGAATGAAACTTCTCAAAAAACAGATAACAAAGTTTACAACCTGGTCCCTCCTGAAAGAAAGTCTATTTCATGAAGGAAAGTCAACACTGAGTAACAGTGGCAGGCTCAGAGCAATGGCAAACCGGGAAAATGCCAGGAGTCCATATCTGAAGTTGTACACTCAGGAGTTTGGAACCCTTGCAGGCCTCAATCTCTGTGACTGCTCAGATAGTTCCTTGCCTGGGATCAAGGAACCTTTCGGCCAAGGACAGCAGAAGGAACTGTACCAAACCAACCAACCAACCAAACAAACAAACAAAACAAAACACCTTCGAATTCTGCCTCTCAAAGGTCCAGAGGAACTGGCTGTAACCTCACCTCACAAAGGCACAGGAGATGAACTAAGTGGAAACCAAAAGCCAGAATAAAGAGGAAATGTGAGGTGAATGAGGCGAATGAGTGAGGAAAGCCACAGCTAGCACTCTGGGGCAACAATTCCAGCTGTGCTGGAGATGAGCAGGGCTCCAGGTGAGACAGCTGCCGGGCCAGTGCTCAGAAGTTCAACCAGTGTCCATGGCTCTTGCCCAATGCTCAAGAATTTCTTATCTATTGATCAGGACATATACTGCAGGACGTGATCAAGAAGCCAACCCTGAGAATCCAAGTCTAGAAGGGGCTACAGTACAAACTGCAGGCACAGAGAATATAGTAGCTGAAATTACAGTATAAAAATGTTCTCTAAATCAAGGGTGAGTAATAGACATCTAAGTAGAAGAGTCATTCAGAATTTCAAATAGACATGACCAGAAAAAGAATGTCTTCAAGGCACGTTATAGATAAAATACAACAAACACAAACATCAGAACTCTCTGCAGAAAGCCCAAACACCACAAAAAAAAAAAAAAAATGTACTGTTGTATCTGAAACCCAAGAGTAAACAACCACTTATAAAGACTACCATGTGGACCCGAGGTGTTCTTTAATATAAAGGAAGTGCCTTCCAAAGTAAGCACAAACCAAAGCAGTTCATAGCCACTAAACTAGCATTCTAGAAGATACTTTACAATAAAAATAGGTTTTAAAATGAGAATAAGGAAGGGATCAAGCTTATTTAACTCAGTATTTGGCAAATTTCTACAATAAGGAAGAGAGCAAAGAACAATGAAAACAAAAGAACACAAAGAAACCAACAGAAAAAAAAATCCAACCAAGTTACTCTCAAAGCAAATGACTCTCTTTCAGACTTACGAGGTGACAAAATCCAACCTCATTGGCAAGATACACACACCTGAAGGGAAAGGCTGGAAGGGGGTTTATCCAGCACACAGAAGCTGTAAGCAAGCAGGAACAAGTGCTTCAAGCCAGAATCGGAGGCAAAGAACAAGAGCATATCCTTAGCAAAAGGAAACATCCACCAAGAGGATATAATGGCTGTAAACATACATGCACTGCACATCCATACAATCGTTTCCATAAACAGATAAAACAATGACCTCATCAGACCGACTCTCACCAGTGAGCATGTTATTACGACACAGAAAAATTTCTAAGTTAAGATGGACCATAGGGAACAGACTTAACAGACATCTGTGGAACATGCATGACAGCTGTGAACATACTTTCTTTTCAAGAGGTCATGGAACAGTCTTCAAAATAGATCAATTTTAAGCCATAAAATAAATCTTACCAAATATCTAAAGACTAAAATAATTTCTTATAAAATTAAAAATCAATAGAAAACCACAGAAAGAACCAAAGACAAGGTATATACATGCACGAAATTTCAAAGAATAATTTTAAAACACATCAAATGGGGTAAAAAGCAAGCATGCAAACACAGAATGGTCACTCAGTCACTGAAGAAATCGGGGGCGGGGGTGTGTGCTCAGAATCAAATGAAAGCAAACATGCAACTTACCAGGTAGTTCTAGGGGAGGGGGAGTGTTACTGCAATACAGACCTATGTAAAAAGAACCGGAGAGGTCTCAAATAAAGAACCTACTGATAATATACCAAGGTCTTAGAAAAACAAGAGCAACCCAACCCCGTATTAGAAGGTGAATGGAAATAATGAAGATCAGAGGGAAAAAAAAAATCAGTGAAACAAACTCTAAAGGAACAATGGTAGCCAGGGAGTCCTGACACACACCTTTAATCCCAGCACTTGGGAGGCAGAGGCAGGTGAATCTCTGAGTTCAGGGCCAATGCAGTGCAAGTTCCAGGACAGCCAGAACTATACAGAGAAACCCTGTCTGGAGAAAAGGAAAACCTGTCTTGAAAAACCAAAAGAGAAAAGAAAGGAAGAGAGAAAAGAAAGGAAGAGAGAAAGGAAGGAAGGAAGGAAGGAAGGAAGAAAGGAAGGAAAGAAGGAAGGAACAACACTAAAGAAATCAGTGAAACAAAGTTAGCTTTCTGAAAAGATACATTATCAGCAATATGGAGAAACTCTTAGCCAAAGTGCATAGGAGTGGGGGAGGGGAGAAAAGGGGGGTGGTGCAGGAGGAAAAGAAGAGGGAGAAAGAACATAATAACCCAAATTAATAAAATTAGTCATGAAAAGAGGATGTGGCAGTGAAATTCATAGGATCTTTACTTGATATTTTGAAAACTTCTAGTAAATTGGAAGCTAGAAGAAACAGTTCCATGTCTAGACTCGTAAGCTCTGCTGGAACTCAATGAACGTGATGCCCACAGCTTAAGGGAAGAAGCAGTAAGATGAAGCAGCAATGGCTGCCTCCCAATCAACAGAAGCCGGTGTTGATGGAATCACTGCTAAACCCTAGCGACTTTCCTGTGACAACACACCTGGCCAAAGCAACTTAACAAAGGGAGGGTTTAGCTCAAGAGATCCCTGCTGCCCATGTGTACTGAACACTATTCCTAACACAACTCTGGTTCTTTGAGAGTTTGTCTTTCTTTTTTTCCTCTCTTTCTTTCTTTTTCTTTCCTTTCTTCTTTCTTTCTTTCCTTTCTTCTTTCTTTCTTTCTTTCTTTCTTTTCTTTTCTTTCTTTCTTTCTTCTTTCTCCTTTCTTTCTTTTGTTTTTTTAATCAAATATAGTCTAACAAGTCAAACTGAAAAAGGAAACTTCAGTTGAGAAAAATGTTTCCATTAGATTGCCTAGTAGGCAAAAGATCATTGAGTATTTTCTTGATTGATGATTTGCTATTGCAAGTGCTATCCCTGAACAGCTGGAATAAGAAATCAGTCTGCACAAGATAGTAATTCTATTTCTTCATGACCTCTTCTGTGCCCACCTCCAAGGTCATGTTTGATTTCCTGTCCTGATTACCATTCATAATGTACTGTAAGATATAAGATGAAATAAACTCTTTTCTCTCAAAAAAAATCATCCTAAGTGCTTGTCAAGAGATAAAAATATAAAGGAAACAATATAATTCATGTATAACATATACGCACATACACACATCATATACACACATACATACCATATATACACACATATCATATATACACATATATACATCATTACACACATACATATACTACATATACACATACGCACATACCATATACACATATACCCTTACACACACATATATATCACATATACACATATACACATACACACATACCATATATATACATGCATACCATATACA
>LR750497.1:338327-352389 GCA_902729485.2 Mus minutoides
GAACCATAGAGTATTATTTAGCTGAGAAGAAAAAAGCCCTGTCATTTTCAGAAAATTCAATGGAAGTTATCATGTTAAATAAAGTAAGCCATGCACAGGAAGACATATCACGCACTCTTTCACACATGCAAAAACAAAAATCTATCATCCCCCAAACAGAATAGTGATCAGTAGGGATAGATGCAGGAGACAGATGGCTCTAGTGATGCATGTCATGTGCCTATACGGAAATACCAAGTGAATCCCATTATCACGTACAATTATATGTACTACTAATGACAGATACTAACTTAATGATGGAAATATAAAGCCTGAGGTGAAATGAACAAATATGAATTACTCTGAAAGACTGAACATGGAATACAAGCCATCAGTCTCTAAGTGTTAAATGAAAGGCACGATCAGCAGAAACAGAACAAACAACTACGAACTTAGAAAGAAGCATTCAATCCAGAGGCATAAGAGGTAAAACGCGTAGTAAGGAGTGACAAAAGGGTCCCTTATACATCATTCTACAGGAGACTTTGATAGCCAAGTTTCATAAACTGCACAAGGACAGCTTAGAATAGAATAAAATCATATGTGAACACTTACATAAAACTCTCCAGTATTAGCATAAAGAACTAAGCAATAGGTAAAACTGCATTGAGCAAAGTAACATTATCCCCTAATGTATCTCAATAAATCTAAATGTATCACACTAATGAAACAAGAATGCATTAATCATTCTGGTGGGTCAGGCAAAGCCAGGGATCCAGGCGCCTGCTAAGATGCAGTTATCATGTCAAACAAAAGCCCAGCGCCACGTTTCCTGCTATGCATGAGTTTCACTCCTAGAGAAAGATCCAGAAGGGTGCTTCAAAGTGGTCATCTCTAGGTGGTAAGCCTATTTCATTTTCAGAGGTTTTTCCTCTTTTTAAAAGTGAACAAGAAAAAAAAAAAAAACAAGAAAAATTAAAAGACCAATTCTAAAGATGTGTTTGAAAGTAAACGGGCCAGGCTGGAGACGCTTCTCCTGGCTTCAGTAGAATAAGCCCCAAGGAAGGACACCACAGGGCACTTCATTAACATGGTCATCTTTTTCAAAATAAGACCAAAGGCAAAAATAGATAAGTAAGTAAATGTTTCATATTTTCTCTTCTGTTGTACAATATTATGTGAGGGGGGAAATGTCTTTAAAATGTAAAGAAATTAAATGGAAACCAAATCTCTGACTGGTAGGATGTTGACGTTCCCCGTTGCTTCTTAATGAATTTCAAAATGTCTTTAAAGAAACATTTAATGAAACAAAAAAATTAAACATTTAACTTTTTAAAAGTGAAGTAGGTCAGAATCCTAACTCTTTCAAGAGACAGATGGGGTGGCCACGACTCCCCAGCAAACTGAAAGTGGCTGATTTTCTTCTGTTTATTCCTTCCTCCTTAACAAAGAAGAATATCCTTAAACACCAACTGAATATTATTGGGGATGTCATTAGACCAACATTCATTTAAATGGGTCTCTTCATGTCATCTTAACCACTCACTATTCAGTGTTACTACAGCACAGTTCTGAGGCCTGACCCTCACCTCACCAGCCCACCCTACAGGCTACTGCACAGGAGGACCCTGGCAAGTGACAAGACTATATCAATGATTAGGAATCTCTTCCTTACAAATGAGTGGAAATCAGTCGCTATGTAATGTTCATCGGGCTAGGATTGCACCAAGAAATGCCTCTCCACTTCCTCTTCCTTGCTGCAGTCCTTTGAACAATGAAGTGACATTTTTTTCTTAGTCTCATCATTTCTTTAAGAAAATTACATTATTACATAATTATTACATCTGTGTGTGTTACACGTGTACAAGCACCTGTGCCACAGAACACATGTGTGGGTCAGAGGACAACCTGTGGGAGTCGGTTCTCCCCTTCTGCCACATGGGTCCCTGAGATTGAACTCAGGTTATCAGATTTGGCTGCAATCACTTTTACCTGCTCAGCCAACACAAAGACTGGCTCTGTTTCAGCATGTCTTACAAGACTGGCTTGTTGTTGCTGCTGCTGTTGCTCTTTTAACTTCCTAGCTGTCCTGTTTGCTCACTCTGTCAGCTTGTTAATATTTTGTACATGTTATCCTATGTACTCTGAACAATAAATTAAGAGTTAACAATACCTCCTATCCCACAATTATTCCTATCTCTAAATAACTCCCTTTGTTGGCACTTTAAGAAGTAATATGCCTTAGAAACCAAAATATGTTCTTTAGTAGAACCTGAACTATTCAGCCAGAGGTTCCACAATAAATACTCACAAAGTTAGGTTTTATATATATATATATATATATATATATATATATATATATATATATATATATATATATATATATATATATTAACTTTTCACCTTTACCAAGTTTTATGATCCTGTTTGGAACCAAATTTTGAGCCATAGGGATATAGTTCATTTTGAGCTCACTATTTTCAAACTAGCCATCTTCCACATTTCTACACCTCTTACAAATGCCTCATGAGTCCATTCAGTCACTCATTCTCTCCAGAAACATTCCTTCCATTCCAGAAAGCATATCCAATACCGTGAGCACAAAATCAAATTAGGCTGGTTCCTGACATTTAGGAACGCAGTCCATTGAGAGCAAAAGGGGACAAGACCTGACATGCTATGCAAAGCAACACCTAGAAATATCCACGTTCCCAGAATCTGTGTCTGCACCAAGCATGGCTACAGCTGCAGATCTGCTTGTAAAGCCTCCGAACAGTATGTTCAGTTAGTTCATGTCTCTTCAGCGAAACAACATGACAAGACAGGGAATGCCTCAGTCTGTACAGTGCCTGCTGCATCAGCCTGAGGGCCTGGCCTGGCCTCCCCGGCTTGCCAAGCATATGTCTCAGTGAAGAATGTGTCAGGTAGTTGTCAGGGTACACTATCGTATGTGGCAGGAAGGAATGACAGTATCCACTGCCAGGCTTGCAAGGAGAGACTCCTTCCCAGCAGGGAGTGCTTCTCAGGAGTGTTCCACAGCCTGAGGAAGTCACACTTCATGGCAAACCTCGTCAGTGTTAAAGCCCCTCTTGTAAAAGAAGGTAAAGCCTCTCTCTGTCTTCTTCAGCTCAAAAACTCTTATGTGAATAGCAACACATAATTAAAATAATTGCTCTATGAAATTAGAACTTTTCATGGATCCTCCAAACATTACTGATGAAAGTCATTAAAAATACATGTATAATATTTAAATATACATATATATTCACATATATGTGTGAATATCTATCTATCTATCTATCTATCTATCTATCTATCTATCTATCTATCTATCTATTTGTCCTGGCCATTTTTTAGAATTGTTTTAGAGTAAAAATTAGCAGCAAGCTGAGTTTTCTTTCTCAAGCACTCATGTTTTCAACATTAGCAGTTTTTCTGTAATTTGATAACATTTGATAACAGTTATATAGTTCTAGGAAGGGATAGCTATGAAAGGATGGCTCAGCAGTGCAAAGCACCTACTGTTCTCTCCAAGGCCTAGAGTTCAATTCCCAGCACGCACAAAGGATACTTCACAGCTACCTGTGACTCTAGCCCTCCTCTGGATTCTGCAGGCACTGCATTGACATATCTACATACCGCCGCTCATATATACCCAAAATTAAGAGCAAAATCTTTTAAAGACAACAATTTTAGTCAGAGGAAATGAGAGGATTCCTAACCTAAAAGTATTTGAGGTACATGTAAGACTCACACATTCTAACTTCATGGCCAGTGAGATGGCTTAGAAAATACAGGTACTTGGTACCAAGCCTAATGACCCAAACTCAATTTCTAGAGTCCACAGGGGAAAAGGAGAGAACTAAACTCCACAAGTCATCCTCTGACTTCCATGAGCAGGAGCATGCCATGGTGTGCAAGCCACTGCATAGACAGAGACAGTGATGTGGGTGCATGCATGCACGCACATGCACATAAACACAATAGATGATAAATAGAGGATTTAGATAGATAGATAAATAGATATATAGATAATAGATAGAAGGATGGATGGATAGACAGATGATTGATAGACAGACAGACAGATGATTGATAGATGTGATAATAAGAATGAAGTATGACTTTTAGCCATCAGATCTCGGAGCTTAAGCACCTCAGGAGCCCCATCATTTGATTCCTCAGATGTACTGGGGGATTAAGACAAGAGTCACAAAACAAGAGGGTGAGAGCAGAGGTAACCTGGTGACTTGACATCCATTACTGCCTTAATTCACTCCTCCTGTTAAAAAAACAGCACAGAAGGAGGTGAGGCGATGGATGGCGGAGCTTCTGGATTTGGGTTCAGACAAGCAGAAATGCTCTGAGAGCAGAGTCTGGCCACTAGAGGGAGGTGCGGCCAGGAGAGAAATGGACCTACCTGGCCAGAGAAAAAAGGGAGGCGATGCTCAACCCGTCCTTGCTTTGAAAGACCTTTTACTGAGAAGCAAAATTGTTTTAACAAGAGTCTACTCAAGGGCACCATGGAGCAAAGGGAAACTGAGCAACATTCTCTTACAGGAAAAGCTACCAGACGAAAAGTCTACCCAGAGTGTCTTTCCCAGCGATAAATACTGAGCTCCACAATAGCAAACTGCTTCCTAAATGTCACCAGCTGCTTAAAGACAGAGAGGCCACTGCAATAGTTTCATCATGCAGTCATGACAAAGTAACTTACTCTATGTTAATCTGATGTGAAAAGTAGAATTGGATTTTCATACTAAATGCACACCTTACAGCTCACTGTAGTTCTTAAAAAACAAAGTTATGTACATGTGATTAGAGTTCATCTTTTCATGAAGGCTGGAAGACAGTTTTCTGTTTGATGACTGTGGATTCCTGTAACGGTCATAACCCCAGATTTTGTTTCAGGACAGACTGTTGGTACCTGCTATGATTATGCTGCTATTATGGCCTTGGTCAGGAAGGCACTCAAAGACCGGAGAATACCAACATAAGTTTTAGAATAATATGAAAGAACATCTACTTGTTTAGAGTGCTACTTAAATATGAGTCTGTTTTCTAATTACTACAAACATTTGTGTGAGGCTGAATTGTCTGCATACTTATCAATCATAATAACATATTGCAGTAGACTGAATGCAGAAGCAGGGTGAGGACCCAGCTGTCCTCCACTGAGTCAGACATTAAAGAAATTTACAAATTTGTAATGCGAACCAATTTCATCCTGAAGTATTTCAAGTTCTGAAAAAAATATTAAAAAAGGATTTTAAAAATATTTATTTATCCAGGTGGTGATGTCACATGCCTTTAATCTCAGCACTCAGGAGGCAGAGACAGAGGAAGGCTGATCTCTGAGTCTGAGGCCAGCCTGGTCTACAGAGTGAGGCCCAGGACAGCCAGGGCTGCACAGAGAAACTGTCTCAGAAAACAAAGCACCAAAAAAATAAAAGATTAATTTTTATTTTATGTGTCTAGGTGCTTGCCCGTAGATAGGTATGTGGGTTTCCTATACACCTGGTACCTGTGGAGGCCAGAACAGGGCACTGGAACTGGGGTTCCAGATGGTCGTGAGCTGTCGTGTGGGTGCTGGGAACTGAAACGGGGTCCTCTGCATGAGAGGCCATGCTCATAACCACTCAGCTAGCACTCATACTGAAAACACTGGATAATGTAATGGACGTACTTATTTATCATTGTTTAAATAAATTAAGAAGCACTTTAATTGATAAGTTGTAATTCCTAATGTGGCAAATATCAGTAGATAAACCCATAAACAAAAACTTGGTTGGAGAAGTGTTGCCCATAACATTTAAAGGTTTGAGAACCACTTCATCCTAAAACTAAAGCATGTTTCTGTGCTTTCAAATAAGGTTTTAAGTATTAAAATTTGTATTACCATATTAAAGAACATAAAATAGGATTTTATTTTAAGGAGACTATTCAATAAATTGCTAAGGCCTGCTGTTACACAGTACAGTGACTAAAGAAAACAGCAAAGAGCTGTGGTGCAGAGGGGTGACCACGGCCACCACGGTGCAGAGGGGTGACCACGGCCACCACGGTGCAGAGGGGTGACCACGGCCAACTCGGTGCAGAGGGGTGACCATGGCCACCACGGTGCAGAGGGGTGACCATGGCCACCACGGTGCAGAGGGGTGACCATGGCCAACTTGGTGCAGAGGGGTGACCATAGCCACCACAGTGCTGTGATGCAGAATGGTAATCAGAGGGGTGACCACGGTCACCTCAGTGCTGTGATGCAGAATGGTAATCACAGACAACAGTGTTGTTACTCTGAAGGCTAACTATAAACAAAAATGTGCTATGCATTTGAAAATGCTGTTAGAAAGAATTTTGAAAGTTCCTATGTGTACTGACTGGTATTGTGTGTCAACTTGGCACAAGCTGGAGTTATCAAAGAGAAAGGAGCCTCAGTTGAGGAAATGCTTCCATGAGATCCAGCTCTAAGGCATTTTCTCAATTAGTGATCAAGGGTGGGAGGGCCCAGTGCATTGTGGGTGGTCCATCCCTGGGCTGGTAGTCCTGGATTCTATAAGAAAGCAAGCTGAGCAAGGCAGGGGAAGCAAGCCAGTAAGCAGCACTCCTTCATGGCCTCTGCATCAGCTCCTGCCTCCAGGTTCCTGCCCTGTGTGAGTTCCTGTCCCGACTTCCTTTGGTGACGAACAGCAATGTGGAAGAGTAAGCTGAATAAATCCTTTCCTCCCAACTTGCTTCTTGGTCATGATGTTTTATACAGGAATATAAACCCTGACTAAGGGAACATGATTGATAGATAGATAGATAGATAGATAGATAGATAGATAGATAGATAGATAGAAACATGTTATCCCAATGATGCATTCAATTTTTGAGAGTATGATGTATTACATTTTTAATTTAAATGGCATTAATAAGACAAATTCAGGTATAAATTTGTTGATGTCAAACCCAAAATAAAAGCATATAAAACCCAAAAGAAAGGTAAACAGTAATTTTAAATAAGAGCTAAAAATGTGGTCTGATTTAGGGGCCAGCTCTTTGGGGCTCACCCTAGTATGTCCTGGGCCTGGAGCAAGCAATACACTAGGTGAGCTGGTTCCTAGAGGGAGGAGGAGGACAACCATCGGGGGAGCTGACTCCACTGAAATCCTTCACTAAAGGTTTTTCAAGACAAGGTTTCTCTGTGTAGCCCTGGCTGTCCTGACACTCATTCTGTAGTCCAGAGATCTGTTTGCTTCTGCCTCCTAAGGGCTTGGATTGAGGGTGTGTGCCACCACTGCCCAGGCTGAAATGTTTCACTGTTTATCTCCTTAAACACATATCCACTTCTAAACTATCGATAAACTACTGAGCTCCCAGGCATCCTGTTACTCACATGAAATAACAAATATGCAGCCAAATGATAGGCTTGCCGTTCACGGGCAAAGGCTGTTGACATCAGCTGGTTAGACTCAGTGCTGTGAAAACACCCCCCTCCACCTCTCACAGGAAGGGCAGGTGAAGACAGGAGCAAAAACCATGGCCTGACGTCCCTATGAACATAAAGCTGCCTTTCCCAAGGTCCAGCCCAAGAACAGAATCCTGGTATTTAACAAAAAACAAAAAACAAACAACCAAAAAACCTACATTGAAATAAAAGAAAAGTAAGATCCTCATCCAAATAAAAATAATGGCCTAAGGTTCATGCAGAACTACCGAAGACCAGGAAAAGTCAAAGCAGTCCTGAGAAAAAGAACAATGTCAGAGGTTCAAGCTATGTTACAGAGCTATAGTAATGAAAACAGCACGGTACCACCACCAAAACAGACTTGGAGAGCAAAGGAACAAAACTGACAACCCAAATTTGAGTACATGTAACTACAGCCATTTCTTCTTTGATGTCAGAAATACTAACTGGAGAAAAGATACCTCCTGTAGCAAACAGTGCTGAGGAGGCTGGTGTCCACACATAGAAGATTCTAGACCCATGTCACCCTGCCATGTTCACTGCTCCTCTATTCTCTCTCTCTTTCTCTCTCTCTCTCTCTCTCTCTTTGGTTTTTCGAGACAGGGTTTCTCTGTATAGCCCTGGCTGTCCTGGAACTCACTTTGTAGACCAGGCTGGCCTTGAACTCAGAAATCTGCCTGCCTCTGCCTCCCGAGTGCTGGGATTAAAGGCGTATGCCACCACGCCCAGCTCCTCTATTCTCAATAGCTAGGAAAGGAAAACAACCTCAAGGTCCTCCAGCTGACAAATGGATACTGGAAGTGTGCTATGCATACACTATGGAATATTACTCAACTGTAAACAAAGAAAATCATGAAATGTACAAGTAAATGGCTGAAACTAGAAGATATTACACTGTGTGAAGTACCCTGGACCCAGAAAGACAAATGTCCCAAGTGTGGTGGCTTGGCCTGATGCTGCTTCTATTCTAATGTTAATTTGGGCTCCCAAGACTGGTTGTCCCAGACTCTCTAGCTAGGTGACCCAGCCCCCAGTTAATTGTGATTGGTAAATAAAGATGCCAACAGCTAACAGTTGAACAGAAGAGCCATAGGTGTGGTTGAGGTTTCGAGGGCTTGGAGGGAAGAGAAGAAAAAGCCATGGGTTAAGAGAAAGGCGAGTGGGGTCCTGAGGGCTGCCCAACTGGAGCTAAGAGCATCCCAGATGAAACATAAGAAATAATTCAGGGTTATGGAGAGGGAAACAGATTCTAACAGCATGGAGAGTAGGCAACTACCCAGCTCTTGTGCTGCTCAAGGCTTATTAAAAATATAAAGGCTGGGTATAATTCTTTATCCAGGAACTCAATAACTAAAGGTGGGGTAGAAGCCCCAGGCCAGGATTTAAACCAATGTTCTAGCATATTTGTGGATCATGATTCTGAGTCTTTAGATGTGAGTCTACAACCTGGAGTGGATATGGACCAGAGGAATGGAGTAAGGGTCTGTGGACTAGAATGGGGAGGATCTCTACAGAGGAGGGTAGTGAGACACGGGTGCTATGGAGGGGGAAAGGAAAAACTCGTGACTTAAGGCTCAGAGAACACTGTGGAAGAGGAGGCAGAAAGATTGTAAGAGCTAGAAGATCATACCATCTGCTGCAAGATTCTGAATTCTATATACAGAGAAGCTGCACCCATAAAATATCAAACAATATGGTCTCCTAAGTAAGACTTGAACAGACAACGATATCATCAGTTAACATATCAACATGGATGGGGAAATTTCATAAGGCCCCTCTACTGATGACAACTACTACAGGAAATTAATGCATCTGAGAGAGGAAGAATCAGCCTCCCTCAGGAATGAGCCCCCAACAGGTCATCTAATCCCACGTCATCCCTAAACACACGTACATATGAACAGCACTAAATGAACTCATCAGGTTGTTTTATATGTAATATAGCAATAATTAAAGACCTTATGCAGTTGAGAGGGAGCGAGGAACACACAGGTAGATAGTAGTGCACATAAAAGATTACGGTACTCATGCATGGAAGTCTCAAAAATAAATGAATATAAAAACTCAAAAATGCCAAAAATGTGATAGGCAATATGAAAATGAGGTTAATTGCTATAATACACTCAAGATTTTAATTATTTGAGCACATGGTAACTATTCATGTCACAGAGAAGAAACACATGCAACCACTTGAGACGACGAATATTTTGTTTTATTATTATTGCCATTTTTAGTATGTCTGTATCTTGTAATAACATCGTGTTCTACATGTTAAATACACATGATAAATGCACTTAAAAGTAAAGTATAAGCTAGTAAAGTAATACAAACTGGAGGATATAAAATTTTTGTGGACCATACACAGATAACATATTTACAAAACATCAAAAATGAACAAACAAACAAACAAACAAACAAACAAAAAAACAGTCCTGGGCACCACACAGCTGCCAGCCTTAGGGGAAAGCCCACAAGCGCTGGAGCAGTGCAGGGACGCTTCCGTCAGACCCAGCCAGGTGCCCTTGCGGTACAGTGTGTGAAACACAGAACAGCACAGTGGAGCACCCACTGCCTCTTAACCATCACCAACTGACCTAGAGGAAAAAATTAATTTGGATTGGAAGAGACATAATTTAAGAAGCTAGATGAGGCCACATTTCCTAGCCAAATTATAAAGTCAATAACAACAATTTTAATTTCTGGGTTGATTAGGAAATAATTACATAGAATGAGTCAGACACCAAGGGTGTTGTGAAGGATAAAAGAATAAGCTAAGAGGTAAAGAAGAATTCTCTGGGGGTGGGGGAGGCTCAGAAGTGACACCACTCAGGAGAGAGGGAGGAAGGTGTGGTGGCAGATGTGACATCTGCCAACTCAGCACAGGAAGGTCCCTGATGCATGTTAAATACTGACCCCAGCACAACTCTAATGACACAGAAGCAGTTCGGGTCAGACCTCAGAATTTGAGACACAAGCTTATAAGTCCACTATCCTATGACTTGGGCCATTTCTAAAACCACATCGTTTCTTAGTGTACATAAAACATTCAACTGAAAATCTATTTTTACAATAGAAATAAGCCTTGAATTAAAAAAGAAAACTTTAGAAATAATCTGAGAAAATATTGAGACTATTTAGAAATCAAAAATGAGTCAAATTCATAGAGACACCTTGCACATGGAGTTGGAAAATTCAGCAGCTAAGGTGGCAGACACGACAAAATAATCTACGCGTAAGGCAATTCCTATTAAAGCTCCAGGATGTGTTTGCAGACAAGCTCATTTTACAAAACACACAGAGAAGCTGAGAGGTGGCTCTACAGCCAGGAGGGATTGCTGTTCTCCTACAAGACCCAAGCTGGGCTCTCAGCATACAAATCTGGTAGTTCAAAACTGCCTATAACCCAACTCCCAGGGATCTGACATAAATACACACACACACACACACACACACACACACACACACTAAATCTTTTAAAACAGGCAGAAGATCTAACTTAGGGTTAAAAATTTTCAGAAGCCTGTAAGAAGTCACTCTCTGAGTTAAGGTTCAAGGGTGTGTGGTATCAGAAGACAGATATTTAGGTCAGCAGCACAGCATCAGAGATTAGAGAGCAGAAAGAAGCTCTTAAAACTACGTCCAACTGATGTTTGTAAAAGATGCCCCAATGCCGTGTGGTGGCGCACGCCTTTAATCCCAGCACTAGGGAGGCAGAGGCAGGTGGATTTCTGAGTTCGAGGCCAGCCTGGTCTACAGAATGAGTTCCAGAACAGCCAGGGCTATACAGAGAAACCCTGTCTTGAAAAAAAAAAAAAAAAAAAAAAAACCCAAAACAAAAAAAAAAGATGCCCAAGAGAAGGCGAAAGGGCTGCCTTTTCTAATGGCACTAGAGTAACAGTGACCTGATTCTGGCTGGGGGGGTGGGGGGGGAACCTCAAAATAAACCACTATCTTACATGAGAAACAAAACACATTGCTTATAAAATATTGAGCTGTACACCTTAAACATACATATTTTGTCATTTATTCCTTAGTAAAGATTAGAAAATAAACTGCTTTTGGTCACAACACAGGAGAAAACCTTTAATGCTATAAACAAAGGAAAACAGAGGTGACTGGTTCTCAGACTTGACAACAAAGCTCAACAGGTCAAAGAAAAATCTGTTACAGTGACCACAATGAAATTCAAATCTTTCCTTCTCGAACTACCTTTCCATCTGTGAAGATGGTAAGGAAAGTTACAGACTGTGGGAAAAGATTTGCAAACCATACAATTTTTAAAAGAAAAATAAAGATCTCTCAAAATTAACATTAAAAGCTACATGCAAATAATTCACTTAGCAAATGAGAAGAAAAAAAAAAACCCACCAAGAACAAAATAAAAAAAGATGCTGAATAAAATCATGAACCGATGTTCAATGCCAACATCTTATGAAGATGCTCTTTAACAGTACAATAAGATGCTGTAGGCCTGTGAGATCGGGTTAAGAATGGGGTTAATACCAGACGCTGATGAGGAGAAACACCAGAGCAGAAGGCACTGCTGACGGAACATGCCCTGGCACTGCTATGCTGGAAAGGTGCTGGTAGTTTCTTCACAGACAAGCAGACTTATCCTACAATCCAGTACATGTATGTCCTGTACACATCCCAGAGAAGTGAAAGCCATGTTCATACAGACAATCTGTACATGACTGGTCTGAGCAGCTTTACTGGTTAGTATGAAAACAAGGGATGACATCCTTCGATTGGCTATGCCATGACATTCCGTCACCACACTGTCAGGCATGACTTAGAAATCAAAAGCTACTGATTTACCCAACAGCTGGCATTAGACTGTAAGTGATGTACACCAGTGCCAAGCCTCTGTATATAATAAACAACTTCAGTTATATAGCAGTCTTGAAATGACAGAACTACAGGATGTCTCTCAGTGAGCATCTCAGGTTAGAGGGGGAAGATAAAAGGTGTTAGTGGTCTGTATCTTGACTGCAGCCATGGTCTCTCTCTCTCTCTCTCTCTCTCTCTCTCTCTCTCACACACACACACACACACACACACACACACCAACAGGCATGTGATTAAACTGTGCATCACGTTACACATGAATACAAAGAGGAGTCTGCTGGATCATCTCACTGTATTAGAACCAACTCCCAGACTCTAATATTGTATGACGGTTATAAAATACCAGGGACACAGGCAAAGGGAATAGAGACTCTTTCTATGTAGTTTTGCTATTAATGCATTCCATCTATAATGATCTTGGAAATAGGAAGTAAAAACAGAGTCTGACTACCTGGTCAAGGCTGGCTTTGAACTCAGGCCTTGACTTCCCTCCTGCGTTACACACATTACATTTGTGCTTCCCACACTGCAAGCACAGGCCTATCTGTGCCTCCCTCTCCCTGCACACAGACTGTCATCATGCGGGTCTCTTATGCAAAGGGCCCTCACACTCACAAACCCATCTCACACCTGTGAGCCACCATCCTCCCTTCTCATTGCTTCCCTCCTCCACCCATTATCCCCCCATGTTCCTTAGCCCACGTGGACCCTTCTTTCCCTTGGGCAGTCCCCCTTTTTGCTCTAGCTTCCTGATCAGTGTTCTCTCAGACCCTCTCTCTGCCCCCTTATGCTCTTCCTCCTGCTTCATGAACTTCTAGCTTCAGGGTAAGGGATTTTTTTTTTTTTTGTACAGAGTATTTACTACACATCACTGTTCTTTAAGACAGCCAAAAAGCCAAAGAGAGAATTTCCAGAAAATATTCAAATTTATCCATCGACATATGGATTATTAATAATATCCACAGTCTTTGACATCTAGCTTCTAAATATATAGTCTTTCACGTAAGCAAAGGTATGCATACATGTGTGTGCACGTGTGAAGGCCAGAGATTAACCTTGGGACTCCTTCCCAGCTTCTGTCTACCTTGGTCTTTCACTAGTGTCTGGGGCTCACCAAGTAGACCAGGCTAGCTGCTCAGTAAACCCCCCAGATTTGCCTGTCTGCACCTCCTCTCCCCAGCACTGAAGAACTCAGACCCAGCTACTTTTATGTAAGTGCTGGGTGTGGAACCCAGGTCCTTCTTACTTGAGGAGCAGGTATGATATACACTAAGCTCTCTCCTGAGCCCCTACACACGTTCTCAGGTGTCCTGAATTTCTTTTGTGGTTTCTGTTGTTGTTTGGGACAGGGTATCACTATGTACCACTGACTGGCACAGAGTGTAGTCCAGTCTGGTCTCAAACTCAGCAAGATGCCCTGGCCTCTGATTCCTGAGTGTTAGGACTAAAAGCCCGCACCACCAGCCCAGCTCTGTCCTTAATCTCTATCCAGAAAATTAACATTAAAAACTACTTTCCGTTCTAAGCGAAGGCTGAGCTGTAATGGGCTGCTCAATCAGAGCCCCTTCAAATGCCCAGTGAGAACCAGCCACAGAACACAACGGTAAGGCACACAATCTTACCTTAATCTTTCTCTCAGTGTCATCTAATTTTAACTCTGCCGAAACCAGTTTCTTGGCCAAATCGTCTCGCTCTGGTAGGTGTCTGGCCTCGGAGATCTTTTTCAGTTTCTGTAAGGAAAATTTCGTCCTAAATAGTTCACCTTCTGTGTCTTTCACTCTTTTCTCT
>LR750497.1:354375-453578 GCA_902729485.2 Mus minutoides
ACAGGTTTCTCTATATAGCCCCGGCTGTCCTGGAACTCACTTTGTGGTTTTGGTTTCTATTTAAAGAGAGTTTGGAGGTCAGAGATGGCTCATGTGGTAATGTTTGTCACAAAAGGACCCAAGTTTGCACTCCATAACCCATGTAGAAAAGCCAGTGTCTTAGTCAGGGTTTCTATTCCTGCACAAACATCATGACCAATAAGCAAGTTGGGGAGGAAAGGGTTTATTCGGCTTACAGTTCCATACTGCTGTTTATCACCAAGGAAGTCAGGACTGGAAGGAACTCAAGCAGGTCAGAAAGCAGGAGCTGATGCAGAGGCCATGGAGGGATGTTCTTTACTGGCTTGCTTCCCCTGGCTTGCTCAGCCTGCTCTCTTATAGAACCCAAGACTGCCAGCCCAGAGATGGTCCCACCCACAAGAGGCCCTTGATCACTAATTGAGAAAATGCCTCCCAGCTAGATCTCATGGAGGCATTTCCCCAACTGAAGCTCCTTTCTCTGTGATAACCCAGCTGTGTCAAGTTGACACAAAAACTAGCCAGTACAGCCAGCTATGGTAAAAAGTCAGGCATGGTGGTATGAGCTTGTGATTCCAGCACTATGAAGGTGAAGCTAAGAAATGCCTAGGACTCACTCACTGGCCAGTTAGTCTAGCCACATGGGCAAGCTACAAACCAATGAAGAATTACTGTCTCAAAATACAAGGTAGGTAGCTCCTAAGAAATGATACCCAACTTCCAAATATACACACACACACACACACACACACACACACACAAAGACAAACACATAAGTAAAATGAATGTCATTTTAAAAGCACATAAGTATTTTCATTAAAAAATTTATTCAATATTAAGTTTCAGGATATATACAGAACTACCCTTTAAAAGAAATATCTAAAAGTCTATCAAAATGTTAAAGTACAAAGTTCAAAACCCAAATAATCAAACAAAACCAACTTCTAAGTCAAAAGCCTGCCTGCTCCAGGTCCAATCTCACTTTCTGCCTGCTGCCTGTAGAACAGAATGTAATGCTCTCAGTTAACTTTACCGGTGCCATTTCTGCCCGAGTTCTGCCACATTCCCTGCCATGATGATAAGGGACTAACCCTCTGACGCTTTAAGCAAGCCACCATAGTTAAACGCTTTCTTGAATGTGAGTTGTCTTGGTCATGGTCTCTTCACAGTAATAATCACAGAAGTTGGTACCAGGAGTGGGAATGTGGTGGTTTGAGTGAGAATGGTCCCCATACGCTCACATTTGAATGTGATTCCTCATTTGTGGAACTGTTTGGGAAGGATTGGGAGGTGTGGCCTTTTGTTGGAGGTGGTGTGTCACTGGGGGTGGGCTTTGAGGTTTCAAAAGCCCTTGCCAGGCCCAGACTCCCTTTCTCTCTCCCTGCCTGCCTGCCACCATTCTCCATGCCATGATGATCATGGACTACCCTTTAAAATCCTAAGCAACTTCCCAATCAAATGCTTTCTTTTATAAGAACTGTCATGGTCATGGTGTCTCTTCACAGAAATAGAACAAAAATTAAGACAAGAAATTCAATTTGACCCTGTTGCTTAGTCTAAGCAGACAAATGATCTCAGGGTTTAATTCAAAAGACAGCACAGGAGAAAGTGGGCAAACTGGGGGGAGGTAATAACTGAATTTCCTGACTGCTGCTGGGATGACTTCTCACTGCTGCTTCTCAGCAATCTTCTCAAAATACAAGGTAAGGCTTACAAAGTTCTGACTCCCTAACTGGGGAGCTTCCAGGGAAGGAAAAGAAAAATCCAAGCACTTCTTGCCAATAATAGCCTAGATGCATAAATTATCCTTAGGAATACCTGGCATTTTCTAAGGTTCAACTGGCCAAGAGTTTTGTGGGTATATAGACTTGAGACCACACTCCCAATTAATTAAACTGTAAGAACCAGATTCAGAGAAAGGTTAAAAACAAAGGGGAAGGGGCAAAAGGGAATGGCAGCCAAACAAGAGAAGTGAGCGCTCAGATGTCAGTAGCTGGGCATCCTGAGGAGCTGGCCTAGGGCTCGGGAACAGGTGGCTCTCATGGGGATACACATTCTTTGCGATTGTTCTGTTATTTTTAAATTTTATTTATTTATTATTTTATTATTATTATTTTCCACTCCCTATCTGGCCTCAGGAAGTCTCAACAATCTGCAGAGTAGTTATGGTAAGTGTGCCACTTGTATCTGTGTGTCACACTTACTTCCTTTGCCATAGCTTATTGTTCTACGTTACTCTGTGCTTTTTTGTTGCTCAGTACAATGGGATTTTCTGGACCCAGTGATTTATTGAAATGAAGAAAGTTATCAAACATTAAACAGCTAAGCATGCTCAAGAATGGTTAACACTTTAGTAACAAAAATTATGTTTATAATAATAATCTAGTCCCCTTTAAGTCAGTGAATGGCAAACTGGACAAGAATGCAGAGTCCTAAACCCATCCCTAGGTTTAAACTGCACATTTTCAGTGAGCATTGTGCTACCCGCCTAAGGTCACAGGTGTGCGGAAGAAAATACCTCACAACCAACTAATGTCACTGCATTCAGTTACTTAAAGATATGGAAAAGCACAACTGCCTTTATTGCAAGTGCCTCAGAGGTCACAAGATAGTTCCTTAGGAAGAAGACAAAGTAGGCTGTCGATGGTGATTTCTTCTATAAGAACTTGAATATAAAAAATGGTAATATATGGTAATATTTAAATACAAGCAACATATAATTTATGAAAATAAAGCCTATTCAAAATGCAAATCAGCCTACTCCATGCACTTAGCAACAAACACTCGGAAGGGAAAGCTCCATTCATTCACTCCGGGTCTTGCCGAGCTGCACCTGAGCACCCAGGTGCCTGGCATCTTCTCTAGACACTTACTTGGGTGATGCACTTGGTTATCTGGCAAGTGTCTTTTGGAATTCTTCTCCTTAGCACTGGCACATGACGTCGTGTTGACAGGTGATGAGGGGCCAGAGGACAGTGGTGAGGACCCAAAGTCAGACGAATAATGAGAGTAAGGGTGTTTGCCTCCTTTTCTTTCTTGTTCAATATCTGGACTTCGGGCTCTTTCCCCCATCGTTTGGAAAAATGACCTCTCCAGTCACATAATTTTACAGATTCATGAAAATACTGGAGAATGTTTTCGGAGCCTTGGTGTCCTAGCAATATTTATTTATGTACAGTTTGTTTTCTTCACAATATATCTGTAGTCCACACCAGTAAACACAAGATACACTTCATTCACTACAGTGAGGAAAGAGAAAGCAGATTCATCAAAGGGTCATGAAATAAGTTCTCTAATCAAAACAGAGTAACTAAAGGCAAAACACAATGAGGAAGATGCTACCAGTTATATTTTTATATATTAACCTACATATCTTAAATAAGACAGATTTGTCATAGCCTAGAAGATAACATTCCTCCTGAATAAATGTCAACTAATTTTGATTGCCCTTGTATCCTCAGGATTTCAAACATGATTCTAAAAATTGACAAGGCAATATGATCAAATTGCCAGTATTTTTTCTATGTGGGGAATAAAAAAAAAAAAAACTGCAAATAAGAAAAATACCTAAGACTGACTATAAAAATGCAAGACAAAAGTATAAAGTCTAAAATAAAACATCCTTGGTGAACAAAATCATCCTTAGCACATAAGTATGCCACAGCACCCCATAAAAAATAAGGTAAAAATTAAATGAGGCCAGGCAGTGGTGGTGAATGTCTTTAATCCCAACACTTCGGGGGCAGAAGCAGGTGGATCCCTGAGTTCAAGGCCGGACTGGTCTACAGAGTGAGTGCCAGGACAGCCAAGATTACTCAGAGAAACCCTGCCTCAAAAAGCACTCCCCTCAAAAAAAATTAAATGAGAAAAATAGAATTGGGTTACTTTTATAATGAGACTGACTCCCTCCCTCCCTCCCTCCCTCCCTCTCCCTATTTGGAAGATGGAGACTTATTAAGTTACTATTAATAGTAGAGTACTTCCTAATATATGAAAAGACATATTCACAAGGCAGCCCCACTACCCACAGCTCTATGAGTACACCAGGAAGGAGCTGGCCTCTAACTTATTGAAATAACGAGGATGATCGTGACTCTCTGTATTCGCTCTACAGTCTGGGGAAATCTTCAAGATCTACTAAGAGAGGGACAGACTGGGTCATGTCTGAGGCACACCACTCCACTGGCCTAGCATGAGCAGCATGTGAGAAGCCATGGGGTGAAGAAGGGAGCACTGACAGAGGACAGAGGACCACACAAAGCGCAGGAAGTGTACAGGATGCATTTTGGAAGCTTTGTCCCTGGAAGGGCTATGCTCAGGTTGACAGTGTCTTTAAGAGACCAGATTTATACAAAGTAATTAGGTCATGAGTGTATTACCCTTGGAAGGAATTAACTCTGGTCTCCCACTGTGAGTTCTTAAGATGGCAGGTTGTTTATACAAATCCGAGCCAAGACCAATAATTCCAGCTACAAGAAGCGAAGACCAAGCCTGATGCCACATAACTGTAATTCCAGCTATAAGAAAGGATGAGGCAGGAAGATCGTGTATTCCAGAGCAGCCTGGGCAACTGAGCAAGACTCATTCTCAAAGCAAAGAGGTAGGGATACAGCTCAGTGATGAAGAGCTTCTCTAACATAGAAAACAGACTCAGGTGGAGGCCCATGGATCAGGTCTGACCCATGAATGGCTCTTACTCCTTGTCTTACCATGAGGTCTCCACCATCTGCCATGAGGTCCTCACAGGAGGCCACAGAACTGCAGCTGCCCAATCTTGGGTTTCCAATCTCAAAACTGTGAGCTAAATAAATAAACCTTTCTTCTTTGTAAGTACTCGGGTTCAGGTATTTTGTGACATGACAAAAAATATATAACCTTTTATTTTCAAAAAGTAAAAGGATAAATCAAATGTTTGAAGAACTGAGTTCTCTAGGGTAAGGCTATGCCATAGAACTCTCAAACACTTCAGTGAAGTTCCACAGTCTATGAGGTCACTGAAAACCTGTGGAACAACACTGAAAATATCTCTGGTTTGACTGATGAACAAATACTTATTTAGTTTTAAATAAATTAGTATTTGAATTTTAAAAACCTCATGTGCTGGTAGTTTTCTTACTAAAAAAATAGCTATTATGGAGGAGAAAGCAAAATTCAGGGTCAGTAGATACTAACCTCTTTTGTACATAACTTTACAGGCTTGACTTCAGAAACCATAACTTAGGGGGGTGGTTTAAAGCAATTCCTATAAACCATAAGAAATTAAATAAGGTAACTAATATAAAATTGATGACAAAAACATAAGGTGACCAGTTCAAATTACTTTAAAACACAACGTGCAGGGTGGAAGGCAAAGACTGACACCAGAGCTTGTCCTTGTGTGCACATGTGCATGAACATGCATGCACACATACACACACACATACACACTAGTAAATACATAGTAATTTTTAAAATATATATAACAGACTAATACTTGCATATCTGGGACAAAGCAAGGGGGCAGTTGTTTCGATACTTGGACATTGGAATTTTCAATATAAAGAAAAAAATAAAAATCTACTTGTATGAGCTCTAACATTCTTAAGCCCCAAATCTGAATCAGAAGCATCAACAGGAATGCATGGTGCCTTTGATTTTTAATTTTTTTGAAAGAAAACACACACACACACACACACACACACACACACACACACACACATATATATATATATATATATATATATATATAAAATGAGAAATACTAGAAACAAGAAACTAAGCATTCCCACATACCATTTCTAAATATCACCTCCTTGTAAAATGTCTGAAGGTGGAGGCATACTGATATCTGATACCATGTCTGAAGGAGGAGGTGTGTAAGTCGCACTGAAAAATCCAGAGGGTTGGTTATTCAAGAAAGCAAAGAAGTCCTGAGAAGCTGCTAAGAGGACATGCAAAGGGCTCACGGGCTAGCCTGAAGAAGCTCGTCCTGGTCAAAGAGAGAGAGCACTTTAATCATCTATTAGGATTACATCAGCAATGGATTAAAACATGAAATATGCTTAATTCCACAAACTCATGAGATGCTAAATGAATTCCAATTAATGACCTGTGCAAGATGCTTAGGGCGAGAGCCATTAAAAATGGCTATCGTGCCAAAAGCTATCTACAGATTCAATGCAATCCCCATCAAAATTCCAACTCAATTCTTCAAGGATCTAGAAAAGACAATTAGCAAGTTCATCTGGAATAACAAAAAACCGAGACTAGCAAAAACTCTTCTCAACAATAAAAGAACCTCTGGTGGAATCACCATGCCTAACCTCAAGCTGTACTACAGAGCAATCGTAACAAAAACTGCATGGTACTGGTACAGCGACAGGTAGATCAATGGAATAGGATCAAAGACCCAGAAATGAATCCACACGCCTATGGTCACCTGATCTTTGACAAGGGAGCTAAAACTATCCAGTGGAAAAAAGACAGCCTTTTCAACAAATGGTGCTGGCACAACTGGCAGCTATCATGTAGAAGACTGGGAATTGATCCATTCTTATCTCCTTGTACTAAGGTCAAGTCTAAGTGGTTGAAGGACCTCCACATNTAGGTGGAAGAATAACCATGAACTAACTAGTACCCCCTGAGCTCATGTCTCTAGCTGCATATATAGAAGAGGATGGCCTAGTTGGCCATCAGTGGGAAGAGAGGCCCCTTGGTCATGAAGACTTTATATACCCCAATACAGGGGAACGCCAGGGCCAAGAAGTGGGAGCGGATGGGTAGGGGAGCAGGGCCGGGAGGGGGGAGGGTATAGGGAACTTTCTGGATAACACTTGAAATGTAAATGAAGAAAATATCTAATAAAAGTTGAAAAAAAAAAAACACCAGTTGCAGAGCAAATACAGGTGTCCCACTGTTTTACCACTGTAATTGGCTAAGAATAAGGTAGACAAGTCTCATGCAATGGCCAGCTTTACGCAGAGCATCAGACAATTTCTACTCTGAGGGTTAAGAGGAATCACATAGAGTATATAATTACATGGACAAGACGCATGTGGCAAAACATTTTTCCATAGAGACATATGAACAAATACTGCCAGTTTTAATGAGTAACCTGAAGTAAACTCACTCCTATCTGCCACACCTGAGAGGAACACATTCCAAGAACCATTCTGTGTTTTGAAGAAATTGAGGTCAGAAGACTCTTGTCTTATTCTCTTGGAGTTTTCTCACAAGTGCTCAGAATTCTCCTCGACAATGCCATTGTTGAACCATTCCAAAGTCCCAACACTCAAGCTGCAAGAGGCTCCCTGGGGATTACCGAGCGTCCCATAAAGCCAAACTGGTAAGTCCTAGGTCCGGTGAGGGATACCGGCCTCACACAAAAAGGAAGAGTGATTGAGGAGACCTCATGTCAACCTCTGGCCTTCACATATATACACACATGTATACACCAAAAGTAAATAAACGTCAGCCTGATGATTTGTCCCCGCTGCCATCCACAGATAGCAACAATTAGAGAGCTGTTTTAAGGATTAAATGGGATAATTCAGTAACTACCACACAAGTAAGTGCACTCCATTTAAATGCTGATAGTGTTAAAGTTGGTAATGTGAGATAAAGCTGTATCCCCCGCCCCAACCTCACCCATCTAGACCATTAAGGTGCTGTTCAGCTGCTCTTGCCAAAGGGGAAGAACACAGAACAGCATTCTTTCCTCCTCCTGAGGACTTACAGTTAAATCAGAAAAAATTCCTATGCCCCAGAACAAGTATTTCAAAAGCTTATACTTTTTATGCTTAAATCTCCCATCATCTATGGTCAACTGGATCCAAAATTATCCAATGGGAGGCTCCAGAAATAAACAATGCACAACCTGTAAACTGCACATGATAACATCCCCCGTCACTCCACTCTGTCCAGCTTGGATATGAATCATCTATCTGCCCAGAGTATTCACACTGTGTATGCTACCTGACTGTGACTCATGTCATAGCCAGCTTGGTTATCAGGTGGCCCTGAGGGAGAGGAGCAGAGATGCTGCAGTCTGGACATACAAAGATGCCCATCAGAAGTTGTGCACAGTTTATTTCTGGGATCTACTTAATAGTTTTGGACCCAGTTGACCATGGATGATGGGAGACTAAGCATAAAAAGCAAAAGCCGTGCTTGTTGTGGGGAGCAGGAGTTAGATAATGGGGTGTAGGATCCTGTGAGGTTTAACTGTAAGTCCTTGGGAGGAGGGAGGTGTGATGCTGTTCTGCGAGTTCTCCCCCTTTGTGAACAACAGCTGCTCAGCCAGCAACTGGATAGTGTAGATGGGTGAAGTCAGGAAGCCCGTGAATTGTTTAAGTGAAAAAGTTGAAAGTTCTTAATAAAGGAAAAACACAACAAAATAAAACAAACAAACAAAACCCCAAAGATTATACACTAAAACCTATAGTACAAGATATTGCAAGAAAACACTATATTTACATAATTTTATTATACTATTTTATAATCATTCTAGTTAATGTTTCTAATCAAAATGCCTAGCTCATAAGGTATACCTTACCCTAGATAACTAGAAAAAATAGACAATACAGGGTTTTGCACCATCCTCCATTTTAGGTGGAGGCCGAAGAACACATTCCCTAAAGACAAAGTGAGACTAGTGTATACTATTTCCTGAATTACCATTTATGGACTATGAGGATTTAACTCACGCGTCGTTTTTGATGGTTGTGACATTCAGCTACATGCTAATTTTAAAGCCTTTTATTTTTGAATATATAATTAGCCTTTTTTTTTTGGCTGAGAGGAAAAAGCATGCCTGTTATTATATCCCTAACAAATAGTAGCTTTTCATGCTACCAACAGCCTGAATCTACTCCATTCTTCTTCTGACAATGCTCTTGAATTTCCTACTCTAACTCATCCTAGTTCATTACTAAACCTGGCACACGGCTGTTAATATGGAATTGTTTGTATCAGAGTCCTGGTCACTGTACCATATCTTGGGTACGATCCTTGGGGGTCATCTTTATTAGTTTTCATAATCATTTACTGGTCTATATCCTTAAACAGGTCTCTCAGAAAGGCTATATACAGTTTAGGGGGGCGGGGGGAGAAGCTCTATGTATGGAGCTCTATGTAAACTTTAGGGAGGGGATGACCTTATACTTGACACTTTCAGAGGCTATGAGTTCCAGGTAGGTCACTTTCTCCAGAACTCCTGGAGCACTGTGCCTCTGCCCTGGAGCACTGCACCTCTGCCCTGGAGGACTGCACCTCTGCCCTGGAGCACTGTGCCTCTGTCCTGGAGCACTGTGCCTCTGCCCTGGCTTTTAACTTTCAGGGAGTCATTGGTGTGCTCATTCTCTTACTAAAAATATTTTGATTTCTATGAACAATAAAACCCGCTCCTATATAGAACTGGCAAGCTAGCACAGTTATCTAGTTTTTATTCCTTACTATGCTCATCCTACCTGTAACTATCCCATATTTCACCCTCCTAGCCCTGGTAATCCTGGAGACACATTTCTGCCCAGTTTGAAAACTAACCCTTTCACCTGGCTTCTTTCTCACACTCTCTTAGTGCTCAGGGTTGCACTCCTGACATTCCCCCCCCACCCCCCACCCCCACTGGCAGGTTCCTGTCAATGGAGATGTCCTGATGGAGGAGAGGATGCCTGACTCCAAGTCCTGCGCACCTACAGCCTAGGTTTCCAAGCCAGAGTCATCTGTAATTTGGAATATAATCTCCACTCGCAATCATTTGCTTTGAAACCTACACTAGTCATATTTTCCCAAGACAGCTTTTGCCAAGATCATCAATAATAGTGATCATCCTACATTCAACAATTAATTCGCATCCCATGCCTACTTGACTACAGCATTACCACCTGCCTTCGGAAAGCTCTCCCTTTCCACCTTCTACACTCAATGTACCAGTCATCCTCATTGGCTTCCTTTCCCGTATCTACACTCCGGATCCTTAGGTCATCTCTACAGCTGACTTTCAGATTCAAACATCCCCTCTTACTCTTGAACAAATCACTTCAGATTCACATGTTCGAAAGTACAATGCCTCCATCTGTGACTCTTATTTTCCTGACCTCACTAAGGGGCTTCTCTCTACTAAAGGACTCCAGCGACGATTACAAACCTAAGCTCACCTGGGTCCTTCTCTCATCACATCCATAAGTCATCCCCAAAACCTGAGTGTTTAACCTCCAAATGCTGGGTTGTAGATCTACCCATGTCTTACCATCTGCAGTGCTACTGCCCGAGCCTGAGTCACCATCTTTTCTCAGTTGGACTTCTGCACTGGCTGCTGAGAGCCGACTTTCATTCCCACAGTTAATTCTTCATGTGGCAGCCAGAAATAGCAATCCGGAGCAGAGATTACACAGCAGGACTTCCCTGCTCCGTCCACTTCAAAGACTTCCTAAGACCATCTGATTCCTTAAGGTCAAAGCTGCCCGAGATTTAGATAGCACTCTGCTGCCTTCCCCAGCCTTGTCAGGCCACTGCTGCCACCTCTTTCCCTGGGACAAATGGCCCTCTGTGCTTCCCACCTGCCAAACCTTATACAGTTTAGACCTTCCTGACTCCCTCATCGTGGTCTCAGCACAAAGGTCACCTTCTCATAACATTTCGAATACACTCTCTTACAGTGAGCCCAGTCACGCCACTCTAGTCTATTTTGCTGTCGGTACAGACCTTACTAGCCCTGGGAACACTCTNCCTGGGACAAATGGCCCTCTGTGCTTCCCACCTGCCAAACCTTATACAGTTTAGACCTTCCTGACTCCCTCATCGTGGTCTCAGCACAAAGGTCACCTTCTCATAACATTTCGAATACACTCTCTTACAGTGAGCCCAGTCACGCCACTCTAGTCTATTTTGCTGTCGGTACAGACCTTACTAGCCCTGGGAACACTCTTCTGTTGACTGTGAGAATTTTTTTTAACCGGTTTATTTTACATAAATGAGAAATCTAATAGGGCTTCAGACAAAATTCAGTAAAATCTGCCTGCATTTATATCTACGATTTGTATTTGACGAATATTTCTGGTTTGGAGACAGGGACTCAGGTAGCCCAGGCTGGCCAACAACTCACTATGCAACTGAAGGCGTCCCGAGTAATTGGACTACAAGTGTGAGCCACCGCTCAGACACATTATAAACAAATGTAATTACTTCCTCTCTTTTTTTGTTTTTGTTTTTTGTTGTTTTGTTTTGTTTTGTTTTGTTTCGAGACAGGGTTTCTCCGTGTAGCCCTGGCTGTCCTGGAACTCACTCTGTAGTCCAGGCTGGCCTCAAACTCAGAAATTCGCTTGCCTCTGCCTCCCAAGTGCTGGGATTAAAGGCGTGCACCACCACGCCTGGCTTACTTCCTCTCTTTTAAAACAAAAATGTGTAGCTTAAAGAGCCATAGCAAGGAAATAACTCGTAATGACACTCTGCTACTTTCTCATGAAAGTCATAGAGCAGCACCTCACTCGGCCATCATCAGAGACACTTCCTCCTGCAGTAGATGGCAACAAATACACAGACCCACTGCCTGACACTATACACAGAGTGAGAAACCTCAGAGCTCACAGCCCTATATGGACTATTTCCATCAGATCCCTCCCCTTAGGGCTCAGGGAACCCCGTGGAAGAGGAGGCAGGAAGATTGTAAGAGCCAGAGGTGATAGAGGACACACATGAAACAAGGCCTTCTAAACACAGCAGACCAAAGCACATGTGAACTCACAGAGACTCTGGCAGCATGTATAGGTAGGTCTACACAGGTCTGGGCCTGATGGGATCCCAGCATTGAGGGCGTAAATGGGCATAAACTCCAATCCCTAGCCCTGGAGCTATCTCCATTTGTTAGATTTCTCCAACAGAGTTTCACTGGGGGTACAAACAACTCTTAAGGGGTGGCCCCATGCCTGGCAGTAGGTGACCAACACAAAATGGTATCTTTAGGGGGCCTTTGTCTCATAATGCTTTGTCAGGCTCTCATCTGTCTGTCTGTCTGTCTGTCTGTTTCCCTTATGGGACTTCTGTGTATAGATCATGGTTTCCTCCAGTTTTGTGTTTTCATGGAATCTCTCTGTGTGCAATTGTGTGTGTCTGTGTGTCTGTGTGTCTGTGTGTCTCTATGTCTGTATGTGTTTCTTGTGCTTCTATTTCCTTCTGTTTGGTTGGTTTTCTGGTTAATCTATTTTTATCTTATTTTATTATAATTTTTAGATGCCTGTTTTTTTTTTTCTGTGTGTGTGTGAGAGAGAGAGAGAGAGAGAGAGAGAGAGAGAGAGGAAGGAAGGACTTGGACAAGAAGGGAAGAGGAAATGCTGAAGGAGGAAGACACACAATCAGAACATACTGTATCAAAAAAATCTATTTTCAATTTTTTTAGAAAAATGTGAAGCTCAACAGAACCCTAAATATGTCCCCTGTGTGGGTTTCCAACTCATTTAAAGTAGTCACTCTGACAAGAATGACCCAGGATTTTATCTGTTTCTCCTGTCATTGAGGAGTGGGGTGGGATGGCTTGATGTATTCATTAGATAAAAAAATGAACTAGCTAAGAGATACACACATACATACGCATGCACATACATATGCACATACGCATGCACATATGCATACACATGTCTTCCTAATTCAATCTCTAAGAACAGTTACTTCCCTGAAACTGGCAAGAGAACTCCTATAGCAAGGCCATCAATTCCACAACATTTCGGTTTTTTATTTAAAAGTAATTTTTTTTAAACAAGAATCTCCAATAATACAGGTTACACATAACTGGTCAGGAAATAACATACCAAAGGTTGCTTCAGTGCTGGGATGGCTCCTTCAGAACCAGATCCTTGTGGATCCCAATGTGAGCTGCGATCCGTAGAGACCTCTGTGTATGAGCAGTATCACAGGAGTCGTCTGGCTCGCCTCAGTCCATGAACCAAAGTGTTTAAAAACTAATGCGCTGGTGATTCCCTAACAAAACCCTGTGCTGGGTTTCTGTGTATTAAACATTGCTCCCTGGTTACCTCTACCTCTGGTAGGCAACAGGACAAGAAAAGTAAAAGAAACAAAGTGAAAAATGGAAATAAGGAGCTTTGTCTATGGAATGATAAGGTAGAGGTAAAGACTACAGTGCTGCTCCCAAACTGTAACTAAAGATTGATTTACGCAGAGCGTGAAGATTAAAACCCACGGTCTCCCCACTCCGTTCGTGCTTCTGCATACTTCCAGAAAAAAAAAATATTTTATTCGCTCAAGAGATCTTTTCTTCTTTAAAGATCAAACTATATTTGTTTAAAGTAAAACTTTAAAATACTAAAACCTTTTAAATTCTGTTGGATGTTTAAGTATGACTTTATTACGATCAGTCAACCCACAGCAAGCGCTAGTCTTCCCATCTCCAACATAATCAGCTTCTTTTAAACAGCATTTTAATACTCAGCCAAATGAAAGCATAACTGTAGTGTGTGTTCATAGAGTTTAGTGGAGCATAGGATATTCTTTCATTCGTCCACTGGACACTTGTTCAACATCCACCAAATGTCAAGGCGTTGCACATTGGATATGTTAGAAATAAAGAATGAGTGAAAACCTGCTGATTCCCCCGAATGAACAAGCTCGGAGCCAGGAGAGAAAAACAATACCACAGAACACAGCTGCTGCAGGTAAAAGGAAGTAGAGGTGGTGAAGGGAGAGCCAAGGGCTGGTGCCAGGAGGAAGCTGGGAGGTTTCCAGAGAGACAATGCCCCGTTTCTGTTTTCATGTATTACCAGAGGTTACGCACCGCATGATGGAGGGGGAGGAGGGGGTTAGGATGGGCAGTGCAAATTCAGTTTAGCAAAGGCTGGGCACAGCGGCCACGCCTTTAACTCCAGAACACCAGTGTGTAACCTGGTCCCTGTACCAAGTCAGCTGGGGGCCTAAGAACCAAACAATGGCATCCTTTCAAACTGCAAATAGTTCCTAAGCCTGGGAAATGGAGATCATCAGACCTGAGCTATATGGAAAGGGGGTATGTATGTGAGAATTGCATGTTTACTGCTGTACCACTCACAATAGCCGTGATAGGGACCAGCCTGGATGCTCATCAGCAGATGGTGGTTTATCAGACGCACTGAGTCTGAGGTACCTGTGGGCAGGTTAATCCAACTGGAAGTACCTACACAATTACCTACACAGAAGTTGGAGAGATGCAAAACTGGAGGTGTGCTAATAAGTTATAGATAGTAGAACATCCATCAGGAAGGATGGAGTTGGCCAAGAAACTATGGAATGAAAACAGAAGACTGAGTCGTGGGCAGAGGAGGGGTGTCCCCACACCTTGACAACAGGAGGGACTGACTGCTTGAGACTTTTTCTAGCAAGTCTGACAGAAGTAGTTTTGTGATGTTAAAGAGATGCAGCTTGGGAAATATTTCTTTTTTTTTTTTTTTTTTTTTGGTTTTTCAAGACAGGGTTTCTCTGTATAGCCCTGGCTGTCCTGGAACTCACTTTGTAGACCAGGCTGGCCTCGAACTCAGAAATCCGCCTGCCTCTGCCTCCCGAGTGCTGGGATTAAAGGCGTGCGCCACCACGCCCGGCTTGGGAAATATTTCTTTTCCAGAGGCACCAACTGCTTTTGGCGTCTGAATGACGGCTCATCAATTTAAAGAACTGAAGCGAACTTGTCTTTCCCGCCACACATTTGAATAAACATACTAACCAATACGCAACCAATCACAGGGTGAAGTACTGTAAATAGTAATAGAAAATCGGAGTGTGGAGAGAGACTAGAAAGAATACAGATTAATGAGCATGAGAAAAGTGAAACCTCCATTTACCTTGTTCCTGGATGCCTGTCACTCTCCCATCCCCACCCCTCACCATTTAAATGACTTTTTAAGTTTACTTATGTTTGATTATTTGTTTGCTTGTTTAGCTAGTAAGTTAGTTATGTGGGCGTTTTGTTGAATGCATGTCTGTATGCCATGTATATAGTTCCTGGTGCCCAGAAGGGCCAGAAGACAGGTAGGATTCCCTGGAACTAGAGTTACAGACAGTTGTGAGCTGCCATGTGGCTGCTGGGAATCAAACCTAGGACCTCTGGGAGAGTAGTTAGTACTCTTAACTGTTGAATCATCTCTCAAGCCCTAAATTATGACGGTTGATCCCAAAGACATCTATCTAATCCCGAACGCATGGTTGGGCATCAATGTGTATGTGGTCAAGCCTATTCTGCTTGGGCGAACGAAGAGCTAAGACCCTCAAACTTCAGGATGGAGATGTGCAGACAGGAACTGGTCCATGACAGGAAACACACACACACAGACACACTCACACACACACACAATCAATCCTAAAAGAAAATTTACTTTCATAAAACCTTCCTCCACACCCCCACCCCACTTACCCAAATATAGGTACAAATACCTCCATAAAATTAATCCTCACAATGTGTCCGCTATTCACTGTACCTCTCCTCTGGAGAAAAAGTACTGCCGATAGCAACTTGTTATCAACCAAAGATGCCATTACGGTTCAAGCCCATGAAGTGACTAAGAATTTACATTCAGGTGAACTGGACCAGCCCCTCACACTGGGAAATACTGTTCCCTTATTCAGCTAGCGCGAAACAAAAGGCATCTGTATCCACCCCAACTCAGTTATGCCAACAGGTAGGTTGTGCTAACTGCTTTCATTCGTTCCATTCCATCCCTCAATGATGTATAAAAATAATCCACAGCCTGGACCAAAGTGCCTCTCCCCTTTAACGACAGTGTAACAATATCCTAGACTGTTCCAGAGTCTCTGAAAGGCTCCGCGCGCCCTCCTTTCCCATCCCGATCTCCACCAGCCACCAGAGGTTTCTTTCTGGTAACTTCGTTCTTCTTTGGATCCGTCTGCATACGCTTTTCTCCTGCTTTAGTGGGGGGCTAACAAATCCCATTCTCAACTTTCTCTAGCTTCTTCTCTCCAAAGCATCCGGCGATCAGCCCAGCCCCGCCCCGCCCCATCACGTCCATCCCCCGGCCGCAGACCTCCTCTCGACCGCGGCCCGCCCCTCACCCTCCAAGCTAGCACCTCCTGATCCTGCCTGGATCATCTGCCGATCCCCGAATCCGACCGACAGCTACGATCCGAGACCTAGAGTACCCGGACGCTGCAGACTGCGGTTGCGGGGAGTTTGAACTCACTGTAAGGACCACGGCTGCGGGCGGCGGCTCGGCGGCTTCGGCTCCTGGGCAACGGAGCAGAAGCCCAGCTTGCACCGCGGGAGGACCGGCCTCCACCTCCCCGAGCTCCCATTGGTTACTAGACTCCATACGTTCATTTCTATTGGTTATTGAGGCATCGGAAGGCGGGATGGCGAGGAGAGAGGCATCAACCATTGGTCGGCCGGTGAGGCGGGGAACTGCGACCCGCGAGGACAGTTGCTGCGTGGAGCCCTGCACCCAGGACAGACCAAAAGAATGCCAACCCTTCTAGTAGAGGGACTCCAGCTCCGGAAAGGGTCTGTGAAACTGGCCGCTGAACTGCTGAAACTGCCCCTATTTCTTTCTGAATATTTTGGGTTTCACTATAAAGAAATCAATGTACTTTTCTGGTTCCGCTGAAATTGATGTGTAAGAGGGTATGGACTTGATATTTTTTTATGATGCTCCTACCTAGGTTCTGAACTTTCTTGAGATAACGCATCTTGGATATGGCTTGCGCGTGATTTTTAAGTTCAGAAGGAAATTTGGGGCTAAAGGATAATGAGAACACGTTTGCACAGAATTATGTTTTTAAAGGAAATATTCTGAAGCCCATGACAGTGGGCTAAGGACAGCTGGATGGCTAATTTTTCTTTTAAAATTGACAGTGAACACTAAGCAACATTAATTGCAGCAGGTAAAGAAGCTATAAAGAAAATCTAATCCACGGGGGTTTTGAAACTCTCTGAGCTTCTCATCTAGACCGTTTAATAAGACTATTCAGTTCTTGATGGAAGCCTGTGGTCATTTATACTCTAGAAAATAGAATCAGGGAGGAGTAAGAGATGAGACCAGGATAGAACCACATGGCTATTAGCTTCCAAATCTAGCATCTTTAGAGCGTCTCTCTAACGGGATAATAGCATTACTGGCGAGTCAAAAAAGTATCTAAAAATTTAGAAATCTCCCAAACAAAATACCTAATTATGTATAACATTTTCGGTGTCCTTATTACAGCACACAGTGTTACTCTATCAGAGATAAAGATTACTTTCTTTGAAAAAAAATAACAAAATAATGTATATTTCCCCAAAGCCAGTTTTACCAAATTGATGTTTTAAAGGTTTATCCCAAGTGTGATGATAATTTCACCTTTCTACATGGCATGACTTTTTGACCTGTCATTTTGTTAGGACTTCAGTTTTCTGATTATACCATTTCACTTCACTGTGTACTACACCGGTTACAGCTTTCCAGGAAAAAGAAGGAATGAAGCTACCATTTTAATATTTTTACTAATTGAAACTATTTAACTGCATTAAATCTTTAACTGTTGTTTCTAAAGGTTGTGTTTGGGGATGAATCCTGCTCACAGTTGGGTACTCTGGGTTTGTATTTTAGTCGCACAGGATTTCCTCTGTTACTGCAGTGACTTCATTGGCCAATGAATAGCCCCTGTTTTTCTGTTTTGTTTTGTTTTGTTTCCCTTGCAGGACTTTGCCATGTTTGATGCTCTATGACAATGGTACAAAAAAAAAAATTAACTATTTCTACAAATGTTTAAGAAACAGTGCAGTTTTTCTTATGAGGTAACTACTATTGCAGAATTGGAAGGACTGCTAGGACCTTCAAACCATTTACTAGCCAGAGGTAGAGGTAGTCTTCCTGACATCAGACAATACAGAGATAAATATATATGCACACACATGCATATAATATAATCTTATAATTACAATAGTAGATCATCCTCAACAAAAGTTCAGTTTTTCATAAGATACCATTATTTTAAAAACTTGTGTGAGATAGATATAATCCAAAATTTGTGAGCCTCAGACAGGAATATATCAACTTCTATCCTTGGCTATACACATAGCAAGATCTTGTCTTAAACAAACAAACAAAAAAACAACAGAAAGAAAAAACAAACAAACAAACCCCCCTGACAATGTGCAATGAAACACCATGTTGATGTTGTTCTTATATCAGTCAGGGGCAGAGCAGATGTCAGTCCTTTCTTCATCCCTAGCCCGATGCCTGGCTTGGTGGCCATAGTTGTGTTATGCCTAGGACACACACAAATCAATTCAACCCCCCCCCCCCGACTTGGTGGCTAAAGCTGTTTTATGCCTAGGACACACAAAAATCAAACCAAATCTAGGCAGCACAGCACAGGAGGAGGAAAACAGACCTTCATTCTGCCATGCCATAAGGTGAGGGCAGGGGAAAGATGCCCACAGACCTGCCCTCCACCCCACAACATAGGTAGGCCATAGACACACAAAGCCCTGCCTACCACCAAGCTGCACGTTGAGAGAGGAGGAAGACAGAAAGAGCCCTGCAATCGCTATGCCATCCACAGACCCTTCCTGTGAAGAGCACAGGCAGGCCATAGGCACCCACTGGCGACAGGGAGATGGAAGATGTAACCAGGATGGCCTGGCACATGGCCGTCCTGCAGTGGGAACAACCACAATGTGGTAGCCAGATGGGAGGGAAAGAGAAGTGGAGCAGCTTGAGAACTATGAAGAGGGGTGGACATGGAGACTCAAGGGTGGAGAGGAGTAGCCTGTTTTGAATGGCCAGTGGCACCACCTGAGGCGATGGGGGAGGTCCCAGCCTGACCTGCCACTGAAGTTCATGTCTGGATCCAATGGCTACATCAGGGGTCAGTGTTGGTATCTGTGGTTCATATTTCCACTAGAGAACATGGGGAAGTCCCTGGTGAGGGCAGCCTATGGGGATGACATGGATGTCCAGGGGCTGTCTAGAACCAGCCCTACCCCTCACCATTGACTCTAATGTTTTGGCCAGAGCTGGCTCCACCCCTCACCAGTGTCAGCATCACTTGCTCAGCCATCATAGTGCAGCTGGCCCTGGTGGCAGGGGTGTGGGTGAGCTGGCCCCCCTGAGTGTGGGAGAGCTGACTCTGGGAGTTGGGAAAGCAGGGCTGCACCCTCACTCCTCCACACTGCCACCAGAGGCAGTCAGAAGAGCTGACCCCAAGAGCAGGCCCTACACTTCACCTGGGCAGTCCAGTAGGGTCTCCTTGTTTGAGAGGCTGTGAATGAGCCACCCCCAAGCATGAGAGCGAGGGAGAGCTGGCCCCATCATTTGTATGTCATGAGGTGGCGAGAGTGTGGGGGTGATGCCCTCCTCACCCCTTGCTACCTGTGACAGACAGGAGAGCTGGCCCTAGGATCATGGAAGTGGGTAAGCTGGCCTTGTTCCTCTCCAGAGGCAGCATCTGTAGTATGTCATAGCGTATCCCACAGAATATCCCTCTGTCCACACATCTTCATTGGCATATGTTCATTGCCAAAGTTAGCTCTCCTGAGTGCTGCCAACTGGGAAAGGTCCAGTTTCAAGCACTGCAGCCAGTGATGTTTTTCTATACTTTGGTTTTTGTTTTGGGGTGTGTGTGTGTGTGTGTGTGTGTGTGTGTGTACTTTGGGGAGATGGTTGCAAGAGTGAAGGATGGATATGAGAAGATGGGGCACATGATGTGCAATGCTACATCCACTCCAGTAGTGACTTGCTTGGCAGGCCTTAAAACCTGGAAACAGTCCTGAGGCAAAGAGTTTCAAAGGAAACCCATCCTCCTGGAACCTTGGCATTCCCATAGCTAGAAAGCCCCAGATTTGTCCCTGCAATATCGTGGAGGGTCTTACATGCTTTCTTACAGTATTTTACTACATCAGAGTTAGAAATCTCAGGGCAAGCTTGGCAAAGTATAGCTAAGTCACTGCCCTACACAGGAATTCACCATTATCTAGGAAGAAGGAAGTTTGTGACCTGAGGAGGAACCAGGGTAGATACTTAGAACTATAGCTAATGGAGTTATACCCATATACAAGTATTTACAATGGCCTAGGGGGAAGGTGGACTATGGCAAGGGCACGGAAGCTCTTGCCCCTGGCTTCTAAGTTTAAGCTGACTTTAGGTGGAGTAGTTTTTGATCCCAGTTGTTAACATTGAATTTTATCCCAGTCCTTCTGTGTTTGCATTCCTCTGTTTGGTGTAAGAATCCAGTAACCTCTAGTAACCTCTTTGTATGTTGTGTCATCTAACTTCCCTATTTTCTTCGGTATAAAAAGTCTGATGCTTGATTTGACAAATTGCATTCAGATCCACACTCCCTTGTGTCTGTTTGTCACCCCACTTCCGCCGACTCTCCATGCCCATCTGTCTGAACCCCTGATTCCCACGGATTGAGGGGGGCCGACTAGCCCCGGTCCGTGACAGTGCAAGACATAAAGAATCAATAAAAAAAAAATTAAAAACAAAAACAGAACTGTCACAGTTTTGTTGGGGTTTTACCTAAATATGTGATAAGTATGGAAATTTGACAATTTATCATGTTGGTCATGATTAATTGTCTGTTTTAAATGTATTGATTTGTTTGTTTATTGAGTAAATAGACTGTTAGCATATAACATTAATAAAGAGCATCTATAGTTAGTGTTTTTTAGAAAACTGACTTGAGAAAGAAATGAACTAAAGATAAGACTCAAGGAAACTGAAGACCTAAAAGGTGAGGCTGCTCTTACAAAAACACACAGTCCAATCTGATTATCCCTGCTCATCTTTGATGGCTCAGTGGTTAAGAACACTGACTGTTCTTCCAGAGGTCCTGAGTTCAATTCCTGGTAGCCACATGGTAGCTCACAACTATATGTAATGGGATCTGATACCTTCTTCTGGTGTGTCTGAAGACAGCTATGGCGTACTCACATATATAAAATAAGTAAATTAAAGTGAGCTATAGTACTTCATAGCTGTTGATTATTGTACCATGTAAAAGATGAATTGTTGAATACTTGATGAAATTTTTGAGTGATTAACTGTGTCAGTTGAAAAAGAAGCTGAAGCACTTAGATATTACTGATAACTTTCTTTAAAATTGGAAGGTGAGTCACTAATAGTATCTGAGTTTTGTGGACTTTATTTCAGTTGTGGGAGGAGCTTTGCATCTGTGTTAAATTTAAAAAACACGCCTATATCAAAAGTTGAGTTTCACTCCTCATATATTTGTATAGACCTATCAGGGGACTTTTTTTTCTTTTAAATTTAAGAAAAGCTCATAATTTTAAGTTCTCCAGCCTGAGAACTTATACTCCAGCCTGACCTCTATTGGACAATCCTCCTGCCTCAACCTTCTGAGTGTGAGAATTCCTGTCCTGTAAAGCTGGATAATTCAATTAAATGTCTCCATCCTTTGATACATCTTAATGCGGAACAGCCATACCTTAAGCATTCACTAGGCTCACACCAGTAGTAGGTACCTCATGTTTAGACTATTTACACAGAGTAACATGAAGTAGTTGTGGGAAGCCGGCTTCTGAGAAGAAAATTGATGCTAGAAGCCTGCATCCTTAATTCCAAATCTGACTTTTCCTCTTTCTAGCTGTGGCAGTATTTGCTCTCTCTCTCTCGCTCTCTCTCTCTGTGTGTGTGTGTGTGTGTGTGTGTGTGTTCCTCCCTTCCTTTCTTTCTTTTTTTTTCTCTTTCTTTGTTCCTTTTCTCCTTTCTTCCTTTTCAGTTTTTTTTTTTTTTTCTGATTTTGTTTTATTTTTAGGACAGCAAATTACAGCATCAGTTGCCACCGCCCGCCTCAGCAATAAAAGCCCCAGATATAAAATACAGGAAGCAGATTTCATCAAAGGAGTTCCTTACTGTGAAAGGGCACGATGGGGTACATGGCAGAGAGGGCTGGATACAAATGGCTTGCTACCTCTGCTGTGTTTCTCTTCCTCTCTGCACCCCCACCCTCCCACATACCTTCTAAGGAGGTTCTAAGGAATTTGCTAAGCACATCTGAAAAATCCTTGGAAGAAACCACATCTAAGGTCCTTCTCGTTTTAAACAGGTCTGTGGCTACATGAATACAACTCCATTCAAACCTGGTGAGTCTCTTTTAACCAGGATTAGTATTTAATCAAGACTGATGGTAAGTTTAGTACTGTCCATGGACTTATACTGGTATATACGTGTTTGAGCCATATCTATCATTTCATGTCATTGTCAGATTTTATAAATGAAAATACAGAGACATAAGTCATTCACATGGTTTCTAATGTTTTCTTCAGGACTTAGTTAGGCCTTTGTCATCAAACAATACCTCGTACAGTTATAACTCTCAAATCAGAGACCGCCCGGCTGATTTGGGGATCAAGCTCAATCCCTGTTACCCCCTCCCACTCTGTGTTGTGTTGTGTGTGTGTTTCTCTCTGTGTATAAGTATCTCTGTGTTTGTCTCTGTGTGTTAATATGTCTGTTTGCCTGTGTCTGTCTCTATCTCTGTCTCTCTGTCTCTTTCTGACTCTCTCTCCCTCTCCTTATGTATGTGTATGTTTCTCTGTGTCTGTCTGTCTGTCTGTCTGTGTCTCCCTCTCTGTTGGTCTCTTTCTGTCTCTCTGGCTCTCCATGTCTCTTGGTCTCTGTCTCTGTCTCTCTGTCTCTCTCTGTCTCTCTGTCTCTCTCTGTATTTGCTTTTGTTACTTTTGTTAGTTACATTGTTTTTATTTTGAGACAGAGTCTTGCTCTGAAGTCCAGGCTGACCTCTACTGGTGCAATCCTCCTACCTTGTCCTCCTGAGTGCTAGAATTCCTGTCCTGTAAAACTAGAATTTCCAGAACGACCTTGCCCTGCTAAACTGAAACAGGAGAAGGTGGAGCCCCCAGAAATTCAGCATCTCCCCGACATGGCATTCTAGAGGTTCTCAAGAATTCTCTCAGTCACTTAGCAAATCAAACCATGCAGCCAAATGTGAAGGCCAGCTCCGATCCCACCATCACCTCAGAGAGGTGTTCAAATCTGCCTGCAGCTGGTGTGAGAACCCTCATGGGCGCAGCACCCAGCACGGAGCATGGGACTGGCCCCCCAAGGCACATCGTTGCCTGCAGCAATTCGATGAAGTAATTGACCTTACACTGGCCCTAGATGAGATGCGATGAAGATATTCATCCCACAAAAACAGGAAAACTGCCACAAATCAGACTTCCCCGGAGTCATTAGCCCTTATCAGCACACCTCTTAATCCAGGGATCCGGAGGAGTAGGCTCGTTTCTACTCAGGCAACAACCTGAGGAAGGACGCGCTGCATCTTGACGGGGGAAACAAAAATTTAAGTTAATAAATTAAAAAATAAAGCCCAGTAGGACTGTGCTTTTTCATGAATAAAAGCTTTAATACCGCCCGCAAGAGCAATTTTACCCCCCCCCCAAGTGGCTTATGCCATTTCCTATTGTCCAGCGGGTGACCGATTTCTCTGATACAAGCCATTATTTAGATCAGAGGGTTATTTTGAGAATTAATTATTAATAATATGCAATCCGGCCAAGAAAAGCTCTAGGAATGATTTTTAAGATGTTTAAGATTTCCCACGTTTTGTGTGGTTTACGAGTAAAGCCTGAGCATTAAATATAGGAGCAACTGTGGGAAGTGCCACCTGCGGAGTAAGCGCTCTGATCTACCTTCTCTCGCCGCCCTCTGGTTCTATTTGTGGCTCAGAAGGTGACTGAGAGGACGATGAGTGCGAGGTCACTACGAGCCAGGCCAGCCAGCCAGCCAGGCCAGCCTCGGGTTTGCCCGGATTTAAGCTTCCCACCTGACCCTTCACTCCTCTGAGCTGTGACGCTGACCTGTCCTCCTCCTCCCTCCATAGCCGCTGCTCTTTGTGGCGCAGCATCTCGCTCCGGCTCAGGGCCTGGCGGTGCCTGTGATGCCCGATGCATCAGCGACCCTGCCCATCCTAGGCAGAGTAAGAAAAGCAAGCAGCCTTGCAGTCATTCGGACTTGAATCCGTTAAAATGATCTATAACTTATTTCTTAGATCTTATTTGGTGCTTTCCAACCAAAGCTTTCAAATGAATGAAACCTGGGGATAAACCCAACTTAATTTCTGCCACTTTTCCTTCTGTTTAAGTTGGCCTGCCTCGCTAAGTAGAACTCATCTTTGATCTCACCATCTTGGTAATTAAAACAACTGGAAAGCAATTTTAGAAGTAAGAGTCCATAGGAAAACAAACTATAAAAGACACTTCCTGTTCCCTCCCACTACATATGGCTAAGTACCTATTAGACTGGTGACCTGTTACATCATAGAATGAAAAAAAATGTGCCAAAAATGTAAAGATGCTTGTGAAGCAGTGTTGCCCGGACACTGGCCCTTTGACAACAGTGGTTTTTGAAGTTGTATTACTGATCTGCAAATTCAATGTTAAATGATTGGCTGCAGATCTGTCCAAAGGAAAACTTCAACCTGTCCTCAGCCTTGTCAATATTGTGTCTTTTTGGTCAAGTTTATGTCTTCTCTTCCTCTTCCTCTTCCTCTTTCTCTTCCTCTTCCTCTTCCTCTTTCTCCTTCTCTTTCTCTTTCTTCTCCTCTTCCTCTACTTCCTCCTCTTCTTCTTCCTCCTCTCCTTCCTCCTCTTCCTCCTCCTCTTCATCCTCCTCTTCCTTCTGAGGCATTCTCTACTTCAGGTTAACCTTGAATTCCCTAGTAGTTGACAATGACCTTGAGTTTATGATCCTTATGGCTTTACGGGTAAAGTGATGGGATTGCCACCACCCTGGTTTATGCAGTGCTAGACATGAAACCAGGGTCTTAGGCACACTGGGCAAGCACTGTGTCCCCTGAGCCGCATCCCCAGGCATGCCTGTTCCAATGCGTTGTTATTGGAGAACGACAAAGGGCTTTCTGAACAAAATCGTTGCAAGCAGAGGTCTTAAGTAAAACAGCCCATGCTGTCAGTGTCCACTTACAAATGACAGACTTCCAGGGATCAAAGAAGCACGTAGGAATGAGGTCATGGTGTCTCTATCAGGGAGTGATTTCTACATGCCTTGACCCAACCTGGAACACTGTAATTAGTACTCGGGACAAAGGAAGTTGATCACTATGACATTATTCAACACATTTAGGAACACTAAAACATTTACCCCTAGAATACCAAGGGGTATTACAAAGAGTAATACAAAGAGTGGGGAAAGTCACTATCAAAGTGTCTCAGGCTTCCCCCTCCCGCCTGCCAGGGAGAAGGTTGGCTGGGATATTTTCCCCCTGATTCCTGGAAACTTTGAACTATCACCCTCGAAGAAGCCATAGATAATTAGGACTCAGCACCTTCCTCAGGATTACATATGGGTGTCAATTCCCACCCTGGAAAAGGCCTCTCCTGATCCTCAGCAGAAGAGGCCCGAGTTTGGGAAAGGATAGAAGAAACTAGCTGCCTTTACAGAGATTTGCTGTTTGTTTGTTTTTTGTTTTTTGGGTCTCTTGTTATTATTTTTTTTTACTCTTCTGGAGCTCTGTGGGTGGGGACTGAGAGGTGGAAATCCAATCGAACAGCTCGTCTTAAGCCACAGTGTCTAAAAAAGGGGGATGTTAACATCTTATGACGCATGCTAGTCAGTTACAGCCCCTTTGTTCAGTGGTTTGGTGTATCACTGGGATTCAGTACTTGAGACAGTTGTTGGAAGAGTTTCCCATTGGTGGGAGACATCTTAAATGCTAGCATTTATTTTTAGTGTAGCAATATCTGAAACTGGAACCAAAATGATCATGGCTAGAAAGGCTCTGTGATACAGACCAGAGTCCAGTTTAGTTCTCCAAGTAAAAAGACATGACAAATGCCCCTGAGGGTCTTGATCCAGAGATATGGTTAGAAGGGTGAATGCAATTAGCCCTGAGGGGAAGTCCTTCTTTTTCATTGCCAAGTTAACCTTGCTTTGACTCCCTGGAAACGCACAGGCCTCTGGAGCATGGTCCCAGCTCAACATGCTGGACTGTAGCAAGAGAGTTGGCATCCTTGTGGCCCTGATGGTGTCCCTTGGGGAAAAGCTGATGCCAGCCCTCTCCTCCCCCAGATCTGTGGCACTTCCTCTTTCCTGCTCCTCAGCTTGGTCATCTTCGTGGTTCCATTTCCTGGTGAGAATGGATTGTATTCAACCATGAGAACCACACCTGAGNTCTCTCTCTCTCTCTCTCTCTCTCTCTCTCTCTCTCCACATGTCTCTATCTCAGTCTATTTCTACCTCTCCCTCTTCCTCTCCCTCTCCCTCCCTCTCTCTTTTTCTCTCTGAATCTGTGAGCCTGTGTCTGAGTCCTCACATCTCTTCTTTTGTCATCTTCCCATGTGTGTGTGTGTGTCTCTCTGAGTGTCTTAAAGAAATGAGAATGTTTTATACCTAGATTATGTTTCAAATACTGCATTACCAGAGTGTTATGGAATGAATCTGTCCAAGATGTTAGACTGGTGGGAACCTAGAATTTAACCAAAGCATAGTTGAGAGTAGTGACTGGAAAAGAAAGGAGACAGTTGTTTTAATGCCTGCCTTTCATAGTTCCATTGCCCAGAAGACGCCTTATCTCCAAGGTGATGTATAAAAGAAAGAGTTTATCTGGTGCTTAGCATTTCAGAGGGTGACTCCACGGCCATCATGGATGCATGGTAGGCAAGCGTGCCTCTGGAGCAGCAGCTGAGAGCTTACTCCCTGATCCACAACAGGAGGCAAAGAGAGTTCAGTGAGAACGACTTGGGCTTTTGAAACCTCCAAGCCCAGCCCTAGTCACAGTCACAGTGACATGAGTTCTCCAACGAGACCACTCCCACTAAAACGTGAGTTTGCTGTCAAGTGTCAAAAATATAAATGAAGGATTTAAAGCAATATTTAGCTTAGCTGAAGGGAAGAGACTGAAAGAGGACAAGAGAAAAGGCCAGCCATTGCACCTGCTGCTAACAAAATTATCAAAGAGACAAAGATGGGGGGAAGCCAGAACAGGGCACCAGAACCCCTGAAACTGGGGTTAGATGGTTCTGGACTGCCATGTGGGTGCTGGGAATTGAACCCAGGTCCTCTTCTTAACCACTGAGTCATCTTTCCAACCCTCTTATCCTTTGAAATGGGACCTCTTCCTGATGCTGGAACTCACCCATTTGTCAAGAGTGGCTGGCCAGCATGCTGCAGAGACCCTTCTGTCTGTGTAGCCCAGCAGTAGGCTGGCAGGTGCATGCCATGTCGTCCGCCTTTTTACTTGGATGATGGGCATCTGAACTCCGATCCTCAAAATGCGCACCAAGCACACTTCACTGACTGAACTGTCTCCCCAGCCCCAGAGGTGCTACTTTCTGAAGAGCATTTTTTATTAGCTCTTTAAAGGCTGTTTTTAACTCTTCTCCTGTGCTTTTTCCAATGCAGGCTATTAAAAAAAAAACATTTTAAAGAACACACAAAGACTCATCTTTAATATTCATAATGGAACAAGAGAGAGTATCAAAAATGTTCAGGGAGCCAAGCAGGTGTGTGCACTTGACCATATAAAAACCAGCTAGAGGCGAGTGTGAGGGCCTGTGCCTGTAACCTTAGCATCGAGGGGTGGAGACAGGAGGATGGATATGGTTAAGTTTCTATAGTAAGATGCTGTCTCCTAAAAACAAAGTCCATAAAGAAGAGAAAAAAGAAAAGCCACCTGGGCTCTTTGCAACTGAGGTTTAACTCTTTCAAGGCAAGATCCACAAAAGAACAACATTCACACAACAGCTGGATGCTCAGGCGCCTACCCCCACCCCCAACCCCAACCCCAACCCCCAGCCCTACCCCCCAGCCCCAGCCCCGATCCAGAGCTACAGAATAAGAATCTTCATGTCAGGCAATGCACATGCTCAGAGAAACTTAAAAAGCATTTGGTTTAAGAGAATCTAAACTTGCCTTTGGAAAATCTCAGTGGTTGGAATGGGGTGCCTGGGGCTCGCAAGATGGCTCAGCTAATAATAAGAGTGTGTTGCACAAGTCCGGTACCTGAGTTCTACTCCTGAAAGTACATAAACCTGGAAGGAGAGAACCAACTCCATCAACTTTTCCTCTGACCATCTCGCCAGCCCTGGAATCTTTTTATTATAAGAAATCTGGGAGATAGAAAAACATGACTTTTAAGTCACAAAATTTGTATTAAAGGATATAATGTATTCAAAAATATTAATAGACCCTTTCTGATTTTCTCTTGACAAATACTACTGGCAATCATTTGAGAGTTCTAGTTTCTGAAGTAGTCTTTAAAATTCAATAGAAGCTTTACTGAGAACTCTACAAGATAGAATGAAAAAAAATGTTGATTTAAAATTTGTAATTCAAATGTATTTTTTCCTCTAAATCCTAAAGTTCAGTCAACTGGAATATAAGTTAAAGACATAAGATTCAATAGCATTTTACATTTCAGAGTGGTGTGGTTAAGAGATTTGAAATTATAAGTCAGAGAGAGCTGGCTGTCACTCAGAAGCTGCAAATTGGTACCAGTTACTTAAATTCCCCATTTTGTGTTTATAAGCTTAGCATTTAATGGATACGCCATCTTCCCAACCATAGTTCCTTGTCTATAAAATGGAAAACACATAAACACCCACTTCATTGTCTATTTCGAACATTAAATTGGGTAATTTCTCAAGACACTCATATTTCCATGCAGTGAACAATAGCTAAAGAATGTGATCTAGGGGTTACTGTAAGGCCATTACCAAAACTCTCTTAGAGTTAGCAGTTGTGTAGATGATAGAAAAGAAAAAGACATCTTTGTACAGCAGCCACGTTCTGTGACCTACATAAGCAAAAGCTAAAAATACTTCATGTTCCTAGAAAGGAAAATTGAATTAAGAGGTCAAATAACCTCGAGGTGATTTATAGGCTAATTAATATCACAAAACCCATTGCTTTAAATAATTTCAAAATTATTATGAAATGTAATTTAATCACATTGCTGCTCATTGTATTTCTATTTCCTTTTACAAAAAACTTCATGAGAATTTTGTGTTTGAATATTCTTTAATAAAAGAATACCTTGGAGGACAAAAGTTATAAAAAATGGAATGACTGTAATACAGGACACATTGGCCTTAAGACTTTTTGATAGACTAGAAACAAAAAGATTTAAGCCAACTTCTACTTCAAAAGAATATAAGGATGTGTGTTCCCTTTCATTACCAATATTCAGTATTTTCACTCTTGAAATATGAAAGGAAGTGACATCTTATTTCATATATTAATTGCATCTCATACATTAATTCTAGTAAGATTATAAAAGCATCCAATGATGTTAGGCTCTCTCTTATTAATGTGTGTTTATTTCAGGTGAAGCAATTACCTTTATTCAGACTTTATTAAGGTATTTAGTACAGCACTGCAATATTGATAATCAGCTTACTTTTAAATTAGTATTTTATGGTACCCAATGTGTCTGTTTTCCTCAGTTTTGTGTTTGTCTTTCCAATATGACTGTAGTTTTGTGGTAACAAAAATTCTAATTATTTTTGGTCCTGGAGATTAAAATCAGGCTTCAAAGATGTTAGGTGTAGCTCTACCATTTCTAGACCAGAAACTAGTTTGAGGATCATCTTTTTCAAGTTGTCTGTGTGTGTGTGTGTGTGTGTGTGTGTGTGTTTATTGTTTATTGCTCTAATCTTAGGATATTTCTATCTTGCTAATTTTTTATTTTAAATGTATTTACTTTCACTTTATTTACTATTTATTAATAACCTAATATTTAATTTTATTTACTAAATCTACTTACTTTAAATTTGTGCCTCTTTTTATGTTTGGGATTTTTCTACTTCATTTTTAGGTTCATGTGACATGTGTTTGATGAAAGGATGGGAAGTATGGGTAGGGCACAGAGACACACAGACACACAGACACATAGACTGCTTCAACCATAGGGAGAACTCTCCGGGATCACAGGATGAATAATGTCTTCTCTTGTCTTCAGTTTGGGAAGTTTTCTTTATCACAGGTTTTTTTTTTGTGAATAATATTTTTTAAATTTTTTTCATACTATAATTAATGTTTAGACATGCTATATCTTTCCTCATAATTATTTTTCATTTTAAAAATAAAATTTTTCTGTTTATTCACCTAGTTTCAGGGAAATGTTGAGGACATAAATGTGCAATGACATAGCAAATTAAATATAACAACATTTTTTTTAAAAAGGAACTTGAACACAGGAGTAAAAAAAAATGTGCAAAAACATGTACTCTATCTTTGGACGAAGGAACTATGATGTTTTTCTTTTTTGTTTGTTTGTTTGTTTTTTTTGGGGGGGGTGTTGTTGTTTTCGAGACAGAGTTTCTCTGTGCAGTCTTGGCTGTCCTGGAACTCACTGTGTATACCAGGCTGGCCTCGAACTCAGAGATCTGCCTGCCTCTGCCTCCCAAGTGCTAGAATTAAAGGCGTGCGCCACCACACCCGGCTATGATGTTTTTCATATTTCTTTTACGGCCCTTATCCTAACTCATAAATATGCTTTATGGTTAGAAGAAGAGATACTAACTTTGAAATTTCAAGAATGTGTCGTCCTTTGTCCAATAATTCTGCTTTTCTGCCCATGTAAGGGATGCAGAGAGGAGGATGATCATTTTATGATTCTCCCCCGACTGCATGTACAGAGTAGGAATAAGAGATGCGGAGCCAAGTGCCATCATGTACCTATCAACAAATCCTGATGAAAACATATCCAGGCTTTTGAGTCTTAACCAACACATTTAAAGTGTATCTTGTAGCATTTCATAGGTTGTATCATTAAATGATGATGAATAATGATTGGGGCAAGAAACCTAATATAAGTATGACACGTTTAAATTACTAAAATCAACACCTATTTCTAATGTTTGTCTTTTTAACTCGTTATTATTTAAGTCACTCATGACAGGGAAGTTATCCAAATGGTACTGAAATGTGAAGAATTTTAACTCTTACAGAACCAGAAAAAGCATATAGCCATGGGTTGTCAGGGAACAACTATAGAGTGAAAACAGAAATGGCGAGAGCTACTAACAGAGAAAGGACAGGGCTGGACTCTTCCCCAAGGAATACTCTCACACTGTAGCAATCATCACCAGGCAATAGCCTTCCAGGTGTAATTATGTTCGAATATTTACATCTGTACTAAATGAGAACCAGCAGACAGTTCATTGCCATTGGTAATGGGTGAGCTTGCAAACTCAATTCAGTCAGCAAACATTACATGCCCAAAGAATGCCTTTTCCCTAAGTAAATGTTAATATTTCATGAGAAAATTATTGATTTATATGTCTCATTTGGCCGGCCAAAAAAACCCCAAACAAACCACTTTTTCCATCCTGCCATTCCAGGAGGAAAGTTACACTAATAGCGGGGAGTTTGGAATTCATCATTCTGGGATAAACAGGCTATTATGTATATTACAGTTTATTATTGTGAACCTCATTGATTTAAGGACTCGAGATTGTTCAAATCCAACTGGGCTATTGCTTTCCTTAGAGCTATGGAGAAAGGAAATGTTTACTATGCAAATTAATATCATAAATGAAACTCTCCTAAGAGAGAAAAGTAATTTGAACATTTCAGGTATGGGAATCAAATAAATTTCTCAAGACGAAAGGATGTACGGAAGGGGTGTGGGGCGGTGATGGCCACAGGGGCTTGAGCAAAGGTGGGACTCGGGGTACAGAGGTTCTTGCTGGGAGTACTGCAGAGTGTGGCTACAGAAATAGATGAAATGCACAGGGCACATCTAGGGCACAGGCCATATGTACACAGAAGGGTCACTCACTCTAAGATGAGGAGGTGTTTGCTTACGGTGCTACCTACATAAGGGTAGTGGAAGATGCTAGCCTCAAGCCCAGCTCCGCATGGGTGCAAAAATACACCATACATATGCAGATTTCACCATAATTTTGAAAAGAGGATGTCTTAGTCAGAGTTTCTATTCCTGGACCAAACATCATGACCAAGAAGCAAGTTGGGGAGGAAAGGGTTTACTCAGCTTACAGTTCTATGCTGCTGTTCATCACCAAAGGAAACCAGGACTGGAACTCAACCAAATCAGGAAGCAGGAGCTGATGCAGAAGCCATGGAGGGATGTTACTTACTGTCTTGCTTCCCCTGGCTTGCTCATCTTGCTTTCTTATAAAACCCAAGACTACCAGCCCAGAGATGGTACCACCCACAAGGGGCCCTCCCCACTTGATCACTAACTGAGACAATGCCTTACAGCTGGATCTCATGGAGGCACTTCCCCAACTGAAGCACTTTTCTCTGTGATAACTCCAGCCTATGTCAAGTTGACACACAAAACCAGCCAGTACAGGGGAGATCTTATTTGAGTGTATTAAAACATTAATTAATACTCAGAAAACCAACGTACTCTCTCTAAGTTCACTGTAAAATAGGAACAGTACACAGGAGCACCCTCAGAGGCCAGCAGGCCAGTGGTGAATCAGCTGCTGTCCAACAAGAGCTTCTGATGACAAATGACAGGGATCTACCGAAGGCCTTCTCAGCCCTATGGGTGTTTTCAAATTTTACTGTTACTCATGAAACTATTCAAGCCAACGTGCCACAAAATAACAGACTAAACCTCAGTGTTATCACCAAGGGGAAACAGTTATAACTGGTTTGGTGGCACAGACTTAATTTAAAGTGACATTACAGGGTGTGCCTATTTCTTCTATCATAATATCTGACACAAGCCCGATAAACAGATGAATGAATGACAGGATCAAAAAATTTAGAATCAAGAATTAAAACAGTTCATAGTATTCTAAGAGAGGAGAAATGGGCTAAAGCTAATGAGAAATCAATGTTCTAGATCTAAATAGCAGACCAACTGATACAGGAACTTGTAAACACATCATACTCTCACTATACATTCACGAAAATATTCAAAAGGAGAAAAAATAGATCAATCAACCTTCATGGGATCAAAATTAAAAAAGGGAAGGGTGGGCAAAAGACATCCAGAGGCCAGCCTGTGGCAAGAGCCATTATGATGAACAAGTATGTGGTAGAGAGAAGGGAGAGAAAAAGAAGCAGTAGTTTAAGCACTGTGAAGACAGGAGGAACTAAAGATGCAAGGCGGGTGAGGAGCGCCTGATGGGAGTGCCCTGATGGGAGTGGCACACCCTGCCACTTGAGGCCATGGTGAAGTCATGGCAGGTGCTGACACTGAAGGCCACAGCTGAGTCTGTGGCCATGCAACAGCAGGGTCCTGTGTTGTCCATAGCCCATGGTACCACCAAAGGCCATGCGGATGTCCCTGGGCTGGGCTGCTACCTGGAACCATGTAGATGTCTAAGGGATGCACAAAGCTGGCCCCACCCCTAAGAGCTCCAGCACTCAGGAGATTGGGTCTACACCTCACCTGAGCAGCAGTAGAGCTGCCCTGGCTGGCAAAGGCAATAGTGAACTGGCCCTGAGGCCATGAGAGTAGGAGAGCTAGCCCTATCCCTTGCTGGTTGTGGCACTTGGGTGAGCTAGCCAGGGACATGCTGGAGAGCTGCCCTTGGCCGTGTGGGTGTGGGTGAGCTGGCAGGCTGACCAACTCAGCTACCACCTGGGCTAAGATCCTGGACTTCTGAGTTGGCCCACACCAGCATTTACAGCATCTATAAACCGATGAAGCATGTGAAGGGGCCTGTCCTGCAGATCCAAAGCTGCAGGATCTCCATGACATATGACAACAACAGATATCTGAGAGGAATCCTGGTGAGGATTCAGTACTGATGGTGTAGCAGAAGCCAGAGGCCTCAAAGCAGACCAAGGAGTCACTGCAGTGAACATTTGCAAGTAAAGATGTCGGAACAAAAGGCTGTAGTGTGTGATGTAACATGTCACACTGCAGCTTCGGCAACAAGATGTTTTGTTTGTTGTTAATTTTTTCTACTTTTTAAAAATTTTCTTTGTGGAAAGGTTGCAAGTGCAGAGGGTGATATGAAGAATTGGAGAGATGAATGGGACTGGGATGCATGATGTGAAAGTTAGAAAGAATTGATAAAAAGTTTGTAAAAACACAACTCAGGGTAAAGGCCCAGTTGGCATTGTACCTACCTATAATTCCAGCATTGCAAGGGAGAGAAAGATTCCCAGTACAAGCTTAGCTAATAAGACTAGCTCTTATAGGCAAGCTCTGGGTTTGATTGAGAGATCCTGCCACAAAGGAATGAGTTTCATACGGAAGACTGCTGACACCAGCCCTGGGCCTTCGAATGTGTGCAAATGGTAATTCCCCCCCACCCCACCCCCGCATATGCATCCCTACATGTGAACACATATACAGAAGACAAAAAAGTTAAGTTGACAATGATAAACATAATGTATACACATACACTTTCATGTACTCTCATATATATACACATTCACATACACATTCAAATACACATTCACATACACATTCACATACACATTCACATACACATTCACATACACATACACATTTAAGTGTACATACATGAATCCTACTGTGTTTAGTCTGGTTAATTTATTAAGAATAGAGGTTTACCTTGGCTCATGAATCTGGAGGCTCAGACATCTGGAGTCATGGTGCTGGTATCTTCTTAGCTTTGGTACAGGTCTTGTGTTGCTTCTTAGCATGGTGGGAATATGAAAGGGGCACACAGAAAGAACAAACACCAGAAAACAGCCTTGCATCCTAACAATTTACTTTCCCAGTAATGAATTGCCATAAAGTGGGAAGGGCTGAGTGGGATTTATGTGCTGAACCATGAAGTGCTTACAGTAAGCTCTCTGCAGGGTCATCTTCTGTGCTTAGAGACACTCTTAAGATCAGGCATGCCAAACTCAGAGAGCTTATCTGGGCATGTGGACTGTGAACTTAAAAGCAATGTCTTCCAACAAAGGTTCTCTCAGAAGGACAGGAATCCACTTATCTCTTCGGCAATATAACCAAAGGACAGGTCATGCTATCACAAGGACACTTGCTCAACCATGGTCATTGTTGCTCCATTCATAATAGTCAGAAACTGGAAACAACCTAGATGTCCCTCGATAGAAGAATGAACAAAAGAAAATGTGTTACATTTACACAATGGTGTATTACTCAGCTGTTTTTAAAATTGACATCATGAAATTTGCAGGCAAATGAATGGAACTAGAAAAAGTTATCCTGAATGAGGTAACACAGGCCCAGAAAGATAAATATGGTATGGTATATCACTTATATGTAGATAGTGGCTCTTAAATAAATGATAACTGAGCTATAATCCATAGAATCTGAGAGGTTATGTTTAGAAGAAGGGACAGGGAGAGGGTGGTGCATGGATCTCCCTGGGAGGGGGAAATAGAATAGATTTTATGGGTGGACTATGATGAAGGGAATAGGAACCAAAGGATTGGATGGAGAGTGGAAGGGAATATATGGCTGAGGAAGGGAACTCAAGGAGAGACAACTATAATTGGGTGAGTTGGGTGGTATGGAACCTAGTGCAGTAGAAACTTTCTAAAATATATGAAGGTGATCCAAACAAAGTCTCAAAATAGGGAAATGAAGTTCCAATTGGCCATCTTTTGTCGCCAAACAAAGGTTCCAGTACTGAGACTGGGTTACATCCAATTGAAACGTTGGCCAAAGGGATCCTATGGAAATTCCCAAATAGCCCAGGCTCTCAAGGACCCAGTGCTGAAGACAACACCCACACAAAACATGGAGAGGTCCAGCTGGTGTCTACATAGAACCTTCACCCTCATGGTCTAGTCTTGGCTAAAGAAAGAGAAGGTACTCCACTGACTACCAAAAGAGAAAGGTAAACATCAACCGAAGCATCGAGATTCTAATTGCTGGGTATGGTAGCATATACCTATAATTTATGCCCTGCAGGGTCATCTTTACAGAGATTGAGGCAGAGGAGTTGCAGTTTTGAAGCTAGCCTGGCCTATATATATCAAGATCTCATCCCAAAAACAAAAACAAGAGGGAAAAAAAAAAAAGGAGAAACAAAAGATTCTGACTGACGGAGCCGGTGACAGAGTTAGACTAGAATATTTTAAGTGTTTTAGTTCAGATGTATAATTAGTTTTTAACTGCAAGGAACAGAAAATAGGACTCAAAATGGTTTAAAGTAGGACTGCCCGACACTAACTGAATATAAATTCCATGTGTGATTAAACTTTGCCCAGCTGTACTTGGAAGAAAAATAAGCAGTGTGTGATATTGAATTTTCATCATAAAATTGACTGACTATATCCAAAATATGTTTTACATAGTGTCAACATAGAGATGTGGAGCATCTGATGGGGAGAGGCAAGAAGAAATGCCTCTTCTGTGCACCTGGTAGGGTTGGAGAGATAGAGAGCGCTCATAGTTCATAAGCATTTGGATGTCTTCTGTGTGTACAATGTATGTATACGTGTATTTTCCTGTGTGTGAATGTGAGCATGTGCATGCCTTTGGTGTGTGTGTGTGTAGGATGACAACCTCAGGTATTGAAATTTCCCCTCCTGTTTGTTTAAGACAGGATTTATTTTTCTTTTCTTCTTTCTTTATTTCTCTTTTTTTCTCACTGCCTCACAACATATGTGAGACTGGCTGGCCCACAGGTTTCCAGGAGTCCTCTAGTCTCTGCCTTCCATCTGCCTGTAGGAGTACTGAGACTACAGACACTCTCACTACATGTCTGCCTTTTTACTTGTTTCTGTGGACTTGACCTCAGGTCCTTATGCTCACACGGCCAGTGGTTCTTTTCTCATCCATCTTCCCAGCCCCTCATCTGGATGTTGACAATGAACCATGTGCTGTGGTCTGAATGTTGTTTGTCCCCTCGGCAGTTGATGTGTTAAAAGTGTGTTCCTCAGCCTTGCACTGAGAAAGGTGGTGGGATCTTTGTTGTGTGGGCTTGGCTTATGTATCAGTGGAACCCTACGGTGGTGGTTTGGATAAGTTTGGCCTAGTCAGAGACTGGCATTATTAGGTGTGACCTTCTTGGAAGAAGTGTGTCACTTTGGGGATGGGCTTTGAAACCCTTCTCCTAGCTTCCTGGAAGCTAGTCTCCTGTTTGCTTTTGAAACAAGGTGTAGAACTCTCACCTCCTCTAATACCATGCCTGCCTATATGCTGCCATGATTCCCACCATAATGATAATGGACTGAACCTCAGTACCAACCAGTAAGCCAGCCCCAATTAAATGTTATCCTTTATAAGGGTTTCCTTGGTCATGATGTCTCTTGACCCTAAGACACCTACTTTCATAAATAGTAAAACAACTCTCATAGCATCTCCTGGGTTCCCACAGGAGTGATCAGAAAAGCATTCTTAGCTTTTTATATGTGTCATGGTTCTTTCCTTTGTGTTCCATGCTTTGCCTCTCCTCTCCTCTCCTCTCCTCTCCTCTCTCTCTCTCTCTCTCTCTTTCTTTCTTTCTTTCTTTCTTTTTCATGTTCAGCTGTTCCATCTTTTAATGGCCCCCTTTTTTAAGTGTCAGTCTCTCCCCCTCCCACATGCTCCAAGCCTGGGGTTGTAGTCTATAATGAGTTCCCTGCTGGGCTCCTCCCCAGAGCACAGCGAATGGATCATCTGTGGAACCTCCAGAACTGTAAGCTAGATAGGTCTCTTTGCTTTATAAAGTCATCCTGCCTCAGATGTCTCATAATCATTATGCAAAATAAACTAATATATTATCACAAGTTTTTAAATTATGAAACAGTGTATGAACATATTAATCAATTAAAAAGCAGTGCTACTAATTTAAAAATTCAAACAACATCTTGGGACTGCTTTAAACTGTTGTTATTCTGTGCTCCACATTATTGAAAGCAAACATGTATACAAATAAACCGTCATAGGATTTTACTACATTTGACTTGATTGAAAAAAATATTTTCTAATTTGTTTCATTGTTATTCTACAAGATGAGCACCCTGGTTTCTCTCTCTCTCTCTCTCTCTCTCTCTCTCTCTCTCTCTCTCTTTATATTCTGACATTAAATTGCCCTTCACACACAAGGTATGTAGAAGGAATGGACCTGTGTGTTCATGTGTGCACTTTCAAAACCCTCCTTTTATTAACTCGAATTATTTGTAGACACTTGACATAAACTGAACCAGTATGGTTCTGCCTACCTATGGAATTTAAGCTAAAACTTAGGGGTGGTTTAGTTCAGAGTGCTGAAGTTTTGAGTCGGTGCTGGAGTCAGCCAGTGACCTACATAAAATGGAAGGCATGGGGAAGGAGAACATAACAGGATTTCAGAAAAGGCACTGAGATTAAAGGCCAACAATGCTCTTGTTTCTGTTAGGCCTGGTTACTTCCTACAATTTATTTCTGCAGTATTATTCCCTATTTGTATAATACTATTTTTCATTAGAGTTATTAAGTTTATTATGGTACATCTTTATAAGTTATCACAGGTTCAGAGCAAGAAAATTTTATGGTTTGTTTTGTTATAAATACTCTTAAAATCAGGGCAAAACCATTTTCTTTATGCATACTAATAACAATTTTGTCTGTGGTTTATATCATATTAATATGTATTTCTAATATTACTATTATCTGTTACGTTATAATTAGTTACCAACTTTTATTTGTTCATTTGGGTGTGTATTAAACTATCTAGTCAGGGTTTCTACTGCTGTGGTAAAAAACAAAAACAAAACTGTCATGACCAAAAGCATGGGGAGAAAAGGGTTTATTTCATCTAAGGGCTTGTAGTCCAGTATCCAGGAAAGATAAGGCAGGAACTCAAGGCAGGAACCTGGAGACAGGAACTGAAGCAGAGGCCACAGGTGAACACTGCTTACTGGCTTGTTCTTCGTGGTTTGATGTGCCTGCTTCCATATACAACCCAGGACCACCTGTCCAGGGATGGCACCACCCACAGTGGGATGAGCCTTCCCACATCAATTGTTAATCAAGACAATACTCTATAGACTTGTCTACAGGCAGTCTTATGGAGGCATTTTCTCAATAAAGATCTCCTCTTCACAGATACATCTGGATTTGTGTCAAGTTGACAAAAACAAACTAGCATAAATACATATACATTTTGTATTCATATAAGGAATGTAAGAATGTATATGTGTATATGCAAGTTTATATCTGGGCATGTGGTATATATCTGTCACTAAGGTCCTGGTCTGTATCTTCCTACTGTTTAGGTTCAGACCCTAGATTTGTCACTTACTAAGCATATGACTTTAGGAAATTCAATAGGTTCTCTAAACTTCTTTTATTTGTGAGATAAACTTCCTTTACTTGTTAATTTTGTTGTTACTTAATAAAATATTTCAAAATTGTAAGCATGAGCATAAAATAGTAATAACTAAAATTAATATCACTTAAGTTTCCTTTAAATAATTTTCCAAGTATTTAACAAATTAGCACCCTTTTGACCCAGTAGTTCAAAGATTTAGAAAATTCTAGGAATAGGTCTATGCTTTAGCTACTTAGGCTTTAAACAATAAACAGTCAGAGGCCTGGAGATGAGCCAAAATGATAACCAGCTTGAATGTGATGGAGGAATAGTCTCGGGTGTTTGAATGCTTGGTCTTCTTGGTGGAGTGTGGCCTTGTTGGAGAAAGTGTGTTGCTACGAATGGACTTTAAGGCTTTAAAATCCCATGCCATACCTAATGAGTTCTCTCTCTCTCTCTTTCTCTCTCTCTCTCTGATCAGATGTAAGCCTTCAACTACTGTTCCACTAACGTTCTGCCTGCTGCCATGCTCCCTACGATGATGGTCACAGACTCTAACCCTCTAGAACTGTGGGCCCCAAATTAAGTGCTTTATTTTATAAGTCGTCTTGGCCATGGCATTTTGACATGGCAATAGACAGCAAGGAAGTCAATAATCTTCAATATAAATGGCATCAAATAACCAACAAATAGATATGTACAAGTTGACTCAATTAAAGAATTAGATATAACTATTTGTAAGAAAAGCATGATGTTGACAATGGCTCCTATAGACTGAGATTTATCAATGGATGGAAGTCAATCTATCAAGCAAATGGAAACAAAAATAAGCTGGGTTTCTTAGTTAGGGTTTTACTGCTGTGAACAGACACTATGACCAAGGCAAGTCTTATAAAAACAACATTTAATTGAGGCTGGCTTACAGGTTCAGAGGTTCAGTCCATTATCATCAAGGTGGGAGCATGGCAGTATCTAGGCAGGCATGGCCCAGGAAGAGCTGAGAGTTCTACATCTTCATCCAAAGGCTTCTAGTGGAAGACTGACTTCCAGGAAACTAGGGTGAGCGTCTTAAGCCTACACCCACAGTGACACACCTATTCCAACCAGGTCACACCTATTCCAACAAGGCCACACCTCCAAATGGTGCCATTCCCTGGTCCAAGAATATACAAACCATCACACTGGGTAGTATTCCATCCATAGTTAGTTCAAAGAGATAAAGTTACATTTATTAATAAAGAAAAAGATTAATTAAAAGATATAAAGATTGTAAATATATATGCACCCAATGTTAGGAGTCCTGATTTATAAAACAAGGAGCAATGAATATAAAAGGATCAGATGGGTCCTGGTACAATAACTGGGTAATTGCAATACCTGACTCACATTTTTAAATAGTCTGTTTAAACAAAGAAACAAACAAAAAAAAAAATCAAGGAAGAGATGTCAGGTTTTAACTACATTGTCATTCAAATAACCTGAAGAGATGCCTCCTGTATATCCCACCCACCAGATACTTTTAGACCATCCCATCCAACAGACATAGAATATACACTCTTCTCACCAAGTCCATGAACCCTTCTCTAAAACACACATATTCTAAATCACAAAGAAATAAGTTAAATAACGTATTACATTTTCTCAAATAATAGACTAATATTAGAAAGCAATAGCAAGCAAAGTACAAAAATTATGCAAACAATGAAGACTGAACAACATACTCTTAAGTGACCAGGGAGTTAATGAAGAAATCAATAAAGAGATTAAGTAAACTCTAGAAGCAAATGAAAATGAAAATACAACTTACTGGTATCTGATCAGAAATCCCAGTGACACAAGGATTATCCCCAAGGATTGACAAATGGGATCACATGGAGTTTAGAGCTTCTATACAGGAAAAGAAACTATCAACAGGATCAATAGCTTACACAATGTAGAAAAAATCTTTAACAGCTACACATGAGACAAAGGGGTCACATCTAAAATATGTAGATAATTATGAAAATTATACATCACACCAACCCACCTAAAACTACCAGCCAATGAATGGATTGGTGAACGGAACAGACAAATCTCAAAAGAAGATACATAAACAGCCAATACAATTGTAAAATGTTCAATATCCTTAGCTACCAGGAAAAAATGCAAATTAAAACTACATTGAGATTCCATATCACACCCGTCATCAAGAAAACAGTGTTCTTTCTGTCATCTCTCTCTGCCGGCACCATGTTTCACACGAGTGCCCTGGCTGAGCTCTCCAAAGCATCCGCAGTGCTGGGAAGTAAAGCAAATGCAGTTCCTTCAGCAGGCCACACTTCAAATTCATCGTGCCGTGCCTAACTGTGATGATGAAGCATGATCACACTGGAGAATTTGAAATCATCCGATGATCACCCAGTTGGGAAGATCATTAAGAACCTCGCAGGCAGGTTGAACAACGGTGGGAAGATCAGCACTAAATTTGACGTGGTACTCAAAGACCTAGAAAACTTGGCAGAAGAATATGCACCGAGCCTGTCGGTTTGGCTTCATTGTACTGACAACCTCAGCAAGCATGATGGACCATGAAGGAGCGAGAAGAAAACACACAGGAGGGAAAATACCGGGGCTCTTTTTCTAAAGATGTAAGAACACATGTATAAATACATGTGGTAGGGGGAAAGAAAACAGACCGTAACAAAGAAGAGGACATGGGTCAAAAGGAAAACTTATTTACTGTCAGTGGGAGTAGAAACTGATGTAGACACTGTGGAAATCAGGGTACAGTCTTCTCCAAAACCGAGAGCAGGTCTACCGTCTGACCCAGCTGTTACGGAGTTTGAGACTACTGAAAAAAAAGATCCACGCCAAACTCGATCCTGATTATAATTACCCAAATTTCTATTAAAACTGCAGCAGGGCTACAGTCTCTAAGCCAAATCAGAGACATGCCACCGCACAGTGTGCGGAGAAAGGCTTTCAAAGGCAAAAGACACAACTGCTTCACTTCCGTGGAATTTACAGCTTTTGCAGAACTGCCCCACTCCCCCCCACCCACCACCCACCCCACCCCTGACCCCGTGCACACAGAGTAAAGTGGGTTTCCAGAGGCCAGAGCCTTCACACCAGCTGTGGTGGTTTGAAATAAAATGGCCGCCATAGACTCATAGGAAGTGACATCATCAGGGGGGATGGCCCTATTGAAGTAGGTTTGGCCTTGTTGGAGGAAATGGGTCTCCCGACTCATGCTGCCTGCTGAGTAGGATGTAGAACTCTCAGCTCCTTCTTCAGCACCATGTCTGCTTTGTGTCACCATGCTTCTCACCATGACGACAGTTCCGCTATGGACTAAACCTCTAAACTGCATGCTGGGCCCCAATTAACGTCATGATGCATCCTCACAGCAATAGAAACCTTAAGTAAGACACAGGCCATACCACACCACTCTAAGACATATACTCAAGTTCCTCTTGTCGTGGTGATCCCCAACCATAAAATTATTTTCATTGCTACTTCATAATTGTCATTTTACTACTGTTATGAATTGTAATGTAAACATCTGATATGCAATCCCTGAAAAGGATTGTTTGACACCCCCCCCCCCAAAAAAAAGAGTTGAGAACTGCTGGATTAGAATCTGTGTTCCTCTTTTGTGACGACAGTAGGGCAGAGAGGTGGGACCCAGCAACCTCTGCAGTGCTGTCAAAGGGCCGTCTCATCCCTCTGTCTGTCCTGGAACTACAGCTACTCCTTGCTTGGCTTCCTCCTATTTTGTCCTGAATAAAATAATTTTTCTCTATTTTAATTCTGGAAATTATTAGAACATAAATTCCCACTTAGATTGATGAAAGGGAATTTCCTTGGCAAAAGGAGAAATGAATTTTTTTTTTTTTTTTTTTTTTTTTGCAATAGGAGAAAATGATATTGAAATTCCTCAGAACAGGGAGATTACAGTCAGTTAAGAAAATCAGATTTTGTTTCTGTTTTCCTGCCTGCATGAAGGAAAGCAATCTCTGCTTCTGGAATGGTTTATGTTATTTTCCTCTGCACAGGAGAAGGCAGTTAATGGAATATCTACATGAGTCCCCATTCGCTTGGGCTATAGAAACGAAAATTCCCTAGCTCATTTTGCAGCAATTAGGCCTCTCAGTGACCTTTATGCTTGGCAGGAGAAATGTTAATAATATAAAATGACGCTGTATTCTATTCAATTTTTAGGTTTTGAACATTTTGAACTGGTTTGTACTGTTTTGGATTTGGAAATTCTGTCTTTTACTACGTCTGTGATCTTTTATTAGAACCTTAATTCTCAGGAAATGGAGTGAATAGTTTGTGATTTATCATTTATCAGATATATATTTTTTAAATGTGTGTACATACAGATCAACCTCAAGTATCTTCCCTGAGACAGCATGTCTCACTGAACCTGGGACTTGCTGTTGGGCTCACCTGTCTGGCCCCAAAGCCCTTTGAAGCCCTTTGAGTGTGAGGCCTGCCCCTCTCACACTGTTCTTGGCACTGAGGTTACAGACTTGGCACTGTTCTTGCGAATTCTGGGGCTATGAACGCAGGACCTCAGGCTTGCACAACACGCACTCTTCCCTTTCAACTGTTGCCTAAGCCCAGACGCCTTGTACACTGTAGAAGGCGTATAAAAACAAGCTCATAACTTAAATTATTTGTTAATAAATTGCACAGGTTGGTAAGGAAAGCACTGTTTACTAGTGGTTTGGGAAGAACGATCGCCTTTTGTGTGGCATGGCTACAGACAGTGCTTTCGCTTAACACCAGGTATCATCACACGGAGTGTCTGCTGGGCTCCATCAATGGTCAAGAGAAGGAGAAAGGCCAGTTAACACTTACAAGTATCTTTGGTAAGGCATTGTCTCTGACTGAGTGAGATTCACTGGCACTGTGCAAACATGAGAAGTCCGAGTCTGCCCTCTAAACTTGAGGGGAGCACAGAGAACCCCTGGCCAGGACTGCTGCGGCTGTCCCCTGGTCTTCCTTGGTGCTTGCCCCATTACAACTCTTCCTGGATACAGATTTCTCACGCCTTGACTATTTTTCCCACATTCCTGTAGTCAGTACTAAATGAGGCCAGTGGCATGCTAAGGTTAACTGTGAGGTGAGAAAGATGGAAAGGAAGGGGTGGGATGAGGCTAGAAGCAGTCTGCCTTCCTCCTGGACCCCACATTTAATACACCTCTTAGAACCACCTTCCTTCTGAGAGCATATTAGATTCTACTGTTAGAACACAAAAATACCAGAGGAATGTTTCTTGACTACTATTGATATCAAACAGCTGAGGCTTGGAATACAACTGAATCCACTTGATAAACGTCTTGAATTTAGCAGAACCCAGACAGGACTGTTTGGTTACACTGAAAAATGCCCCACCCAAACACAGTCTTATTTAAACTATCTGGCTGAGATTTCTACTACAGGATTTTGCTTTGAAAACTTAGCTGGCATCTCAGCTATGTTAACATTTCAAGCTTACAATGTCTGAGTTCTTCTAGTGTTCCAAACTCATTCGTGCATACTAGCTTTCTTCTTATCTTTCTTTTGTACCGCTATGACAAAATACTCCAGACTGGGTAAGACTAGGTCAAGGTGTCAGGAAGCTCAGCTGTCCAGTGATGGCTGCATCCTCCAAAGGGAAAGAATGCTATGTCCTTACATGTTAGAAAACAGAAGGGCTAGTGTTACTCACAACATTTGGAGCTATGACAATTCCTGTCATAAATTATAAACGAGAAGAATGACTTATTTTGCACCCGTACCATAAATTTGAGTTTATAGGCATTGCTTCCATAGGTTCCCAGCCCATGGGGAGGCAGAACATCACAACCATGAGAACTATGGCAGTGGCTGTTCGGTTCACTTGTCTGGCCTGAAAGTCCTCTGAGGCCTGACTTTCTCTCTCTCAACCCCCATCCCCCCAGTATCTCACTCCCTACCACCCTACCCTACCCTACCCCACCCGACCCCAGCCCTGAGATGACCTGTACTCATCTAGCAGTCAAAAACCAAAGATCAAGAATGAGATGGGGACCCAATTTAATCTTCAAAACCATGCCCAGTTCTGTGTTTTTTCATGAAGCATACATTGTTTTGTTTTTCAATACCAAGTAAGCTGGGCTCCAACTTGCTATGTAGATGAGGATGACCCTGACTTTCTGATGTTTCTGTTTCCACCTTTCCGAGTGCTAGGATAACAGGTTTGTGCCACCACACCCAGTTTCATAAGGATATTTGCCAAGGCTTTGCGGATGTTAGGCAAGCACTTCACCAAGTTAAATCCACAGCTTTCCTTTACAGCACAAGTTGTTGGGACATTTTCTTCCCAGATTTTCATTCTCTTAAAACTAAATTAATCAACTGCCATGTGGCTGGGTTTCTCCTTGGTGTAGTCATTCTCCCTCTTGAATTTAACAATGAGTTTCCCAGTATTCAACAAGAATACTTCTGTACCCACATGACAAAGGGTTTTTTTGATATCACTCAATTAACCAATATTTGTTGAGTGTCCAATACATGACAGAGTAATTATATCCTTTCCTTTAAAAAGTTCTAATTGTTTTGAAAGGAGTTTTTCCTGAGAGTCAACTCATACTGTCCTTTCTAGTATCTGAGTTCTTATTTTCCAATAGCTCATAGTTAGAACTATGAAGTTTGAAATGTTAGTGTTGAATATTCCTACAATACATTACTAATTGTTACGAACCAGAGTGATGACCTATATGGTGGTGAATACCATGAATCTCAATGCTCAAGACGCAGAGGCAGAGGCAGAGGCAGAGGCAGAGAGGCAGAAGGCTCTCTGTGAGTTTGAGGTCGGCCTGGTCTACACAGCAAGTTCCATAATTAATATCCTGCCTCAAAAAAACAAAACAATCAGAAAACTGGTCATAATTCATTTTACTTACATATTTTCTGTAGCATATAAAACAAAACCAGGATAATGGCAATTGATTATTTTATGATTTTATTGAAACCTTAGTTTTTCCCCAAGTAAGCCCCATTTTTAAATGAGCCTCAACATTCATTGATCTTATACTTTGCTACAGGCTATGATGTTCTCAGTTCTTAGACAAAATAAGAACTTACTAAATGAATTTTGTAACTTTGGTGTCACATGATTTATTTCTTACTTCCCCAATACTCCTTTAAAATACTGTAAAACATATTTGTATACATTCAGCTTATGGTTACAGAAAAAAAAATGGTATTGAAAGAATCTGCAGAAAAAGACTGCTGAACTATTTTTGTAGAATCCGATAAACTAATAATAGCATTCACACGAAAGAAAAAATGTCCAAGAGTATCCCATGAGAACAAAGAATCATCAATACACCAATGGGAAAAAAACATACAGATTAGCATGAAAGTTGTCTACCATAATTCCAGTAATATTTAAATTTTCACTAATGTAGAACTAGCATGAGATTACATATACCAGTGAAACAAAAACCATTGACAGATAAATAGATCTGAGAAGGCTAGGCTGACTCCATTTCAAATTGGCAGTTCAGGAGACTAGGAATAAGAGCTGGGCAAGTTCAGGCAAGCTCAGACAAGTCAGTTACTAGGAAAAAAAAAATCCCAGGCTTCAGGCAGCTATTCAAAAACTACCCTACCATCAGAAGCTGCCCTGACACCTGGTCTGAAGCAAAGGAAATAGGTCAGCAACAGTTTCCAGACCCCCATCCCCTACCCTAGCAACAGTTTCCAGCCCCTATGCCCCGCTAATGCTTCTGGAATGTCCCTAGAAATGGAGCAAGATAAATGTAACTTACCCTGAAATTCCCCTAATGTCTGTGAGCTCACTTACTTGTTTCTCCATCTTAGAATGGAAGACCCCAGCATGCTGGACCTCTGCAGAATAAAACACTCTTTGCTTTTACATATTATTTGAGTCCAGGGTATCATTCTTTGGTGAACCATGCATGGGTCCTTACATATCAATATGAGAGATGTACAATCGTGCACTGTATAATGGGTGCATCTAATGATGGACCCATAAGATTATGCTGTTGTTAAATCATAGGCTACTTAACATACATAAATGAGGTTTATTAATGCAATTGACTCCCATGGTCAGGGAGGCTGGGAAGTCCCCTGGCAGGCTGACTGTCAGCTGGAACCCTTGGATGCTAGCAGATTGGCTCAGTGCCACTCCAAAGGCCTCCAAACCAAGGAAGCTGATGATATGATTGTGAGTCTAAAGCCAAAAGCCCAAGACTACAGGGTGGAGGCTGCTAGTGTAAGCACCATTTTCCAGAACCCATAATCCTGAGTTCTAAAATCCAAAGATGCACTCATCCAATACCCAGTGGTTTCACTTCAAGATATACACCTACCAGAAACCCTTACATACCTTCAACTGGAAGCAGATACTAAAATAGTCATCACTGCACTGCTTTTTTTTTAATTATTTTTTCTTTATTAGATATTTTCTTCATTTACATTTCAAGTATTATCCAGAAAGTTCCCCATACCCTCCCCCATCCCCACCCTGCTCCCCTACCCACCCCCTCCCACATAATGGCCCTGGCGTTCCCCTGTACTGGGGCATATAAAGTCTGCATGACCAAGGGGCCTCTCTTCCCAATGATGGCCAACTAGGCCATCTTCTTCCATATATGCAGCTAGAGACATGAGCACAGGGGGAACTCATTAGTTCATGTTATTCTTCCACCTATAGGGTTGAAGACCCCTCAGCTCCTTGGGTACTTTCTCTAGCTCCTTCCTTGGGAGTCCTGTGTTCCAACTAATAGCTGACTGTGAGCATCCACTTCCGTGTTCACTGCACTGCTTTTAAAAGTAAAATCTGGAACCAACACAAAGAACCATTGACATGAGGCCGCCTATACAAGTTGTGTTGCATTTGCACAATAAAATACTTACTGGAGATGTGGTTTAGTGGGTAAGAGTGCTTGCTGTGTAAGTATGAGGATCTGAGTTCAAATTCTCAGCACCCCCCCCCACACACACACAAAATCAGACATGGTTGCAAGCACCTATAGCTTCAGCACGGGGGAAGGACACAGGTGGGAACATGTTGGTAGTCCATCAAGTTTCAGGACTCTGCAAAAGACTCTGTCTCAAGAGAATAAGGTGGAGAGAGGGTAATAAAGGTAAGTCCCTGACATTGTCCTCCAGCCTGGGCATGTACACGTGTGGATGTGTCCACCTGCACATGCACATGTGTACATGTGCAACAAACCTAACACACAGATGTAGAATGCTGAATGCTCTTGTGTCCTCATGAAGGAATGTCTGACACATAGCCCTGATGAATAAGAAAGTAATAAAAATTACACAAACTTCATTTCTACTTCTATAAAATATAAAAACATGCAAAAATCCATAAACGCCTCTCTTCCAAGTACTAACTGGACCCGCTTAGCTTCTGAGATCCCCTAGAGCAGGGTAGTATGACTATAGACAAGACCCACAAATGTATTTACTTAGAGATTAGGGAGACATAAAAACAAATAAACAAATAAAGAGTCCTACCCCAAGTGAGGTGACTCAGTCAGTAGGGGCGCTTGCTGTCACGATTGGCAACCTGAGTTCTGTCTGAAAAACCTGCATGGAGAAAGGAGAGAACTGAATCCTGAAAACTGTCCTCTGACCACCACAGGTGCACCATGGCAGATGGGTGCTTCCAAAATAAATAAATACGTGTAAAAAGGAGTTAAATCCTCACACATAATTGAAGACAGTGATTCCTGGGGATAGAGAAAGCAGAATACAAGACAAATGGAGATACTAGGTCAGGTATACAAAACAGGATGTCAGCGATATGATAGATGTTCTACAGCCGGGCGTGGTGGCGCACGCCTTTAATCCCAGCACTCGGGAGGCAGAGGCAGGTGGATTTCTGAGTTCGAGGCCAGCCTGGTCTACAAAGTGAGTTCCAGGACAGCCAGGGCCTAAGAAACCCTGTCTCGAAAAAACCAAAAAAAAAAAAAAAAAAAAGATAGATGTTCTACTTTTTAAATGTATTTATTTTCATTTCATTTTATTATAGTAAGAATTTTATTGTGCTTTGTTTATGATGAGATTTTTTTTGTTCTTATCCCCCAAAGTGGACACAACCAGGTTTGTTTTAATTTTTACCAATGCTGCATGAGTGTGTGTGTGTGTGTGTGTGTGTGTGTGTGTGTGTGTGTGTATTCTGTTGACAAAGTCAAAATTTAGTTTGCCATCTCTGTGTGTCATAGATACTAAGCTGAACAACAACATTTCCAGCTTACATCTAGATTCGACAGGGGACCTGTTTACCTTTTTTGTCTAGGTGCTGACCTGCTCTAGTCACCTGAAGGACAGTACCAGCCTGGTTCCAGCAACCATATGTAAGAAGAAATCTGCTCTTCACGTCTCTATTTTCATTTATACAGAATTTAACCCAGATTGCACAGCGTTAGCTGTCAACAGAGGGTGCAGAAAGCTGGGATCTGCCTGCAGAAATTGAAGGCTGACATTGTGAGTTAATTGGGAGAGTTCCACTCTCCTTCGTGTTGCCTGCTAATGCCCTACGTGTGTACAATTTCAGAGTAGCATTAAAAAAATACTCCCTTCTCTTCCCTTACCCCCACTCTCCCCACATTAAGTATCTTTAGGAACATATGGTATTTCCAAGAAAAAGCCAAGTGAATATCTGAAACATTAATGTGCCATACTGCTATCATGACAAGAATAAAGAAGACCGGGAACCCGGCAATCTCCTAACACAACAACTGTTGCTGCCAATTCCCGCATCCAGTGCAGATCAGCACTTAGGAGAAGGAGGGCCGCTCAGTGAGTAAGCAGACAGATGGCAGGTGCGAGTCAAAACACTCTGGGGTGCTAGTTCAATTCAAAGCCTTCTGCCTTACTTCCGGCTGGAGAGACGACCGAATCACATCACCAACTGAACAAGGAGGAAAGACCAGAAACTCACAGTAATCAAAATGTAAATGGAAGACACCCAAAGTTAGGAGCCAAACTCTGTGAGGCCGGTCTTTGATCTTTCTCTGGTCCATGTGATTAAGGCCTCTCCCAGGATTCCCTGGGATACACAGGAGGTGATGGATTCCTGCACTTTACTGCCCTCTGTTTCGAAGGTTACCTGGCTGCATTCCTGCAGAGCAGTGATCCAAGGCAAAGAACCAAGACGTTAACCACATCCTCACCCGGCAAGCAACCCGCCCTGGGTTACCACCTCACTGTTCAGTTCCCAGGAGGAAATGACGGAATCTAATTTTTACATGCTAGACATTGACTGGGGGAGGGGGAGAAAAAAAACCACTCACGAGTGTTCTCCTATTTGCATAACTGCTTTGCATATTGCAATCAAACAGGCTGAGATCACTGTAATGAATACCCGTGTAATTGTAGAAACAGGCCCTAGGTGGAGCCTCAGTACTGGCGGCGACAAATTGATGAACAAATTGAAAATAAATCAAGTCCTCCAAAATTTCCATAAGCAATCGTAGCATCTTATAGAGTGATGTGTTTGTCGTTGCTCCAGCACAGGGGACAGGGAGTTACAGAACAAATGCTTTGTTTGTTAGGGATGATTCTCGGGAGAGTGTGCTCTGTCATAGCGAATGAAGACACATGATTCCGTTCAGTCTGTCTTTGATGCTTATTTATTTATTTATTTATTTATTTATTTATTTATTTATTTTTAAACAATGCAGTGCGAATGGGTGAAAATGCCCCTACGCATCTCTCTTTCCTTTGGGTAATGCACTAAATTATTTATTAGCATATAGAATATCTCACCTCACAAGAGAAATAATCAGAATTATTTTAAGATTACTTATCTTCATTAACCATAAACACAATAACCCTAAGTGAAATTGTCTTTCCCTGTTCCTATTACATTTCATTAGTCATCACTGCCAAAAAATGTCAGACAATTTTGTCCAGTTATATTGGGATAGAATTGGCAAGTTAACGTCGTATACACTCAAGGAATATAATGTGACTGTTTGCTGTAATTTGATACCTGTAGACATGGTGAAGCTATTACCAACATCAAACTAATTAAGATAGCCATCCACAGACACCATGTTTATGGCACTGTAGGCCTTAGATTTCTGAAACTTCATTTTAGGAAATTCGTATTTCTTCAATTTCTTTATATTTTAAGATATATAATATATATTTAAGATATATTTGATGACACATATGAAATATATATTTAAATATAATCTTTTATTTTAAGAATTTATATAATATGGAAACATACATATTACCAAAACGTAATTATGTTCATTGACCTGTGTAAGCATAAGATGAAGACTGATGACTCTGAACAAACCACAATAGTCTAAGCATCACATTGGCTTTGCCTATAGTGGTCGTTAGTTGTTCCTCACGCTGATATGAGAAAATAATTGTTTTCTCATGATATATGGCAAACACAGACAAATATCGCTTACATAAATCACTACTTACTAACTTAATTACTCTGTCTGAGTATACCTGTTTCAAATTTGTTTAATGATTTGTAACTACAGTTCCATGAGTTGGTTTCTGTCATACTCACTCTTATATGACTTATTTTGTTCACTTAAATGCATCATCCCATCATAGATGTCCACAGCCTCACAGACTGCTGAGCAGTCCATAGTGCAGAGAGATGCCCTTGTGGGGTAGATACCCTCACTCCTGAATTCCTGCTCAAGAGACCCTGAACCAGAGCCACTTAATACAGGGAACCAAAACCAAATCAAGACATAGTGACACTCACAAAAAGTACGTATACAGGTAAATATTACATTTACTTATCCCTGTTCCCAAAGGTAAGTTTAGTTTCCATCTCTTACCTTTTTATAGGTGATAGAGGCTATTACAGAAATCCCCAACTGGTCCAAATGCAGAGAATAACTGACCGTGGATACCCAAGCCCAGCGGATACATTTACAGCATAACCCTATACCTATGGCTCAGGAAACAGTACAGAAGAGGCAGAAAGTCTGAAAAAGCCATAAGACCAGGATGTAGGGTCTGCCATGAAATAGTATCTTTTATATGACAGGGAAACTGCACCTATAAAATATATATAAACATCAGAAAGATTGCATCCAATTGATGGAATGAATTTGCTTATAGAACATCACCAAAAACAGTGAACCATGATGAGGTACCCCAGCTTTCCAGTACTTTCAAGATAATGGGAAACGTAAGAGAAGTCTACAGGTCAACCTCAGCATGGTCACTGATTGCCCTTTACTGAAGGTTTATTCAGTAAAACTAGTGTAGATCAAGTTGTTTGATTAACACAATGAGAAAATGTTACCAGCTATCTCTATCTATGTCTTCAATATAGGGCAATATCTATTTGGTGATATATAATTTTGCTGCTATGGGAGGGTGTACCCTCGACTAAACAGAGCTGCAGACCAAAATGTGACATGGACTTCTCTGCAGCCTTCACAACTACTGCTCATCCTTGCTTTTTCCAATGTAATAAATAGCTTGGAAAGAACTCGAAGGGGGGAACTTGTGGGTCAGTAGCTTACTGTCTCAATTTTCTAAGAGCTGGCTGGTTTTGTTTTTTTTGTTGTTGTTGTTGTTGTTTTGTTTTGTTTTGTTTTTCACATCTCAATAAACCCATTTAGTTGAAAGAAAATTACTTTCAAAGTCTTAAAGCCGTATCATCTCAAATTAGGCTGCATTCGGTAAGATATTAATTATTTCAATTCAAGCCAAAACCAGGTGAGGAATGGTATCATCAGAAAGGCCATTTGAAGGGCTTTGGAGATGGCTTAGTAGACAAAGTGTTCAGTGTATAATCATGAGTATCTAAAGTCAGATCCCATCATGCCCATGCAAGGGCTAGATGTGATCGTTCCTTCTTACAATCTCAGTATTTGGGTAAGCAGAAACAGAATCCCTGGAGCCCAAAGCTAGGTAGTCTTGTTGAATTACTGAACTTTGAGTTCTAAAAAGGACCCTGTGATGGTTATTTGGTAGCCAACTTGAGTACATCTGGTATTAACTAAAACCCAAGTATCTGGGCTCAAGTGTGGGGATGTTTTCTTGGTGGGGTTATTTGAGGTAGAAGATACATCCTAAATCAGGATCATTTGCGATCAGAAGACCCGCCCCCAAGTCTGAGCCACACCTGGTGGCAACCCACAAAAAAAAAAAAAAAAAAAAAAAAATAGAGAAGGAAGCTTTTGGCTTTTTACCTGTGTTCCTACACTCTGACTGGCAAGTTCATCTGTCCTGTTCCTGAGACATCCTTTTGCTGGTGTCAGAACTGACTTCTTCAGGATTCCAGTGTAGACTGAAAACCAACAACTCTCTAGGACTTCCTGGGACTGCAGTGCCAAGCTGGTGCTGGTGAGACATCCAGTCTCATGGACTAGAAAACTTTCAGACCCTTGGCCTTTCTGTAAAGAGACAGCCATTATAGAGAACCCTATCAGAGAGTGAATGGAAGACACTCAATATTTATTTCTGATCTTCATATGTGAGTGAGTGTACATATACACTCACACAAACATCATGAATACACATACATCAGAGAGAGAGAGAGAGAGAGAGAGAGAGAGAGAGAGAGAGAGAGAGACTTGGCTTTTCTTCTCGCTACACAAAACAAGCCACAGATATTCTCTTAGGGAAGACATTCGTCAGATTATGAGTCTGGAAATTAGCCTTGCTCACTGGAGACTGGCAATTAGAACTTAGATGAAGCTGACTAAACAAATTCCAGAGGAACCCTCATCATCCAGTAGCTTCTACTTCCCCATAGAATCTCTCAGTCCCATCGCTAGAATTTCCTATCATGGCTTCACCAGAGTCATAGGCTAGAATTCTGACTCTGAGAGGTTCCAACAAGCCAGACTGTGTCACCTCCATTTTCAAGGCTCCAAAAAAGACAGATGGGGGTGGTAGTGTAGGACAGATATGTATTCAATATAGCTACATCCAGGTGGGGCAGGAGGACCAGCACCAAAGTCATGTCTCAGGCATATAGACAGGAGCTTGAGATGTTGAGGGGAAGGATGAAGGCACTTAGTCCCACTGTCTTGTGAAATTGTATCTAAATTTTATAACACAGTTTGTGCTAACTATGAAGGCTATGGCAATGAGGACAGGAAGAAAAGCCAGTTAGGTAACAGGGAGCTGACTATAAGACATCTCTCATAGGTTCCTAGAGAGACCTGCCACCTTGACCAGAGAAGCCATGGAGACCCAGAGGTTGGACTCTACCAGTGTACATTCAGCAAAGAAAAGGGTCTACACAAAAGGAAAACTCCACACTGCCAAGGGAAACCCAGTCAGAAAGACCCTGAGTTATTCCAGTAGATGGTAGAAATGAGGAAAGGTGATCCAATGGACCCGGGCTCCTCCCACATCCAAAGTCACTCCTAAAGATAAGAGACTCAACTGAGGTTGGCAGCAAAAAGAAAAAATGAGTCACTTGCATGGTCTTCAGACCCCAACAGGAAAGTATAGCCAAAAGTAAAATGACTTATATTCTTTTAATAGTCCAAAGAATCATATTCCCCAGACTTTAGGCTTCAGTCCATCTGAAATGTTACGTGGAAAACCATTTCTCACAAATGAATTTTTTCTTGCAATAAACTGCTGCCCAGATACAAAACATCATAACTTTGGCTCAATTTCAATACTGTAGCACCTACAGGAGACCTATTTGGAGAGATAGGCCAATTATTGGTCCAACTTGGGAGATTAAATGATGGTTAAATCTCTTCTTGTTTTTTCCTCATATCTCTCTAGAACCCACCTTGGGCATGTGGGACTGTATTGGCCCAGGACTTTGGAGGAAGGGTCTCAAGGAGATCTTCAACCCTGTATAGCTCAAATGAGGGCTGCAATAGTTGGCTCTCTCCCCCTCCCAACCTGTCGCCATTAGATTGGCTGTCCTACCATCAACCCTAGTAAGAATTTTTGCTACCAAAGGAGCCCTACATGCCGGTGCTTTTGTCGCTACTGTGTCTCAAGTGGTCCCTGAGAAGTTTCAGCACATGTTGTGAGTACTCAACACTCACATCTATGGGCAGTGGGAAATAGCTTTTGCCATCATTGACATTAAGGGTGTGGAGTGGAGATACGCTCATGTGGTGCTGAGGAAAGCAGATGTTGACCTCACCAAGAGGACTGGAGAGAACACACGGAGGATGAGGTGGAGTGTGTGATCACCACCTTAGAGAATCCGCGACAGCACAATGGCTCTTGAGCAGACAGAAGAGGATTGAGAAGGATGGAAAATTCAGTCAGGTTCTGGCCAATGATCTAAACAAGCTGTGTGAGGACCTGGGATGGCTGAAGAAGATTAGAGCCCATGGGGGACTGTGTCACTTTGGGGGCTTTTGTGTCCAAGATCAGCACACCAAGGCCACCAGGGCTCTACTGTGGGTGTGTATTCAAGAAGAAATGAGTCTCTGGTCCTTTGCTGTTAATAGTTTATATAGCTATGAATAAAAAGATTTACTACCCTGACAGTTATCAGTCTTTACTCTCTGTTTGTCCTTATAAGGTCATGTTGTGCCCCCCATAGCCCCTGAATATGCAAATGAAGCATCTTCCAACATCCCTGTCCTGGCCAATTGTACACAGTCACACAAACCTTGCCCCCAGAGACCCTGGACATCTCCCCAGGGGCACAAATACCACTTTCTCCCCCTCCCCCACTAAACTGAACCAGTGCTCCAAAGCTGTTCCCCCTGAGTGTGGAGTGAGTGTTCTTTGCTGCTACACTCACCGAGTTCCAACATCCTGCCTGCACCCACCCGTGCCCAGCTAAACTTCTTTCCTCCAATCCAGCCCAGTGCACAAGGGGCCTAGCTATCCTGAAGGGGAGAAGCAGACACAGGCCAGCAGAGAGGGCCAACCGGAAGGGACTTCACACTGTGATCCTAGCCACTTCACCAGCTACTCCCACACCTGAAAGTAAATCCTGAGTTCATTGGCCAGATAAGGATAAACCTGGGGAGGAGGAGCCCAATAAGCCAGGCACAGATGGATGCCCTTGGGAGACTATGGAGCAACTCCAAAGGGCTTGGGACATTTTTAAATGTTTTTTTGTTCTGGATCCTCCTGGTTTTCCCCCTGGGGCTGTACCGCTAACCTTTTGGATGAACTCTTTTATGCTCCTGGCAGGATGGAATCATTCTCTGCCAAAGGGCTCCGTTTCACTGCCCCTTCTTCTCCTCAAGCCTTTAATCCTCCCACATATCTGTATCCAGGGAGAGATTACATTTCCTCCCTCCACCTGGCTTTTTTTTACAAATGGAACCTCTGTAGCGTTTCTGAGGTCCCTTAGATGGGACCACTGGAGGGGTGACCCAACTACCACACCAGAATACCCAACTCGGCTCCAAAAAGCCTGATCAGCCATTGCCCGATTCCATGAAGGTAGTTACGGATGGGGAGAGTTGTAACAAGTGAGAGAATCGCAACAGGGACACGAAAAACAGTTTTGATTCTTGTCTTTGGCCAGAAATGTCATAAACATTCCAGGCAGAAACAGATTCCTATGCTGGTTTTGGTTTTGCCCTGGCCAGGGGTCAGACATGCCAGAAATGTTTCAGCCAGAGGCTCTGTGTGTGCCACAACCCATTGTTATGTCCAAGCACATGGATACCAGTGGATGTCAGTGGATGGTATAGCTAGCACGATTTGTTAATCTGACACAACCCCGAGTCACCTAGAAAGGAGGAACCTCAACTGAAGATTCTGGAACATCATACTGGCCTGTGGCCATGTCTGTGGGGCATTTTCCTGGATTGCTAATTTATGTAGAAGCTCATTATGAGAAGGACCCTCCCTAAGCAGGTGGGTAGCTGAACACAAGCAATGAACTGAGCCAGTAGGCAGCTTCCCTCCATGGCCTCTGCTTCATTTCTGCCTCCAGGCTCATGTCTTGAGCTCCTGCTCTGGCTTCCCTAGATGACTTTAACCTTAAAGGAACTCTTTCCTCCCATGTTGCTTATGGTCATGGTGTTTACTACAGCAACAAAGCGCAAACTGACAGCGGGCCAATTAGAATGACTGGCTTACACCATGCCACAATCATTTCTACCATAAATCCCATGAAAGGTTCCCCATCTCTGAGTCCTGCTTCTGCTATATAGGTTCTCTTCTCCCTCCCATCCCCTCTACTTCCTCTCCCTCTTCCCCTCTCTCTGGCTCTCTTGTTCTCTCTCTGGCTCTCTTGTTCTCTCCCTGGCTCTCTGGTTCTCTCTGGCTTTCTCACTCTTTCTCCCACTTGCTCATCATCTTAGGCTCTCATCAACAAACCTATACCAAATTCCTTTCTTAGAAGCTCACCAACCCCTCCCTGTGGTGCTTGAAAAATCATTTGGTAGATTTGTGAGGCAAGACCTCAGAACAATTGGAAGTTTTGTGTGACCGTGGGCTTTCAGCACATGACCTCCTTCTGAGTTAAGTCCCTCTGAGCCTAGAAAGGCTCTGTCACTCAAGGACCACACTTTTCTCAGCGTTACTAGGGTGACTACGACTTATCTGCCCTGGAGCTTCTTGGACTTAGAAACACTGCGGAGCAGGTTAGAACTACCTTAATCAGATGTAGTTCTGGGTATCCAGGATGACATATTTTTATCTAAATTCCCCAAGTGGTCCTGAGAAAAGTACGAAAATTCTCAATTGTTGAAAATTACCACAAAATAATTCACTTGATGGTGCTTTGGATGACGTACTTAAAACTGCCCATTCATCCTACTGTTGACATGTCTTCACATGAATTGTTTATCACAGGCATGTGAGACAGGAAGAGCAGGAATTATCGTTCCAGTTTGCAGATGATAAATTGAACAGATTATGGTCCATGTGCCAATGTCAGAGCTGGAGAGATGCCACAGGTCTCCGCCAGGAGCTCTCACTTGATCTCACTTGCCATGTCGCTCCTACAATAGACCTCCATCTCTGTAGGTATCAAGCTAGGGCAGCAAGAAGGCTTATATTCAGAAGGTGGTTGGATGCCATAGTAAGGAAGGATTGCAATTGGTCCTGTGTAGTCCCATTTCTCCCTTACCTGTCCTTCCCTCCCGGGCCCCTCCCTCTGAAGGATGGGAGAGAAGAAACTGTAAGTTCATTACTCACCTTGTATCCTCACCATTCAAACCAGAGATCCACTTCTGTCCAGGCTATGCTTTTTAAAGTAAAGAATACACTTCTCAAAGTCTCCTGCTTCAAAACCTCCCTTAACACTCATGCCTTGCGAGTTTTCCACAGGCCCCCATAACTATCGTCAGTATTTTTCTACCTATTCAATTCTATTGCGATTATAGTAATCCCTTTCCAAGGGAGCTTATCTCAGAGAAAATTATATGGCATGGAAACTGCTCTGTATCTTTTCGAAAACCGAGAGAAATTTTAGTATAAAGGAGCTACTTATTTGAAAGGATGTAGGGACGAGAGAATGCAGCAATTGATGGTAGAGGTTGCCTATGAGGCCAGAATGGCTCTAATATTAGCTTTTCATTCCTGTGACTGCTATTTCTGTCTCTCTTGGGGACTCATCCCACTCACTGAAGTACACAAGGATCATGGAACATGAGAAAACGCTACATTTTTAAAAAGAAAAAGAAACTAGGACTGTTGACTTCAATCAAGTAAAACAGTTTTATCTTATTAAAAATTGGAAGGTAAGACTTAGTAACTGGGTTTTGTGCTGATTACTTCTCATAAGCTTTATACAATTTATTTTCTCAACTGAGAGGTCACCTCCATCAGACTGGCCTGTGTGCTGTCTGTAGGGCATGTCCTTGGTTGCTAACTGTGGTGGTTTGAATAAGAACGGCCCCCGTAAACTCATATATAAGAGTATTTGGTTCCCAATCTGTGGACTGTTTAGGTGGAATTAGGAGGTGTGGCCTGGTTGGGGGATGAGTGTCACTGGGGGGGGGGGGTAGGCTTTGAGCTCTCAAAAGCCCTGCATTCTTTCTCTCTGCTTTGTGCCTCTGAGTAAGGACGTAAGCTCTCAGCTACTGCTCTATCACCATGCCTGCCTGCCTGCCTGCCTGCCTGCCTGCTAACATGCTTCCCATGATGATCATGGTCTAACTCTCTGAAACTGTAAGCAAGCCCCCAATTAAGTGCTTTCTTCTGTAAATTGCCTTGGTTGTGGTGTCTCTTCACAGTAATAGAATTTAAGACCTCTGCTCACTCCAGTCAACCCTGCTCTCGCCAGCCGGCCCTACTCTGGCCCAAAGATTTATATATTATTTTAAATAAGTACACGGTAGCTGTGTTCAGATGCATCAGAAGAGGGCATCAGATCTCATGGGTGGTTGTGACCCACCATGTGGTTGCTGGGATTAGAACTCTGTAGCTAAAACACTAATTGATATGGGAGCTCCCAGCCCACTAGGAGTGGTGTCAGGCGTAGGCAAGTAGGCCCAGGCATACATAAAAGGAAGTTGAATGGGAGCAAGGACGTGAGCGTTATTCCTCAACAGTCTATGCTTCACTTCTTGCCACCTGGCTCCTGCTCTGACTCCCTCCTCTCCTTCATTTTCAGTGCTGGATATTATTAACTCCAGGACTTTTCACATGCTAAGCAAGTGTTCCATGACTGATCTACGTTCCCCTGTCCTGAAGTTACTATTTGTATACGACATAGAAACCTTCATATGTTAAGCATTTTAATTTAATGAAGCTGATAAACCTGAAAATTTGTTCTCCATCTTAATGGTAAATTTGCGGGAATGGACATGTAGAGTTTGGATGAGTGACATTAAACTGTGGGACAGTGACAATGTAATTAACACATGGGCAGGGATTATAAAGATGAGTTTTATTTTAATATGATTGCTTGTATAGATTTGTCTTCATTCCTCTTCTGTTGCTATGGTAAGACACCATGATCAAAGAAACGTATAGAAGAATTTATAGGGGTGGGTGGGTATACTGGCTGGTTTAGTGTCAACTTGACACAAGCTAGAGTCATAAGAGAGGAAGAAACCCCAGTTGAAATGCCTACATGAGATCTAGCTGTAAGGCATTTTTTCAATTAGCGATCACTGAGGGAAGCCCTTTGAGGGTGGTACCATCCTTGGGCTGGTAGTCTTGGGTTCAATAAGTAAGCAGGATGAGCAAGCTAGGGGAAGCAAGCCAGTGATTAGCTCCTGCCTCCAGGTCCTGCCTCCATGTCCTGCCCCGTTCGAGTTCCTATCCTGACTTCTTTGGTGATTAACAGCAATGTGGAAGTATAAGTCAAATAAACCTTTTCCTCCCCAACTTGCTTTTTGGCCATGGTGTTTCATTAGAGCAATAGAAACCCAAACTGAGACAGGAGGCTTACAGTTTAGAAAGGTTACAGTCCATGCCCATCATGTCATGGGGCATGGCAACAACAATCAAGCATAGCTCTGTGGTCAGAGCTGAGAGCTCACGTCTTAATCCATGAGAACAATGTAGATGGACTAACTCAGAATGCCATGGGCTTTTGAAGCCTCAGAACCTGCCTCTAATGGCACACATCCTCCAAAAAGCTACATATCCTAATCCTTCCCAAATATGTCTACCAATTGGTGATCAAGTATTCAAACCTATGAACCTATGGGAGCCATTTTCATTAAAATACATCTCAGTGTCAACTCCCTGTACCCGAGAAGGCTATCAGTAGGAATACATTCTCTTCCTGAATTTACACTCTACTTTGAGGTAAGAAGTACATCTTTGAAGGTACCATTCTATATCTGTTGTTCAGTCACTCTCAGCTCAGAATAATCAGCTTACTAAAGTGATAGATTTTGAGATGATATAATTTGACCCCCATCATCATTAATCATTTGGAATGCACAGAACTCCCAGTGATAAATAATATTTTATGAAGATTAAAATAAGTCCTTTGCTTTCACATAAATATCATAAGGTTAAGTGCACTGAATCATTCTCTTAACCATAAATAAAGAAAAGATTTGCTGTTGATTTGGGGTACTTCTCAGCATCCTGTCTGGGATGGGGCCAGAATCAAGTTTTCTTAGCAGTCATCATAGCTGACAATTGATGGTTCCAAAGCCATGTAGCCAGGGTCGGGGAGGACAGGTCTGATGAGCTGCTAGCAGGCTTCAAAATGTCTGAGAATTGAAAAAAAATTACAAAGGGAAGGCAAGAAACACTGACCCATCTCTCCAGCCCTAAGATTTATTATAATACATTTGCAAAATGAAGAGGATCAGGCTACAGAAAAAACTTTAAGTGGCCAAAAAGCTGTCAATATTATTGAGTGCCTTTATTAAGAACATTTTAATTATATGTGGTAAATATAAAAGTATGTCACAAGTGTAACATAACATTTTTAATGGTAAAAACATAACAGAGTTTTTGTTTTGTTTTGTTTGTTTGTTTGTTTACTATAAAGTATTTTTGTAACTGTAATCCTCTTTAGAGTTTTTCCTGAAATCCTCTGAAAACATTTAAGCTCTTTAGTCATAATGATACTTGAATCCCAGTCTTGGTTTTATGTTGTTGTTACAGTTAATTTGAATGAACATGGAATAAACCAATGTTGGAGTTAGAATTAGATTCTGGTACTTTGTACATCAAATAATAAAGACAGTTTTACATACTTAGTCCCAGCTGAACTGTTGATTTCCAAGATAGCTAGAACTCTCCTGTATTCTAAATCATGAAACCCCATGGTAAGAACAGAGGTATACTAAGAGAATTTTATAGTGTTAATATGTTTGAACTTATCAACACATTGTAGTTACCATTGAATTTAAATAATTCAAGATTACTCTCCAAGTCCTTTAAAATGGAAGACACTTTTCATACTTATTCTCGTGCCTCTTATTGTTATTCAAATTGTCTTCTGAATTGTTTCATATTAAAGGGGATAAAGTTGGAGCATAAATTATTTAATATGTACTTCCTGAAGACTTTCTACTTAAACTTCCAATTTCTAATCACCAGCAACAGTAACTACATGACTAAATCCCACGCTAAGCACACATTGTTCTTAAGCTGATATTTTTACATAATCATGACAAAGATTTGGAGTGGACATTTTGGAAGAGTCAAACTCACAACCTCAAACGTTTCCCACATCAGCATCTCTATGCATAGTCCTGGGACAGGCTGCCTTTCAGAGATGATTCAACTTCATTCTTTTAACCCATTGGTAGTAGAGATGAGACATATAAAAGGCTGAGACGTTGACACAGTCTTGGTATATGTGCTCCATTAGTCCATGATCAGACCGTTCAGCCTGAGGCCATAAACAGATTGCTGAGGCAGTCGGCACCATCTTTAAGGAGCGGCAGCAAAACACGGCAGCAAGGCTCCCCACACTTGTGTTCTGTCTTTGCTCTTGAAAAAGTGCTGGAAATGTAGCCTGATCTGACTGAGCTTCCCAATTATTGATCATGGCCCACTCTGTCCTTGACTAAGCCTCAGTACCATGAGAATGTACAAGATAGAGATGGCTTCTGTTGTCAATAGAAGAAAGCTGGTGTAAAATAAGAAAAATCAGAAAAAGTTCATACAAGAGCTTGAAGGTAGTGGAGTTAGCCCAGAAGAAATTCTTAAGGACCTAAAATCATAGAATAGTATTCTATGTGTAAATGTGTGTAAGTGCAAAATATTAAAGAGGCAAACAGAAAGCCTTCTTGTTTACTGGAGCACATAGTGCAGGCACAGATGGGGATGAGTCCGGAGAACCTGGTGGGAACATCGGATCAGGGTAGCACATGAGTCAATTTAGAATTTTCAACTTGGAACTGAAAGTCATGGGTAATCCCAGTTAATGCTTATCACAACCATACAAAGTAAATATTACTAGTAGTTCCACTTTAGACACAAAGACACTGAGGTTTTGGAGTTGGGGTGAGTGAGCTTCTCTAGCTAGTCAGAGGGAAGCTGAGGTGACCTCATGCCTCTCAGTAGATTCCACGCTTGGGGATTCCAAGCTCAAAAGCCATCAAGCGAACAAGCAGAGGATAGCTGTGTGTGACAGTAAATAGTAGGTTACAAGCCAGACACTAACAAGGGACACCAGTATCTATTTATACCCACTTCTAGGGGAGAATGGAAACCCACTATTCCTGATGTTGGTGAAAAAAACACAACTCTCACATCAAAAGAGATGAGATAATTTATTCTGGAGTCAAATATGACCGACCAGGAACAAATATTTAGGTTATTCCACATTCCGTATTGCAACGTGGAAGCCTTTTTGTGAAGTTTTTCTACTAAAACAAAACAAAACAAAACAAAACAAAACAAAACAAAACAAGAAAGCCACAACGTAAGCCACTTTTAAAATACATTGATGGAAACATTTAGGGGCAAGTGCAGCTCGGCAAAGAAATCCAACTATAGAGGCTATCTGATGGCTCTTAGAATTTGGGTTGGTTGAACTATTGTTTTGTAAATACATTCCAAGAGTTGGTTTATTTTGGGGCGTTAGTCACAGGATAGTAGATCTGACACAGATGGACAAGCAATGGCTATTTAGCGGGTAAACAAAGGTCACAATAAATGATAATGAGGCTCTGGACCTATGGCCCTCCCTCTGCTTCCCAGCACTGTAGTTTTCAGCAGTCAATCAGCCTTGACAGAGCTTCTTTCCAGGAATCCTTCTTCATACTGGATATTTTGATTTTATATTATTAAAATATATTTAAATTGTTGGTGACTAATGGAAACTTAAAAACAATACTATAGAGCTATTTTTTTGGATTCACACTGGTCCCGGGACTCCTATAGATGTCCAAATCTGCAGATGCTCAAGTACCTTTAATAAAAAAGCATCACATTAGCATGTAACATATGCGCACTCTCTATATACATTAAATTATATTTAGATTACTAATGATACTTAATCCAACGCAAATGCAATGTCGTCATACTCTACTGTTTACGGAAAGAAAAAAAAAAGCCTTCCCCCGTTTAACAGACTCACTTTGATTTTGTGTGTGGTTGAGTCTACAGATACTGAATTTCTGGAGATGAAGGACCTACAGGACTCTCTCACAGAAGTATGTTCACATCTCAGACTAGAGTCAACCAATGACTTCTAAAATTAAAGCAGTGAAAAAATGCCAGAAAAAAAAAATCTGAGAAGGGAAGCACATGACTGCATCACGCAAAACAGCATCTCACAGAGAGAGGCTCAAAATTAAACAGAAACTCCTCGTTAGAGGGTTGCGGTGGGATGGGGGAGAGGCAAGGTAAGCCTGGGTTACCCCTTCTCTGGAATAGGATTCTTCCAATCTGTTTTCTACCTTGACAGCTTCAGTGGGAAGAGGCAAAGCAACAGAAGATTAAGCCTAGAGTCTTCCAGGTGACAATTCCATAAGCAGACAGTCGTATGAATGTGGGAATATCATATTCATAGTGAATAACAAAACAATCTCGAGATCAGCAGGAGACTGCAGGGCGTCAGGCAGTCTCCAGCCTGGTATGGAGAGGAGAGGGAGGGAAAAAAATGATTTCGTCGTAGTAAGTGCAATTCAATCTTCAGTCACTTTTCATGGAAACTGTCTTGTCTGAGAAACCTGAAATAGACAACTTAGAGTAGGAGCAATTCACAGTGGTCTGTGACTAAAGCAAGTAAATGCCTCCTTATAACGACATGAAGACTCCAAGACCAACAGCCACTCACAATGAGTTATCTCAAATGCAAATGCGATCAATCTGGGAGGAAAAACTAAAATAGTGTTGCAGAATCATACCCTAAAACCTCAGACACTGAAAGTCATTAAACACAGCCTTGGAAATATGCTTCATGTATCGAGAAAAGCAATGGAGAAGTTTAAAGCAATAAATATTTTATTGACATTTTAAAGAATTTTGGATAAGTCATAGAATTAGAAAATTGTAACAAAATTGTTCAGCTGTAAGACAATTATGAAGATATTGTCCCAAAGTGCTATCTGCTGTCATATCATTTCTCTATAGCTATTGTCCCCTGGCTGAAGATATGTAGAAGTTGGTGTTCTAAGCTAACTCAACTGGTGGTTGAGTTTCTCTCAGATGCTAGGACCTGCATGTACCGTTAAGCTTATCTTTACTCCTTTTGGCATCTCTTTTACTGCAGTGGTCCTTCCCTACTTTGGGCACTGGTTGGAGGAGCAGAGACTGTGTTCTTTAGGTTGGGTCTTGGTGCTTCCAATAGAATAGGCACAACAGACTCATGTGGGATCTGGCATCTCCATGGAGCACAGGAAGACAATCAACAGATGTGTCAGCAGCTTCAGAAGCCATAGAGTCATTTAGGAGCTCCGCAAGAGCCACAGAGCTGCCTAAGGAGGGAGAGTCTGGGTTCAGGAACTTCATTGTGCCCAAAATGACAGGACATCCATAGGGACAATATGACATTTGCTCCTTTAAACAACTCCTGGCAAAATGCAAATTGAACCAAATAGACAAATCTTTTTAAAGAAATACACTCCCCTCCAGAATAGAGAGGATTCCTAAATATGTATATCTTCAAACTACAGAATATAGACTTAGAATTTTATAAGATAGGCTTTAGGAATCTATTGTCCATGCAAAGACTACATAGACAAGCTACAACTTTGGATAAAATTTTGCTACACATATAACCAATTAAAAAGTTGAGGATACATAAAATTGTTTTTGTTTATAAGTCAGCTAAGAAAGAACAAATAATTCAATAGGAAAATGGACACTATATGAAGAGTACCTCAGAGAATGCAAATGTCTTGTGACTGTGTTTTAAAATGCTCAGATTTAACATCTGAAATCAGTTAATGAAGTACAGCATAGGATATAGGACAAAGAGTAGATGATAATTTCAGTAGATGAAGAAAAAGCATTTGCATAAGTTCACTCCCCTTCATGACAGAAACAATAAATTAGAAACAGAAAGACAACTCTACAATCTGATTTAAAACACTTATGAAAAAAATATTTCAGTTTCTGCCTAGTTGTTTTCTCCTTATCAAAAACAAGAAAAAGATGCCTGCTTTGTCATTTCTATTCAACATTGTGCTCAATAATCTAGCGAGGGCAAGTGGCACAGAGAGTCAAGGGCTGAAAAGGAAGAAGTCAAGCTACTATTTTTAGATGCATTTAGTTTATATTTAGAAAATATAACAGTAAAGAATAAATTGACAGACATTTGAAACTTGAGCTCTGGAAATTACAAAGACTTTTGAAAGAAACTGGAGATCTGAATAAGCAGGAAAACAGTCTCTGTTCACAGAGTAGAAAGACTTAAAATTGTAAATATGATAGACAGTAATCCAAAATAAATGAACCTACAGACTTAATGCAAAACCCATCAAGATCCCAGATGGCTTCATTACAGAAACTGACACATTCAACTTAAAATTCATATGGAAATTCACAAGACCCTGGGCAGGCACAATAACCTTGAATATCAAGAAAGAGTAAAAGGAGTCACACTTTTGAATGATAATATACGAAAATTCAGAACTCTTGTACAGGACAAGGAACAATGCTCAGATCACTGGAATTGAGAACCTAGATGTAAACTTTCACGTTCTAGTTGGATTGGTTTTCAACAAGACTTCCAGAATAATTCAACAGGGAGGAAAGTGTATATTTTTCAAGAAACAGTGCTGGCAACAGGGGTAGCATATCCACGTGAACAACTAGGAAGTCGGACCACATGCCAATTTAACCCCAGGAGGATCAAGTGTGAGCTGTAAACACAGTGAGTCCGCTTGACCTTGACAGAGCCAGTGACTTCTCAGGAAGGACCGAAGCACAGACAACAGCAGCAAGAAGAGAACTTCACTGAAATGAATAATGTTTGCATATTGAAGAAGGGAAAGGGAAAAGGCCACTAAATGGTAGAATCTTATTTTATTCTTTGCAACTTCTGTATCTGAAAAGAAACTTATATGTAGAATATAAGATAAACTCTTGCTATCACGTCATTTAAAAACAGACAAGCTAACTTTAAAAGGAACAAGTGATCTGGATGAACATTTCTCCAGAGAAGATACACAAAGGTGATACCATGCATCGTTAGTCACAGGGAAATGTGAATAAAAACCAAACTAAAACACTGCCTTACATCTACAAGAACTACGTAAAGGAGGGCAGATAACACATCAGTCAAAACATGGAGAAATCGTAACCTTTCCTCCAACTCCCTGGGTGTGTAAGAGTCCAGCATCTCTGCAAAACAGCTTGGCAGCTTCCTCAAAAGACAAGCAAGGCCCCACCACATGGCTCAGCATCTCTATCTTAGGTACTATGCTGGTTTGAAGGAGAAATGTCCCTCATAGGCTTATGTATTTGAAACTTGGTCCCTAGTTGGCAATAGTGCTTGGGCAGGTCCTGGAACCTCTAGTGTAAGTGTCTGAAAATCACTGAAGGAAGACCTGGACCAAACTCAGATGGTATGCAAAGACAGAGTGTTTGTTGTGTAGAAACATTCACCATGCAGAAGTTAACTATTCTTCAAAATGAGGATCCCAGACAAAGGCATGCAGGCTTTCTTATAGGGAACCAGGAGACTCTCTAGAAGGATTAGGCAATCTAAAATTCCATTGGTGGGTGCTAGGGGGTCAGAGGTGGTCAGTGGTCTGAATTCCTATGCCATGAATGTTTAACCATAGGATAAGATAGGGCTGCCCAGCACATCTGGCCCATCCTGAGATAAGATATTTCTCCACTTTTGTGGTTATCCCCAGGCTGTTCTTTGGGAGGGGGTTTTATGACCTTGTTTCTGGATTTTATGGTCTGTTCCTGGAGCTTGTGTCTTATGGCCTAGTTCCTGGGACTTATGGTCTAGTCCTGGAGCTGGTGCCCCATAGCCTTCTTTTCAAAATCATAGCCTTCTTTTCAAAATCCTTAAATGGGGACAAATGGGGTTTATCTCATCCTTTCACTAGGACATGCTGTCTTTCTTGAAGAAGTACATCACTGGGCTCAGGCTTTGATGGTTTATAGCTTTGTCTAACTTCCTGTTCTAGATCTCTGTTTCCTGTATGTAGAAGAAAAGTGATCTCCCTGCTTTCTGCTCCTATGCCTTCTCTGCCATGGTGGCATTTTTTTCCTCTGGAACGGTAAGCCTAATTAAACTCTTCCTTAAGTTGTTTCTCATCATGGCATTTATCAAAGCAACAGAAATGTAACTAATAAAAGTATATACCCAAGAAATAAAGTGTATGTCTATAGGAAAATTCATGTGTGCATACTGATGGAAACATTGTTTTTGGTAGCCAACAGGTAGAACAACAGGGTGTTGTCACATGGAAGATGATTCACCATTACAAAAATAATGGATATGTATATATATATATATATATATATATATATATATAACAATGTGGATAAACTTTGAAAACATAAGTAGAAGAAGCCACCTACAGAGGACCACATTATCCAAACCTGTGTATAAAAGCCACCAAAAGGAAGTAATATGTAGGCACAAAATGTCATCAGGGCTGAGGCACTTTGGAGGAGATGATAAATGGCTGCCAGTGGTGAGTCCTGAGTTTCTTATGGGGAAATACCCTGAACTTGTTAGTAATCATGGTACAACTCTGCTTAAACTGAAAACAATTGACTTCTGTAATTTAAGTGACTAAATAATAAGGCATATGAATTCAATATAAACGAAATCTTCCCCAAAACGTTAAAAGTGCTAGGCTCCATTCAACATCAGCTAGGTGCAAATTGGAGTCATATTTATAAATAATTCTGCTCTGGGCAGGTGGGAGAATTTTAAATTTTGGAAAATGGAAACAACACGCGTGATTGCTGAACAATGAGAGTGCTTGTTTGCAGCTTAGGAAGTGATTTGGAGGTGCACATTGGAGAACAGTCTGATACTAACTCATAAGCCAACCCAGAAATCCTTCTCCCAGCTTAGCACCAGGAGATGAGAAGCAATGTAGATATTTCCATAGAGCAGGAGATAAGGTTCTCTAAATGTTGACCAACTACAGAATAGATTTTACTGTTAGGAACAGAGCATACATCTCACAGATCATCCCATCAAAATTGCCCTCAACAAGAGAAGATATTCTGGAAATAAAAACTAGGTGGAAGGAGGAGGGAGATGAGGAGGAAGAGAAAGAGGAGGAGGAAGACAAGATCAAGAAGAGCAAGAACAGGATGAAGAAGAACAAGATGAAGATGAAGAAGGAGGAGAAGGAGGAGGAGGAGATGATGATGATGAAGAGCTCTAAGCAATTACCACCAGAAAATCAACACTCTCTATACACAATTTTTTGTTTGCTTTTGCTCAATTTGTGCAGACCCTTCAAACTTAGNATTTACTGGCTTGCTCAGCCTGCTCTCTTATAGAACCCAAGACTGCCAGCCCAGAGATGGTCCCACCCACAAGGGGCCCTTGATCACTAATTGAGAAAATGCCTCACAGCTAGATCTCATGGAGGCATTTCCCCAACTGAAACTCCTTTTTCTGTGATAATTCCAGCTGTGTCAAGTTGACACAAACCTAGCCAGTACAGTGGATAAACTTTGAAAACATAAGTAGAAGAAGCCACCTACAGAGGACCACATTATCCAAACCTGTGTATAAAAGCCACCAAAAGGAAAGTTAATATGTAGGCACAAAATGTCATCAGGGCTGAGGCACTTTGGAGGAGATGACAAATGGCTGCCAGTGGTGAGTCCTGAGTTTCTTATGGGGAAATACCCTGAACTTGCTAGTAATCATGGTATAACTCTGCTTAAACTGAAAACAATTGACTTCTGTAATTTAAGTGACTAAATAATAAGGCATATGAATTCAATATAAACGAAATCTTCCCCAAAACGTTAAAAGTGCTAGGCTCCATTCAACATCAGCTAGGTGCAAATTGGAGTCATATTTATAAATAATTCTGCTCTGGGCAGGTGGGAGAATTTTAAATTTTGGAAAATGGAAACAACACGCGTGATTGCTGAACAATGAGAGTGCTTGTTTGCAGCTTAGGAAGTGATTTGGAGGTGCGCATTGGAGAACAGTCTGATACTAACTCATAAGCCAACCCAGAAAATCCTTCTCCCAGCTTAGCACGAGGAGATGAGAAGCAATGTAGATATTTCCATAGGGCAGGAGATAAGGTTCTCTAAATGTTGACCAACTACAGAATAGATTTTACTGTTAGGAACAGAGCATACATCTCACAGATCACCCCATCAAAATTGCCCTCAACAAGAGAAGATATTCTGGAAATAAAAACTAGGTGGAAGGAGGAGGGAGATGAGGAGGAAGAGGTTCTCCTCCTCCTTCTGTTCTAGTTCTTCTCGTTCTTGTCCTACTTCTTCTTGTTCTACTTCTACTTCTTCCTCCTCTTCCTCCTCCTCCTCTACTACTACTACTTCTCGAGATTCGTTAATGGTGGTCTTTTAGTTGTGAGAGATATGTGTTAAAAAACAAACGAAAACGAGTTAAACACGTCTGGGAAGTTTGAATCCCCACCTCTGGGCCCATATTCATAGGAACAAAGAATGACAAAATGGGAGTTTTGTGACTGGCTATTTTCTATGCCTATGACCTTTCTCATTGGTGTGACAAAATATCATCCCAAAGCAATTTAAGAAAGAAAGAGGCTATGGTGGTAGTGCACACCTTAAATCCTGGCACATGGAAGGCAGAGGCAAGGAATCCCTTGTAGTGACAATTTTGCCATTTTCATTTCTTTAAAACACAGAAATGTTATGGGAATATGTTTTTGTTTTAATCCCACCCGTGGAATATAGGACTGCTTCATAATGTTTACTGCAGGTGATTATGATTTGCCTCACACTCTAGCAGGGAGTATGGTTTGGCCAGCTGCAGATAGTTCCTGTGATTGTGTTATATTTGGAATTCTGGGGACTTTTCAGAGGGCAGATAAATGTTAGGACCCCAAGAGTTGGGTTGAGTTGTTGGTTGGTTGCTGTTGGTCACAGTTTATTAAATCGACATGCACAAAGAAGAAACAACAAGAAGAAATTAGATAACCTAATGGGAAAGCTCAAACTTGCCCCCAAGGAACCCCATGTCCTTAGTTTTTTAAAATTTCCCTTCTATCTAGTGTTATGGATTTTCAAGGATGGTAAAAGGATGGAGAAGGTTGGATCCAGAGGTGTGCTTCCAAGGCCATTCCAAATCCAGTCAGGTTGACAGTGAAGATTAACCATCACCCTCAGGATGGGGCTGTGTGGAAAAGAACCTTCCACTCCTTGCTATCACTTAGGAAATTAAGGATAGACAGAAGGCACATTGTTCTCTATTTGTCTCCTAGTCAAACTCCCTTGATCCATACAAAACGGCCAAGGTACTGGAGAATTAGAGATGAGGATGGAAGCCACTGGATCCTCTCCTCTCAAGCTGGATCAGAATCTACGTTTATCCTCACTAGCCGCTAGGCACCAGCTCACCATAGGCCAGGAAGGAAAATCAAATTCGACCACCTGCCTTCTACATCTGGTCCTCCTTAGACAAAGGAGCTAGAAGCTATCCTTTTCCTTTATTGCTGGAAAAGTACTTTCATCTGAAATAGGCTTCCAGCTTCTCCTGCACCTAAATTATTTACCAAGTGTGACATTTTCCAGTTGTCCCTTCTATTAATAAACCTTCCCATGTCTCACCATCCTCCCAGGTGACACTGATGTCATTCATTTGCAGCTTCCCCACAATCAGGGACCTTTTAAGTCTCAGGAGTCCTTCTCAAAGCTCTCCTCACCACTGCTGACAGTCACCCTCACTGTCAGCTGAAGGCTTTCATGTCCTAGATCTGCAAATGTGGGTCATATGGCAACAGCATTAGTCTAAGGTGGTAAACCTTTGTAAAAGTGCAGCAGGGAATCTATAAGCCATCAAGAGAAAGGTAAATTGGGCCTGCAAGGATATTCTGGGGGAGGGAGTCAATTTAAAACAAAGTTAAGCTATTTTACTGATGAATGGAAAAATCTCTAAGCAGTACCTGTTTCAAGATAGTTAATGAGAAATATGTTATACCTAAAAAATAACATGTATGTTATATATTATATAATATACATATTATATACACTGTATTATACATATTATTATATATTTGCAATATTTTGGTTTGTTTTATTTTACATCACCATTCCTGTCACTATTAACAGAGTTATTATTTTTATAGTCTACATCATTCTCTCTACAGAATTACTGAAGTATTATTATAAGGCTTTCACAATGTTTTGGTTAGTATATTATGTGTTATCTGCTTTTACAAAGCACTTGAGATACCTTATAATATAATAAATATAAAATATATTACATAAATATAAAATATATTATATAAATATATTTTATATTAAAATAATATAAAATTTACAACCACAATAACAAAGGAAAAAAATACATGGCTCATATCTGTTGCTGTGGTAAAATACTCTGACAAAAACACAGCTTAGGGGAGAAAAAAAGTTTATATATCTAACAGTTTGCTTGCTGTGTGATGCTGTTCCTGGGGAGTCATGAACAAATGTGTACTCACCCTAGACAAGGAACACAGACAGAAGAAAGTTTGGACACAACCAAAGTCCAATTTGATGAACCAATGAGCTTTATTAGTGTTACTTACAGTAACAGAAATGACTCAAAGACAGCTGACTCACCCAAGCCCACCCACCATGGGTGACAGTTCACAGAAGCCAGAAAGCCTGAAAGCCTGGAGCGGACTACACAACCTGCAGGCAGCTTAGCAGGTTGGAGAGCAGCCTTTCCAGGAAGTTCAGCTGGACTAAGACTCTTCCACACAGTCTCTGCTTCTTTCAGGAAGCAGAGCTTATCTGAGAGTGTTTCTCAGCATTCCTTACAATTACCAAAGGCTTAGTAACAGAGGGACTTAGTGTATCTGATCAGTTTCATGAACTTCCTGAAGCCTTTTGAGTTGTTTACTACATTTCCTGAGCTTAAGAAGTGTCCCTGCAGGACAGGATGTTTTACCTCCCCTTAGAACATCCTTTTGTTTCACTTCCGTTCTAACATCATGTGTTTTAATGATCTTCCTCTAAGATGGAAGGTTTTCATCTAAGAGCAAAGTGCTACATAACACAATTCCACATCATGACCAGTACTGAAGCGAAGTCAAAACAGGAATTCAAACAGCTGGGAGCAACATGATGCACAGCCAGGGCAAAGAGCTAGTACCCAAGCTTCTTGATTGTTCTCAGCTAGCTTCCTTCTCTTACACTGCCCAGACCCTCTCCCAAAGGAATGATGACACCTATAGTGGAAACATTTTTTTTTTAAAGATTTATTTTTTTATTTATTATATATAAGTACACTGTAGCTGTCTTCAGACACTCCAGAAGAGGGCGCCAGATCTCGTTACGGATGGTTGTGAGCCACCATGTGGATGCTGGGATTTGAATTTATCACCTTTGGAAGAGCAATCGGGTGCTCTTACCTGCTGAGCCATCTCACCAGCCCCAAGGAAACATTTTTTTAAAAAGGGAAATGGGCTGAGTCCCACTACTCTCTCTTCATTCTTCTATATATGACCAGCTGCTTCATGTTCTTGCTGCCATAATATTTTTGAAAGCATGAAAGATGCAAGAGTGAAGGGGTCATGAAGGTTTGTGCCAAGAGAGGTGCTTCAGACAGGAAATGTGTGGGACAGGGTTAGTGCTCCTGAAAGGGAGCTTTTGTGTTAATCCATAAAAGCCAAGGTTGCAATGGAAACCCCAGGATGTTAAAGATGCCAGAACCATAGGATATTGTGGTGATTTAAATAGGAATGACCCCCCCCCCATAGACTCAAGAGTTTGAATGCTTGGCCCATATAGGGAGTGACATTATTAGGAGGTGTGGTCTTGTTGAGGAAGATGCAGAACTCTCAGCCCCATCTCTAGCACCATGTCTGCCTGCACACTGCCATGTTTCCTACCATGGCAATAATGGACTAAACCTCTGAAACTGTAAGCCAGCCCCAATTAATATTTTCCTTTATAAGAGTTGCCATGGTCATGATATTTCCTCATGGCAATAAAACTCTAAGACAGAAGTCTTCTTAGAAAAGGTGTTGACAAAGAGTGGAGCTATACCAGGAAAGAGGCTCTGTGTGTTACCAGTTGCAGAGATGAAGGGCAGAGCAACCCAGAGCCATGGGAGCCCAGATGATTCCAGTAGATGCCTCATGTTCTAGCCACAGAGCTAAAGAAGGTAATATCTGTCCTACTGGCTTTCAGACTTGCTTTGTCTGATCTTTCCTTACTGTGCCCCAATTTCTCTCAGTTGGATTAGGAATGTTTATTTTGTATCTGGTGGGATGGTGAATGCCTTTAATCCCAGCACCAAAGAGGCAGAGGCATGTCCATCTCTGAGAGTCCAAGCCAACATGCTCTACAGAGAAACTGAGAGAGGAGGAAGGGGGGTAGGAAGAGGAAGTACTCTCATAGAGTCTTAAAAGAAACTTGGACTTTGGAGTTGTAGATAATGTTGGAACTGTTAAACACTACAGAGACTTTGAAGTTGGGACAAATGCGTTTTGCATTATGAGAAGACCGTGAGCTGTGAGGACCAGACATGAAATATTATAATTTGAAGTGATGTTTTGAGTATTGAGTGGACAGATGGTACAGCTGTAATGGTTAATCTTAATTGTTCACTTGACTAGATTTAGAATCACTATGGAAATACACCTCTGGATATGTCTGTTTATGCGCTTCCAAGTAAGACTGAACTGAAGCGGGATAGGCCACCCTGCATGTGAGGTAACCAGCCCATGAACTATGGGTCTGCACTGAATACAAAGGAGAAAGCAGGCCAAGCCCTAGCACTTAATTCTCCCTCCCTGCTTCCTGACTGCAGTGCCATGTGAGCAGCTGCCTCCTCCAGCTCCTGCCACCATGACAGTCACAGTCAGTGTCCTCCTGCCATGACAGTCGGTGTCCCCAATGTGTAACCTGAAATCAACGCTTCATTCCTGAAGTTGCTTCTGTCACAACAGATCAACGAACACACATGTTAACATCTCGAATTAGCAAACCAGTTCTTATCTTGTTTTCTTTCGAAACCTAATTCTAGAAGTTGATTAGAGAGGAAACATTGATTCCCACATTTGAAAAGCGTTTACTGAATATTTGGAGTCATCCACATTGTACAGAAGACACTGAGAATACAGTGCCAAACATTTCAAAACAGCCTTTACCTTTTAGTGCTTGGTATTTTCTGGGAGAGACAAGAATTAATAAATGAATTAATAATAAATAGGTGGTATATAATTAAATGATAGAATAATGAAGGGCTGGGCTGAGAAGGTCTCTCAGAAGAGATGACATTTAAAAACCAGGTAAGATATGAAGTGCTGTTCCCTCCCTCAGGTCTGACTGGGAGGAATAGGGTTCCTTCCTTCTGGCAGTACTCTTACACAAGACTTGACTTTGAAGAGCAGAGCCCAGAATATTCCTTTGTCAGAAAACTTGCTGAGTAAGGCCATAGATGGAAGCAAAGACACAGCTTTGTAATCAGTGCCTCTGTTTATAATCAGTGACCCCGGAGGAGACTCTGGGTGAAAAAGTCAAGGAAGGCTTTAAATGAGTGTAGCCGGAAGTCACTTCAAATCCTTAACGTGTATACCTCCTCAGACCTCTGTGACCTTGCCTCTTCGCAAAGGGCAAGAAAATTAGTCTCACTTGGGTACAATTTGGCTTTATAATTACCCACATGTTCTACTTAAGGAAAAGAGAGACAAGTAAAACATAGAGGTATGTGATTAAAACAGTAAAGCTTGATATTTAACATTTGAATTGTTTCCAGATTGTTAGCACACAAAAAAAAAGTTATTGGAAATCTATTTATTTGTTCCTTAGCCATCAGTGATCAGAGTGAGGTACAAAAGAGGGATTTAGAGGAGAGAGAGAGAGAGAGAACATAAAACGGGTATGATGTTGAAAAAAACTGACAGGCAGAAACAGGCTTAAATCTTGTTGCTATGGAAACCCTGTACCTTCTGTGTTCTACCCATTCCACACTGAACAGTTATATGGCCTAGTAGTCAGCTAAATATTAAAGTGGCCCTTACAATGGAAGAGGTTGATTTGTTGTTTCTGAAAATGGTATCTCAAAGTCAAAACGAAGTACTATAAACCTCTCTTTACCTCTAGTCTGAGAGCCCTGCAGGATGCAGGCACAATTTCCTTAGAGGGTCTCAAAAAAGAATCTGAAGTTCCACAAAGGCCTTGAGTCCCAACCCTGCAAGGCTACTGCTTCTCTCTACCTCATAACTAGGCAAGATCACAATGCTTGATGCATTAATATGCTTCTGATTACGATTGATTTAGCATTAAGCCAAAGGCAATCTGAAACCAAAGCTGCCGTGGACAAGGCAGGGAGCCCTCCACTGATTAAAGGCAAACCTAATTTTCCTTAAATGTAGGAATGTGCAACCCACTCTCCTGTCACAGGAAAGAGAGCATTAAACCCCCCATCGGTCACTAGAAACAGAATCTTCTTGACCAAGTTCACAGGAATTGTGATAAGAATTGTGGGATCATGCCTGACAGAAAGCTCAGCTCTGGGCCATTGCCCATAACTATAACCCAAAATATGACATGCTAGTACTGCCAGCCCCAAATAAATAGCGTCCAGCCATAAGCTAGAATTGGGTAGGTATTGGATTTTGGCAGTTTCAACCAGACCTCTTCTCAGTCTCCCTAGAGAATCTACTTTGATGATCCCTTCAATAGCAACCATTTTGAAGCCTATGTTGGTGGACCTCAGCTTCTTCTCCCTAGATATCTCTGAGACATCTCAAAGATCCATGTGTCTAAATATTGGCTTAGCTTTTCCATGGGGTATTACACATCTTCTTTATTTAAGATACTATCCAATCTGGAAAGGTCTAAGCTACCTTGATATCCTCTGGCCATGTATCTTGAAGGATACCTTGAAAGAATAGAAAAGAGAACTTCAAAGGGTAACGGGCCTAAGGCTGGCTGAATATTAGATCATCTGGGCTGCTCCGCAAGGACTGTTGAGTCACTCCAAGAACTGACTGACCAGACAGATAAGAGAGAGGTATGCAAGGACATCCCCAGGCAAGCCCAGTTGAGAAATGGGCCATCTGGTCTGGTTTGGTGCCTCTCTAACTCCTTTACACAGATAAGCACCCTCCCCTTAGAGCCGCTGTGGAGGACAGCCTGCCTGCACTTTCTTTGTCTAGTGCAATGGCTCATCTCCCTGCTCCTCCTCTCTCCCCCAAGGCTACCCCGTGCCATAGCTCCCTGTCCTTGCACCCGCCCTCACAGTGGGGCGGCAGTCGGGAAACCCTACACACACCCCTCAGTTTCTTTTTCTATATAACCCCCCAACTCTCGAGCCTCAGAGTCAACTCCTGTATCTCCTGCCCGAGATGCATGTCAGCCCGGAGCTCCGGTAATAAACTGCCTCTTGTGCTTGCGGCAAGACGGTCTCTCGTGTTTCCTTGGGTGCGTGCCATCCCGAGACTCGAGTGGGGGGTCTCCCTGCAGGGGCCTTACAACCTCACCTCTCACCTATCAGCCTAGGTGTTTGCTGGTTAATAAACCAGTATCTTTCTATCAAGTTCACAAGACAAGTCAAATGGGAAAGTGTGGGGGAAGAGCTCAGAATGGTCCCTGTCTCTAGTAGATGCTCAGGAAGAGACAATGATTTTCATAGTCATCCTTGGCCAAAAGACTTCATGGGATCCTAACCCATCTTCCTGACTCCAGCTTTCCTGAGTCTTTCTGTGACATTCTCTGCCCATCCAAGACTCCAGCTTCATAGAGTGTTTGTCCCTCACATCCTTCCTGCTTTTGTTTCTCTTTTACTCACTGTCCATATTGAGAAGATAAGAAGCCTAAAAAGTTCACCAGCTTCCAGAGAGAGAGTGTGTGTGTTTCTGAGTCATTCCTTAAAATGAAGACAACACCTTCATCTCTTTCGCACCTGGGTGATGACTAGACCTGAGACTTTGAGCAGGAACTGTTCCAGGATAAGCCTTGGTGGCAGGTGGTGACCAGTGTTGCATGAAAAGAACATGACTTAGTGTAGTAGGGAGTGGTTTCAAAAAGAGGCTGTGCTGGGATTTCCATATCCTATAGGCCTTTTGCAACATAGGTTTCCATCTTTTCTCCTTAAGAGAAGGACTCTCTTTTCTCACTCTTTGAATTGGGTTGGCTTAGTGAGTTGCTTAGATGAATAAAAAAGGACATCAATAATTTAGATTTCAAGGCTTCCATGTAATGGGTTCTAAAGCACTGTTTGCCATCTTGGCATAATTCTTCTAACAATATTGTTTTATGAAGTCTGGTGACACAGGCCTCTAATTGCTGGCTAAGTCAGGAAGACCACAAGTCCAAAGCCCACTGAAGCCACAGAGTGAACACAAGGCCAGCCTGGGTATCTTGATAAGAACTGGTCTCAAAGTAAAAAAGGGCTCAGGCTGTGTCTCCGTAATAGTGCACTTGCTTAGCATACTGTAGGTCCTGAGTTCAATTCCCAGAAACTCCTCCCTCAGAACAAAAACAAACCCAAGAAGAACAGAACCCCTTGATGCCCCTTAAGAACATACTATCAGCTAGCTCCGACTGGTTATCTAGGGATGGCCACATACTCTATCACCACACTGGGCCGCACAGCCCCAGCGAGCCCAGGTCCCAGTTGGCCCAGGGATGGGACCACTAATAGTGCTGAGAGAGATCAACAAAAGAATCCTCCAGGCAACCACATAGCTGTAGGAGAATAACCATTTGTGGGGCTATCAACCCTAATGAAAACCTTCATGATCTGGTCCGAGTCTTCTGTGAGAGTTCAGCTTTTTATTCCTGTCCTTCAAGTTGTAGCCCGAAGTAGTTTAGACAAATATTAAGATCATGACTTTTAAATATATTTTAAACTTAAAAAATATTATTATAAAAAGAAAAAACAGAAGGAAAAAAAAAAAGATCATGACTTTTTAAACCCAGCACTCAGGATGTAGAAGCAAGATCTCTGTGAGTTCAAAAGCCAACCTGGCTTACAGAGTAAACTCCAGAATAGCCAGGGCTATGTAGTGAACCAGTTTTACCTGGATGTAGAATCTTGATACTTTTTTTTTTTAAACTTCAGTTACTTTTTTTAATGGGTGTTCATTTATCTGCACGTTTAAATCCCAGATGGAAAGCATCCAGAGGCTAGTTTAAAATAAACAGCAGAGGCTTCTGTTGATAAAGGCATTTTCAGCTTAGCCTAACAGCTCAAGTTTGATCCACAAGATGGGAAGGAAAAAAACAGGCTCCCTACAGGCTGTCCTCTGACCTGCACGTGTGCCCTGTGGCTCAGCTGGGCCCTGCCTCAAGAAATAAATGTAAAAAGTAATAAATGAAATAAGCAACATTTGTAGACTACACGATACCGGCAGGCTATGTGAGCCCGAGAACTGATGCCTAGGGAACACGTGTGTACTGAAAGTGAAAGTCAGGCAGATAGCTGATTGAGGGAAGTCACAAGTAACCTCCAGAATTCAGACCTGCCCCCATTGAGGCAGGGCTTCCAGGCCACTTCCAGCTAGGCTGGCTCCTTTTGTCAGCCTCCTATGCTGCTGCTGCCCTGTCCAGATCTGCCCGGACAACCCAGGAAGAAGGTGCCTCCTGCAAGGCGCCTCCTGCATGGTGGCTCCACGTGCTCGCCAAGATGGAGCCAGGGGCCCTGGGAATGGGATGGCGGGGTCTACCCTTTTCCACTCTCTTTTAACCAAGAGAGATTTTTCAGTAAAGAAGCAGACATGTTTTGACCGGAGAACTGACTCTGTTTTATTTTTTCTCTCCCAGCTAGTCCTAACGATCCTCAGTCCGCCTCCCAGGGAACCCAGGTTTTGTAGGGGACCGCTGGTGGGACCCCAACAGTCACAGGCCACCTGACCTATGCTGGCCTTTCTACTGAAGGAAAGGAAAAGTCTAACCTGCTTCAAATTCCTGGTGTGCTTTAGGCCTAAGGAAAATTCCTGGTGTGCTTCAGGCCATCAGCAGGGCTGGGTAGTGAGAAATATCTTTTGTTTTTCCTCAACATGGTAACGTATATGTTTATTCACCTTTGTAACTTATCTCTTTTGTGTTACCGGGTCTCTGGAAATGCTATGTTCTTCATGTTCAGTGTTAGATGACCTTTCTGTTGTCACAATTACATTTACAGTACATTTCTGCCGCAACATGAACACAATTGGCTCCTGGGTCCAGGGCTGACACTGGTTGGCCCTCTGCTGCTTGGTTCACTAAAAGACCCTTCAGAAACCACTATAATAATAACAATAATAATAATAATAACAAACACAATAATAGTTAAATGATTTAAATAATAAATATAATTATGTGTAATAAATACAATAAATATAAAATAAATAAAATCATTATTAATTATGAAAGTTATAATAATCATACAATATATTGCTATATAATTGTGGCATATAATAATTTTGTTATCATTATTATGATGTCACAGGTTACTGTGTCAAGGGCATTCGATCTTTGCCATTTTAGAAGTCATCCTTCCCTTTTAGTTGATACTCTAGTATTGTCATTTAGGCCCAGGAAGATTTCTTAGATGAGTTTATGTCAGTTAACAACTTTTGTCATTTATTTATATGCCACAATTTGAATGGGCAGTTCTGCTAAAAATATACGTTTTTAAAACATTTTAGCAGTGCACCCTTTTCACTTAAAAAGAAATATGGTCTCTGCCCATGCAGTTTGGCTCAGCTGAAATTTCTTCAGCTTCAACTACCTGCCTGTGATGGTTTGAGGAAGAATGGCCTCCATAGGCTCATATTTCAGGGAGTGGAATTTTTTGAAAGGATTTGAGGGATTAAGAGGTGTGGTCTTTGCTGGAGGAGGTGTGGTCTTTGCTGGAGGAGGTGTGGTCTTTGCTGGAGGAGGTGTGGTCTTTGCTGGAGGAGGTGTGGTCTTGTTGGAGGAAGTCAGCCAGTGGGGGTGGACTTTGAGGTTTTCAAAAACCTGCAGATCGGGATGTAGCTCTCAATTACTGCTCCAGCACAGTGCATGCCACCATCTCCCTGGCATGATGATAACAGACTAAACTCCCGAAACTGCTGCCAATGAAATGCTCTCTATTACAAGAGTTGCTGTGGTCATGTGTCTCTTCACAGCAATAGAACAGTGACTAAGACACTACGTATACTGCTCTGATACGCGTGGGCTTTGAACTCCAGAAGCATAGCTCAGGCTTTACTGGCCAGAAGGAAAGAATTCGAATATCGGCAACTGTCTGTAGAGAGAATCTCTTATAAATACCACCTGTCAATAAAAAAGGCAATGGCCAATGAGCTGAGGCAGGAAATAGGGACAATGGCAGGAAGAGAGAGGATTCTGGGAAATAGTAAGAGATAAAAGAGAGATGCAGGGAGAGCATCAAGAGATTGGAGAGGACTGACCAGGGAGACAGACATAAACCAACAAGTAGATAAGTCAGGGAAATGCTGAGAGAGGCTCAGAGGAGACAGGAAGGAAGAAGAAGGCTAGGACTGAGGGAGAGGTAACTAACCAACTGGTAGACATAGAATAGAATAGTTTAAATAAGAGCTAGTCAGGGAATGAGCCAAAGCTTATGGCCTAGGTGTTTAATAATTCCAGGAGCAGGGGCTGGAAAGGAAAGATGAATTTAAAAATTATTTTAACAACTGTCAGACAGAGCCAAGGGTGGGCTGCTGAGCCTGCTGCATTAGGCTTCAAACCACACTACTCTGCTTCCAAATTAGCAGACAAATGACAGACATCTCCTTTCTGAGCTACAAGTGGCTTTTCTTATTTTTTTTTCTTTTATTGAAGAATAGATGACTTTCTCATACAATATATCTTGCTCATAACTTCCCCTCTCTCCACTCTCATCTTATTTTTTCCATCTTTATTACTACTCTACCCTGTCTTTAAACCACTGTTGAGCATTTAATTTCAAATATATCTGATCCTTCCCCTCCAAAGTACCTCATTCTGACACGGTCAGAACAGTGGTGCCCAGTACAGAAACACTACATGCTTGGTTGTTTCTTCTATTACCAGGAGAAGTAGAAACAGAAGCTCTGATATGTCCCTTTCAGGATAGTTAGCAATGGCACCAGGACCACCTCATCAGTACCTTTTGCTCTTTCAGTCTCTGGATTCCTGTCTGATTGTTCATGAATGGAAATCTGGCTTTCTACAGAGTGGGCTCAGTGTTAGCGTCCTGTAGACAGTGAAGACCCTTAGCTTGTGTTGCACGAAGGGATAGTCATATCACGCTTGCTCTAAGATGTTCTGACTTAATGTGACCTAGAGAGAGATTCCTCCAAAAAGATTATAGCTTTAACCTAGGGTCCTGACACAGGGTATTGTGACAGTAGTTATGTAAGTATTTACAACAATGTCTCAGTGATTATTATTCTGGGGGTAGATGTCTAGTGTATGTGTGTGCATGTGTCTTCTCTCTGTGTGTGCGCATGAGCACACACACACACACACACACACACACACATGCTTGTAAAATTCAACCCAGGAAGCTGACTTCTCATCTCCAATATACCTCAGAAGCACGTGGAGTGCTTGAGGTCTGTTTGTCTGTTTGTTTTTCTCAGTGTTGGGTATTGAACCCAGAGATCCCAGTATGCAATGCTCCACCCCTGAGGTCTATCCACAACTTCACCCCTCTCCATTTTCTTTTCAGACAGGAATTCTCTAAGTTTTCCAGTCTAGCCTAGAACTCCCCCTGTAGCCCAGGCGGGCATTGAAGTTGTGATTCTCCTACCTCAACTTCCTGAGTAGCATGGATTGAAGGCCTGTGCTACCAGGTCCAGTTTGGAGTGTTTTCTCTAAGCGCAGACATCACTCCTACTTAGTTTCCTTCGTCACAAATTTGGACTCGTTAGGTAATAGATTCCAGTGGAAAACACACTTGCCTGGCCTCATACCTATCGGGTCTTGATGCACTGTCCTCAGAGAATGCTAAAGTACAGAGGCCAGAGCTAAGAGAGGGGCAAAGCCAGTCCTCCCCCTCTGCAGAATGGCTGGGGAGGCTGAGGGCGCAGCGTTAAGCTGAGGGATTAACACTGTGCTTCCTGGCAGTCCTGGAATGTGGAAGAGTGAGGTCAGAGTCAGTCCTTTGCATGCATGCATTGATGAACAGAATTTTCCATTCTGTGGGAAGCACCTTGTCCATGCACAAAATGAGATTTTAGCGCACCTATTTGTGGCTGCTTGCCACTTGTCACTGTAGATACCCTGCATTGGCTAGAAAAATGAATGTTCTATTGGGGCAAAATGAAAGTGTGTGTAAAGGGAGGGGATCAATGCTGGAATATCTGAAAAGTCTCCCTTTACCTAGTAAGCTCATTGTTGATACAGTTGGATGGTTGACTAGAAGAAGAGGAAAGGTCATACCCAGTGCTGGCATGAATTCAAGAATTGGTCCTCCCTTTCCAGACCTGGATCTAGACCCGCATCCACCCTGACCTCTCCCCTAGGTGCTCACCTGCCCCGTCCTCTTCCCACTGTCAGAGGCTTTCTCAATAGGAGGAAGTGTTTGCCATTGTCCCTTGCTTTTTTGCTACAACTGTCTGTCTGGCTTTATCATCCCTGGAAAACATGCATGGGTACAGCATCAGAACTATCAGAGTTAGCAGACTTTTTTTCTGTGACAATTATTAATGGTGCATTCACGCACAGTTAATCTCACAGCCACATTGATCCAAACAGCCCCATAGCTCCATTCCCCTTATTGGTCAGGATTTCAGATGCAGAACCAGTCAGGTGTCATCCTGACTGTATGTTTTACAAAGACATTGTTGATTTCTTCTAACGCAGCAGATATACTGTGGACACAAAGCTAGATGGGGCCGGCTAACGGCATCTCCACTTATTGACTAAAGAAGGCAGGCCACTCAAGGGCCATTTCCCGTGGATTCCAGCAAATAGACGTGCGATTGCATTTCTGCACATGGAAAGTGTATTTCTAATGTCAAATTGGAGAACTGTAGAAATATCATTATCCAATCTTAGGGAAATGCTTGCTCTCCCATACCCCGGCTTTATATTTACTTCGTCAAAGATTGCAAGGCATTTTGCTGACATTCGCGTTCTACAGAGAAGGGGGGGTGGGCAGGATGATACAATCCTTTGTTGTAAGGGTGAAAAACTCAAAAGAAGCAAATTGGGAAAATCTAATAGAAATCAGACTGAGGCTGCAAGTTCAAGATTGCTGTTAATTAGTTAAATCAGTCTGGATGTCCACTAAACTCATAAGCTCATTTGTCTCAATCACATGTTTCTTTAATTCTGTATGTATTTCTTGAAAATGTGCAAATTAAAAACTGAAAAATAATTTTTTATATACTAAAAGGTCTAGAGAGAGTCCTCAGTGGTTAAGAGTCCTTATTCCTCTTACAGAGGAACTAAGTTCAGGTGCCAGCACGCATATTGGGCAGCTCTCACCTTCTTGTAACTCCAGCTCTGTGGGGAGCTGATGCATCTGGCCTCCCCAGGCACCTGCACTTATGTTCACATACTCCCATACTGACACACACACACACGTAGATGCATATGATGTATATGTATATGTATATGTATGCATATATATAATTAAAAATAATAAAAATAAAATTTTAAAGTGTGTAGAGTCTTAGAGCCTCACACATTAAGGGCATCATAAGCTCATGGTTTCAGCCAGGAGAAATGGCAACCGTGAAGCCAATGGGACAGCTGCACCCTAAGTCTACCTGGTGCACAGTAAGGCCTGCTCCTGTCTTCAGGAGTACTCACAGTAGGTCATAAATCATGCACATGGCAAATGTGGCCCTTTGTTATAAAAGCCGATTCTTCTCATTTGTCTTACTGACGTCATTAAGATAAATCATCCTTGTGTTCAGCGAGGATTGACATCCAAAGGGTTGAAATTCATTTCATGCCAGAGGAATCAGTCCTAAGGTAACTAGCATGGCAGTTTCTACATTCACAGTCAGGATCCGGCAGTAACTGGCACATTGGGTCTGGCCGTTCCCTCTGGCTTCAGGGCAGGCTGGACATTTTTCTTTCTGTGGTCCATACCTGTACTGACTGCTTATTGTCCTCCTTGTCCTACCGCCTGTTCACACCCTGTGTGCGGAGTAGAAGACCATGGCACATCATAGATAGTCACGTGAGAATTGTGTATTTAATTGAGTCCATATTCTAGTTTGGATTCACACCCTGCTAGGTGATGAGAGTCTGGAGGTCAACATTCTCAACCTGCTTCTCCCCATGTAAACGTAGGTGTGTTAGGATGGGTTCCAAAGTATTATTTTATCCAAGCCTTGTCTTGGATCCAAAACCCAGTTTTCCTAAGTGAGGACCAACCCCTCCCCCACCTGCTCCATGAAGGCGAGACACAGATCCTCTCTACTCGTTGTCCTCCCTCGTCTGTAAAGGTTAACAACAGTGAAATTTGTTCTGTGGCTTCAGGGAACTAAGGACCTGAGACACCTAGAAAATATTCAGGAGGCCCTCAGCAAAAGACAGTCATTGTTATGGTTTCTGTTAGGTGACAGTTTTTTCCTCTAATTGCTCAATCAATTTGCCTCCAATTAACTGCGGTAAATAACCTAAATCTCCAGTCTAAAAATAGTTGTTATAGACTTCAATATTGAGCAAATCCAAATGTCATTGACAATGCAGCTACTTACTCCTGTGTAATGCTGGATGGGTCACGTGTTGTGACTCTTCAGAGCCCAGTATCCCCATCTTTTAAAATGTGAAGCATTTTACTGGGGAGGGGCATCAGCGGATAACGTCATTTGCCACGAAAGCCCGATGACCCGAGTTCAGATTCTCAGAACCCACATACAATCAGGCATAATAGCATAAGCACTGTGGTCTCAGGGTGTCAGCCCAGCTAGCCTGGTTTCTACGGTGCAGAGACCCTGTCTTACAATGGACAAGCAAGGACTACTATCACAGAAACCACACACATGTAATGGACATCACTACGCAACACAGAAAACAATCTTGTTCTTCAAACTGAAACTTAATGTCTTAAGGGTTTCTATGGCTGTGCCAAAACACCATGGCCAAAAGCAATTTGGGGAGGGCAGGTTTTATTTGAGCTTACACATCACAGATCACACTCCACCAAGGACAGAAGCAGGGCAGGATCTTCAGGCAGGAACTGAAGTAGAGACGATGGAGAAATGTTCCTTACTTATTTGTTCCTCAGGGTTTGCCTAGCCTGCATCCATATACAATTCAGGAACACTTGCTGAAGGTGGCATTGCTTTCAATGACTAGGCTCTCCCACATCAATAATTAAAAAAAAAAAAAAATCGGGTGTGGTGGCGCACGCCTTTAATCCCAGCATTGGGGAGGCAGAGGCAGGCGGATTTCTGAGTTCGAGGCCAGCCTGGTCTACAGAGTGAGTTCCAGGGCAGCCAGGGCTACACAGAGAAACCCTGTCTCAGAAAAAAAACTGAAAAAAAAACCAACAACAACCCTACAGACTTGCCCACAAGCAATCTGATGGAGGTATTTTCTTTATTCTTTTCATCTCTTTTAAACTTTTTATTTATTCTTTGTGACTTTCACATCATACACCCCAATGCCACACATCTCCCTGTCCCTTTGTATCTTCCCTTGCAACCTTTTTAAAAAAAATCTTACCGTGAAAGCTATAGTGTGTCACACAGTGTACCCTTTTGTATGTATTTCCTTGCAGATGTTCACTGAAATGAGCCATTAGTCTTAAGGCCTCTGGCTACTGCTACACTATCAATACTGGATCCTCATGAGGACTCCTCTTGGATATCTTGCTGTTGCTCTGTGGCATGGAGATCCTACAGGTTCGGTTCTACAGGACCATCCTTCTCACATGCTTCAACAAATCATAGAAGTAAAGGTTGGGGTGGGCCAACCCAAAACCTTGGACCTTGGCCTGGGTGGTAGCTGAGCTGGTCAGCCCACCAGCTCTCCAGCAACTGCACCTCAGGATGAGCTCTGCAGCACTGCCCCAGCTAGCTCACCCAATGCCGCAACTGGCAAGGGGAAGGGCCAGCTCTCCTGCTCTCACGGTCTTGGGCAGGCTCACCTGTGCCTTAGCCACCAGGGCCAGCTCTACAGTGCTGCCCAGGCTAGGTCCAGAGGCCACTGTCCCAAGTACTGCAGGGCCAGCTCTTCTGTTCTCGTGACCTCAGGGCTAGCTCACCCTCCTGCCACAGGCATCGAGGGGTGAAAGGCAGGGGCAGGGCATCTTTCCTTCACCATGGCACCCATGGCAGATGAGGGGTGGGGTCACCCCTCTCATTCTCACACTTGGAGGCATTTTCTTTTCTTTCTTTAAAAAAAATTTTTTATATATATATATATATATATATATATATATATATATATATATATATATATATATATATGTAACTATCTTCAGACACACACCAAAGAGTGCATCAGATCCCATTACAAATGGTTGTGAGCCACCATGTGGTTGCTGGTAATTGAACTCAGGACCTTTGAAAGAGCAGTAAGTGCTCTTACCCGCTGAGCCATCTCTCCAGCCCCTTGGGGGCATTTTGTTAATTGAGGTTCCTATCCCAGAAAATTCTAACTTCTATCAATTTGACAACAAACTAACCAGCACTCTTGAGATGTTCCAACAGCAAACGTCCCCCGTAAGTGCTACTTAGGGTAAAAGCAGTTCCCATTATTTGAGCTCATATCATCAGAAAGCAGGAAAAGGCGGCTCAAAACCTACTTGGCTTCAGAGACGTCCACCTTGTTCAATGTTGAACATTTGTTAAACAAATCCTCCAAAAATCCACAAAATGTATAGAACCAGCACTTGTCTAGGCACTGAGAGGGAAATGGCACAGAATACTGATTCTATGAGGTTAGCAGCCACTGGCCATCCCCATCCACGTGCATTCTTCCTGGCTACCAGAGGTCTGGGATTAGACCTCAGGGATATCTCATTACTGATTCTTGTCTTGGGCTGCAAATACGCTTTCCATTACGACAGCATCCAAGATAAACACATTATGAGGAGGATAGGTTTGCTTTGACTCTTAGTTCTAGATCTGTCAGTTTATCATTGGTCAGCCCTGTTGTTCTGGGCAAGGCAGCACATCACAGGGGGAGCGTTTGTGGAGGTGATTGTCTCAGGATCGGGAAGTAAAAAGTAGAAAGGGGATGAAGCCAGGATCCCCTTTACCCTATTCAAGGACTTGTCCACAGTAAAGGCCTCTCCCTAGATCCTTAAATTTCCTACCACCTCCCCAGGCTGGGGAACAAATCTCTAACAGGTGTTCCTTGGGGGGAACATTTAAAGTGCAACTCATGGCACTTGTGAGAAGAGGTTCTGTACAGCCTGTGGACAGCCAGTCTGTCTGGGACTTTTCTTAACGGAGATGCTGAGGGAGGAGAGCTTGGCAGGGCTGGTTAACCACCAAAGCAAGCTACATGCAGCCGATGAAAGACAAAACCAGACCGTGACGTTCAGAACCAGAAATGAAAGCAATCTGCGGTTCAAAAGGAAGCAAGTTTTGAAGTTCCTCGTCATTCTTATTCTAGAATCAAACCCTGAGTCAGAATCTATCTGTTCAAGTATCTGAAATTTCAGTCTTAAAATGCTTGAAAATCGCAGGCTCATTTTAAACCATTATCCATTTGTTTATAGTATACATTACAGATTTTCATTTCGGGGGTGGGGGTGGGGTTCAAGGAAACCATGTGAAAAGGGGATGAAAGTCATTCACTCTCTGCATCTGACAATATTTGCTCCCAGAGATAAAGCTCTTTTGTAAACTTGAGTCAATGTTTGTATGAACTTCGGAACGCCTACCTGCAGTTACTCCTGGAAAAAAAAAAACTTTTTTTTTTTTAATTTATCCTTTCCCTGAAGAAATGCCATTCAGAACATTTAAGTGATGTGAGACAGGGTCTTCTCTTACCTGAGCTTTGGCTCCAGAGAGGTGGTGTTGGGAAAGAACTGTGTTGGGCACCACAGTGAGAGGGTACCCAGGGGAGATGTTCCATGCACATGTGATATGGTGGCTGAACATAGCCCCAGCTTGTAGCTTATGTTTTTCCTCTGTAAGCATTCTCTATGCCCTCCCAAGACTCCTACCTCATCATTACTCCAGGGAAACATGGGACATGATGGGCAGCCAAACCATTGGCAGAGGAGCTGGTGATAAGGACAGGTGGAGGACTAGGGGACATGGAAGGGAGAGCCACCCAGTCAGAAAGAGCCAGCCTTCCCTGGGTTAGAAAGACTTCCTTGGGTCTTAACCCAGGGGACAAAGAACACAGTTGGTCCTGCTAGGGTTCTGTGTTAAGGAGAGGGCCTGTGATGGTTTATATATTCTTGGCACAGGGAGTGACACTATCAGGAGATGTGGCCTTGTTGGAGTAGGTGTATCACTGTGGATGTGGGCTTATGACCCTTAGCCTAGCTGCCTGGAAGTCAGTATTCTGCTAGCAGCCTTCAGATAAAGATGTAGAACTCTCAGCTCCTCCTGCACCATGCCTGCCTGGATGCTGCCATGTTTCTGACTTGATGATAATGGACTGAGCCTCTGAACCTGTAAGCCAGCCCCAATTAAATGTTGTTCTTATAAGAGTTGCCTTGGTCATGGTGTCTGTTCACAGCAGCAAAATCCTAACTAAGGGCCATATCTCAAGAGGTTGACTGCAGGGTGCTTCTAATAAGGACACCTTCAAGACCTTAGTGCCTAGGTCGATTGAAGAGCATGTGGCAGGTGTAGAGTTAACAGACTTCCCTTACTGTGGAGCTCCTAGAGCACTGTGGACTGAGTACTCATGAGTACTCAAGTCTTAGGAAACTGGGCCTTTAGAAAGTGTCTAGTGGAAGACTAACTTCTAGGTAGCTAATATGAGGGTATTGAAGCCTACACCCACTGTGACACACCCACTCCAACAAGGCTACACCTCCTAATAGTGCCACTCCCTGAGGGAAGTGTATATAAACCATCCCAGGAAGCAATCAGGCATAGAAAGGGTGCCGATAAACACTCATTGAATGGTGATTGGATTATGATTTTGAGAGCTAAGATTTGAACTTGCACTTCCTGCAGGAGTCAAATGCAGGAACTTAGCAAAACTCGAACTTCATTTCAGTGCATCTTAGTATCACACTATTAGTTCATAATAATTGTGACTTTAAGGAGGTCTAGATTTCTTATGATGCACAACAGGAAGGGGAAAAATCTACAGAATTGTAGTATGATTTTGGAGAAAAAATATTATCTTTTTTTCATTCTTCCTTCTCTGTTTATGTATGTTTGATGGTGGTGGTGAGGAATGGTGGTGGTGAGGGATGGTGGTGGTGGTAGTAGTGATGGTGGTGGTGATGGTGGTAGTGAGAAGTGATATATGTACATGTGGAGTTGTTGGTGCATGGCCAAAGTTGATGCTAGCTTTCTTCATCAGTCACTATTCACCTTATTTACTCGAGTCAGGATTGGTCTCTGAATCTGGAACACGCCAATTTGGCTGAACTGGCTGGTAGGCAGGTAAGCCCCAGAGATCCATCTCTCTCTGCTGGGAAGTGCTGAGATTACAGGCCTGAGTCTCCACAACTGGCTGTTTATGAGAGTGATGGGAACCCAGACTCAGGACCTCTTACTGGTGTGGCAAGAACTTTACTAAGCCACCACACCACACCGTGCCACTTTCCCCTCCTCTTACCCCTTGTGGTAGTTTGAATAGGTATGTCCCCTATAGACCCATATCTTTGAAAACTTGACCAATAGGGAGTGGTACAATTAGGGGTAGCCTTGTTTGAGTCGGTATGACCTTGTTGGAGAAGTGTGTCACTGTGCGGGTGGGCTTAGAGGTCTCCTATCTTCAAGCTACATCTAGTATGGTACACAGTCTTCTGTTCTCTATGGATGAAGATGTAAAACTCTCAACTCCTCCAGCAACATATTTGTCTGATGCTGTCATGTTTCCTGCCATGATGATATAGAATGAACTTCTAAGACTGTAAGCCAGCCCCAATTAAATGTTTTTCTTTATAAGAGTTGCTTTGTCTCCTCATGGCAATAAAACCCCTAACTAAGACACACCCCTGCTTCACCTTTTCTTGCCTTGGAATAAATGTTATATTTGATAAGAGGCTTCTGCTCACAGGACATGTTCAGGCCCTAAAGGACTTCCTATAACCCCAGCAAACAAAGATACTGAACTGGACACCATGTCACCCTAGAAGTGTGGTGTCTGCCACTGTCCTGTCACGAGCACTCTTGAATTGAGGGACTGCAGCATAAAACTGCTTCATCAGCAGGATCTGAAGTTGCTAGACGTTGGTGTGAATCTCTTTTCCTTAAACATATCATTTTCTGCTCCTTCTAAACTTCAGATTTGAAAAAAGGATCCCCAAACATTCTACGTATTTTTAGTTTTAGAGCTGGAAGTTTCTTTGAGAAGAGTTTCAAGTGTGTTCACCAGCAAGAAGAAACATCCACATAGGATTCCCCCCACACACCTAACCCTAATCTCTATATGTTCTCTTGTTTGTTGTTTATCATTCTTTAAAAAAAAACCACACACACACATTTGTGTGTATTTTGTTTGTATGAAGTGGGGACTGGGCCCATATGACAGAGAGTGCCTGTGGAGGTCAGAAAACAACTTGGTAGATTTAAGTTATTTTCTTCCACCAAGTGATTTCAGGAGTCAAACTCAGGCCATCAGTATATTCCACAGCTCCTACCTCAGCACACGTCTTGCCTCAGCGTGTACGTCTGTCTCAGCTGACATCACTCTGCCAATCAACCTGAGTCTGAGGAAGTGACAAGAAACAGTAGCACATCAGCAGAAGTATTTTGGTATGTTTCTCTCTATTGAGTCCCGACAAATGCAGCTCAACTATGAAGTGGAAGGCAGACCAATACATGCATGTGGTTAGCAAAGAATCCCTTATCACGTGTCCTTTCATGTGCTTGCTTTAGCAGAACAACCTTTCTCCTGTGTCTGCTTCAGCTAAACGTGCCTTCATGTGGTTGTCCCAGCAAAACACCATCAAACACAACTGACTTTTCAAAGAACCCTTAAGTTTCCACTTCAATCGCTAAATGAACTTAATGAATCTAGAAAGGTTTCCCATAGTCAAGTGCTAAAGAAAATCGGCAGCTTGCTTGATCTAGTTTAGGTCAGTGTTTCTCAACCTGAGTCTAAGAGCCCTATAGAGATCAAATGACCCTTTGACCAGGGTCACCTAAGACCACAGGAAAACACAAATATTTACATCATGATTCATAACAGTAGGAAAATTACAGTTATGAAGTAGCAACAAAGATAATTTTATGGTAGGGGTCAGTCACCACACCATGAGGAATTGTATTTAAGGGTCGCAGCATTAGGAAGCTTTAGGGAAAAAAAAACATAAAAAAGGAGAGAAAACAAGCAATTCCAAAGAGAGAGGAGATAAGATACAGTGGAGAGAGACACTGTGGGTGGTGGTGGGACTAGTAAAGTTAAAATATAAAACACGCTATGTACTAAGAAACATCTTGTGCCTTACACACACAAATGCCCTATCATCTTTGGAAGCCCAGGAAAAACCTTCCAAATCTGTTTATGCTTCAAAGTGTCTTGTGAAAGGAGAAAATTTCCCTCAAAGGGTTGTCATCAGGATTAGGTGTGACTACACCAACAGAGTGCCTCTTCTAGTTCCTGACACTCATTAAACATTTGACAAATTATTTTTAACTTCAGAAGACCTTGGATCTTCCTGTGTGGGTTGTAGCTCACAGTTACTCTAAATGTCAAATTTTTCTGGGTTTGTATTTTCTGATACTTTGTATTTGCATAGGAAAAAAAAGTCTGTTTTCTAAATATCCCCAATTTCTTCGGGGTTTTATTTGATGATTATATGGACTGCAGCCGCCTCCTTCTGTTGTGCTTGGAAGGCAGCAGAGCCCTGAACAGCTGTTGGTGACATTTTTTTTTCTCAGCAGAATGGCCCAGCATGGCTCCCATCAGATGGCAAAGTCTGAACAACACAGGAGAAGCAGGAGCTCATTTGCATGGCAGTTCTGCACATGGCGTGACTCCTGAGTGCTCCGGGGAGAAGGATGCAGAAAAGGTTATCTGTAGGAAAAGCCATGGCGGCAGAAAATACAGGGAGGTTGCAGAGGCCCTGGGGGCCAGTAATGAGGCCAGGCAGTGTGGCAGATCTCCTCTGGGTCCTCTGTACACGTTTTTCTTTCTCAGTGTATTCTCCTAATGACTGTGTGAGAATCGTTTACCATCCTTGTTAACTGATGAGGAAGATGCATCTCAGTGACATTAATTGCCTTGCCCAAGATGTGCAGAAAAGACTTGCATCTGTGTCTTCCTCATTCTGGAGCTCAGTCTCCTGGGAAGAATGAAGCCGCGAGGAAGCTAGGCCTGACTCTCTAACAACCTGTGTTCGGGGCCTTGCTCTCCTCCCTTGTGGCATTCTGAAGTAAGAGAATATGGTCTCCACACTCCCTTCTGCTTCTTGTGTGCTGCCTGGTCACATTGGGGGAGGGGAGGCAGGACTCTGACTTTTGAGAAGAGAAGAGAAGAGAAGAGAAGAGAAGAGAAGAGAAGAGAAGAGAAGAGAAGAGACCAGAAAAGCATGGACTGTTTAAGTAGTTCTCAACCTGTAAGTCACGATCCCTTTCATACGGTTTGCCTAAGACCATCTGCATATCAGATATTTATATTATGACCATAAGAGTAGCAACGACAGTAATTTTATGGTCAGAAGTCACCACAACATGAAGAACTGTAGTAAAGGGTAAGCAAGCATTGGGAAGGTTGAGAACCACTGGTCTGTTTGTTAGGGACCAGATATTACCTCTGATTCTCTTTTATATATGAATTTTCACTGAACTTTTGATTATGAAAGCATCGCTTTGATTGAATAACCATGAATACTTTGCCATTTTTTATTCTTTATTATGTATGCATTAACAACTAGCTTCATTTTTGACATCAAGGAAAAGACACCTTGGAATTTCACCTCTGCAAATTTCATCATGAATTATAATAGACACTAAGAAGCTGCTTTTGCTCTAAGCCAATGATGCCACCCTTGGGCCCACACAGTCACTAAAGCATGAGCAAAACCTGGCATGGATGTCTTCATTTCCTTGTGTTTTCTTTGCTTCAGGTCAGACTCCTGTTTAGCTTTGAACAGGCTCATCAATCACCAAGGTGTGTCCATTTAAAAACAGGCAATACCTGCCGTGTTTCATTTCTTTTAGGCACGGACATTGTCGACTTAAGAGTCATTGTTCTCAACCTACACACATCTTAGATTACAAAAACTCCAAATCCTTGCAAGACAGATAACCCCTAAAAAATAAGTTAAATTTTCTCTGATGGAGAGGCAGAACCCTAAAGCAAAAGTGTCATCTCACAGGAATCAGCTCCTCCTGCTAATTCACCGGATGAGAAGATCACCACTACAGTTTTGAGCCATATTTGAAGCAAGCTTTAATTGAATACTGACCAGGGTGATGGGCTCTGGCCAGGTCCATTCCTGGGGTCCCAGAAAATGGCAACGAGTCACATTTTGCTGAGACTTACAAAGGCAGACCCGTAAGGCCATGTATTTCTCACCAAGTCCAATCAGGGGCGAGCATATATCCTAACGTACTTCCTGCCCACAGACTTCCCGTCTGCATGTGATCTAGCCCATCCAGTGTAGCTAGGTCAAACAAACGTGTTTATGGGAGCAGAAAGCATGTGGCCTGTTATCTTCCATAGCCTCCAGCATCTCAGGAAGTTATCTGTCCTTGGGCAAGGGGCTTACGGGTTAAGGCATTTTTGTTTTATGGATCCCTTAGGCACAGTAATAAAAACTAAAATATAATGCTGGCTTTGATACTCCCAAGAGAGGGCCGTGATACCATCTTCTTTGGACCACTTTGATGACCAAACCCAGAGATAACCAGATGCATTTTAAAAGACTGCTTCTCTTCACACACCTCATGCTCCTGACATAATTCTTCATCTTTAACTCTAAAGTTCATGTCAATATCTCACAGATGATGGAATCTCCTCACCTGTCCTTCTTGATTTTGCATAGATCACACTTAGAAAACACCATTAATGCTTTGTTTTCCATCAGTAAGCCAGTTTCCGTTTTATCACGTTTATGCGTGTTTTTAACAGTGCATGCCTGTCTCTTGGCTGCTGTGCCAGGGCTCAGCAGTTCTGGGCTCTTGCTAGTGTCTGAACAAAGCAGTTCAGCTTGTGTCACTTTGCTGTGGGCCTTTTGCTTTTATTTACCCCCTCTTGTCCTCTCAGACATCTGAGGTTAGACTCCAGCTAAGGATTTCCAGATGGGCTGAGCAGGAAATGCCAGGTACAGCTGAGGACTACAGGATGTCCGCTGACAGCCCCACTTACCCTTGGAGGAGATGAGGGAAGATAAGGACCTGACTGCGGCTGCCAGCCGCTGCCACAGCTCTCCTATAGGACCATTTTCAACCCTCGGGCTTAACCCTGTTAAGATGGAAAGATGAGAAAAGGTGGGGCTTTGGTGCAGCCTCTAGCGGGGAACACTTTCCTCTTAGGTGATCTTCAAGTTACGGTTTGGATTTTACGGAAAGTGAGGAAGGATTGTGTTGCATGATGAAGCTGAAACTCCCATTTTTCAAAGCAAATGCTTCGTTTTCTCAGAGTAGTATTCGGCGCATGCTTATCAGAGCGCTCTCCGATAACTTTTCCATGCTCCGTTCCAAAGCCCGTAGCACACAACTCCCCCAATTTCCTCTTCCTGTCTTTGGGTTTTTGTTCTTTTATTTTTTTTTCCTTTTTTAAAATAGGGAAGTATGACTTTATCGTTTTATTACAGTGGAAGAAATTGATGTTTGGCGAGAGTCTGTAACTTTCTCAGATTCACAGAACTTGCAAACAAAGACACTTGCAAAAGACTAAGCAAGGCAGCAAATGCAGCCGGACTCAGAGACTGTGCTGCTCTTAAAGAGGACCCTTGTACTTCCACATTGCTCCGGCTTTGGGCGTGGGTTCTCCTCCAAGGGTTCATATGCTGGTTGGTATTCAGGGTGGGTATGTTGAGGGATGGACTGTTAGGAAACTAGACTGGTGATGTAGCTCAGTGGTAGAGTTCTTGGGCACATGTGTTATAAAGGGATGGACAAACTCCAGTCTCTCTGGTACCTGTTTTATCATCATTCTCTCGTCTCGTGTAGTAGTCTGCTACTGTGGCACCATCCACCAGGAGGCCTTATCAGAACTGGTGCAATTGCCGTGGAACCTCAGGACCTGTGAGCTTAATATCCCTTCTCTCCTTCTAGTCATCCAGCCCCGGGGATGTCACAGTAGACACAAACAACAGACGAATGAAACTTCAATCATTAACTCATCTTAGACCCTCACTGTAATGGATAGAGTTGTGTCCCCTTCCCCTAATTTACATGTTGAATGTCTAACTTGCAGCGCCTTCCCTGAGACTGTGTTCCCAGACAGGGCTATTACAGTGGAGATTAAATTAAGCCCTGTGTACATGCAGACAGAGGCTAGAGGTCTCTAACTGACCTGGAGACAGGCTAGGCTGGCTTCCCAGGGAAGCTCAGGAATCCATCTGTCTCTGCCTCCTCAGCCCTAGGATGAGAAGTGAACTCGGACCCTCATGCCTACATGGCAAGTGCCATTACCAAGTGAGCTGTCTCTCCACTCTCTTTCTCTACCAACAAAGAAAAAGCAGAGGAAGCACAGGGAGGAGGAAGAGAGGAGGAGCAGGGAGGAGGAAGAGAGGAGGAGCAGGGAGGAGGAAGAGAGGAGGAGCAGGGAGGAGGAAGAAGAGGAGGAGCAGGGAGGAGGAAGAGAGGAGGAGCAGGGAGGAGGAAGAGAGGAGGAGCAGGGAGGAGGAAGAGAGGAGGAACAGGGAGGAGGAAGAGAGGAGGAGCAGGGAAGAGGAAGAGAAGAGGAGCAGGGAGGAGGAAGAGAGGAGGAGCAGGGAGGAGGAAGAAGAGGAGTGGTAGTAGTAGTTCTTTGGGCAGCTAGTGAGCCCCTACATCTATGTAAGGTCAAAGTGATAGAATCTCATCAGGAGGTAGGAAACAGGCTTCCTTCACTGGACATGGAGGCTGCTGGTGCTTTGACTGGGACCTTCCAACCCGCAGGACTATGGGAAGTAAGTTCCTGTTCTTTGAATCTTCTTAGACACATCGTTCACTACTGTTGCTGGAAGCTTGTCAGGGTTAGACAGGTCAAGCTGACTTGAAGCAGAGGTGGATGGGGGAACAGAGAAGCCTGTCTTTAAGACTGACAGGTTGTTACTCAGTACTGAAAAATGCCATCTCTGGCATTGGCCATTCCCTGAACTTGACTCTGGCAGGCACACAAGCGTGCTCATGAGCACACACACACACACACACACACACACACACACACACACACACAACAAGGCTACTCCTAACAAATGAACACAGGCAAAATGCAGCAGTCAGAAGCAGACACTGGGCATGTTTTAACCATCCAAACTATAACTTTTCTACTGGTAACTTTGCTCATACGACAATGACTTTTTTTTTCACCTACAGCTTTCACTTTAGATAAGAATGCAGAAACATTATTAACATTTTCCTGGACTTGAAAATTATTAAAAATTGCTGAAGAGAGGAGTTTGATGGGTTACTAATGGGGAGCAGGTCTTCAGCAAATAATTTGAACGAAATCAAACAGGCTGATCTATTTCTAGCAAATGTATACTGTGAATAAGATGACAAACCATTTATTTCACTATACTGCTCTGTGAAGAAGAATTTAATGAATTTTTCAAACATGTCAGATTTACAACAAGAGAGAGATTAACACCAGATGGCCTACCCTCTATTAGTGAGTACTTTATCTTGTCAAGGACTTAGAGGCACCTGGGTGAGATCAGAGGCTCAGAACACAAATAAACTGCACTCCTAGAGAAGCTTTCCTAAGACTTCAGTGTTAAAGGGATTCCACGTGGTGCAGGAGGATGCAATTTTAACCCCCAAACTCTGGCTGTGATGTGTTGGGTGCTGCACTCTGATTGGACAGAGGTAGATACCACGGCCTGAGAGGAATGATGAGCTCCTGTTCTAATTTACCCTTTGGTTTTACTTTTAGGGAAGAGTTGTGGAGTTAAAAGAAGACTGGGGGTGGGGGGACTGAAGAGGTGGCTCAGCGGTTAAGAGCACTGACTGCTTTTCTGGACGTCCTGAGTTCAAATCCCAGTAACTACATGGTGGCTCACAACCATCCATAATGAGATCTGATGCCCTCTTCTGCTATCTCTGAATACAGCTACAGTGTACTTACTATAATAAATAAATAAATATTTTAAAAAAATAAAAGAAGACTCGGTTATTCTCTCCAAAATTGTATGTCTTCTGGTTTTAAATATCGGGGGAAAATGCCAGGCACAGTGGTACATGTCAGAAATTCTAGCACTGGGAGAAGTAGAGATAGGATCAGTCTGAAGCCAGCCCAGGCTATATGAAACTGTCCTCAACAACAAGAACAACAACAACAAAATCAAATGCACTGACACCAAGTGTTCATACTTTTCATTTAGCAGGTCTTTCAAGACTTCAGATAAAACAATAAAAATATAATTGCTACAATAATTTGATTTTCTATAATTATGTCTCTCTATAAACATCTTACACTTTTGCTGTTGCAACTGTCATAAATGGCCTTTATAAGCTTGGCATAATGAGAAATTAAATTGAATTCAGAAGTCATTAAGAATGTATTTCCGAGGAATCGAAAATAGCTTCGGAATCAACTAGAACCCAAACATAAAATGTTATCTTTATTGTAACATGGTAATTGTTTACAAGACAGGAGACTAGTAACTAAATTTAGAGTATTAGAGATTTCTATAATCTGTATCACCTAGAACTACTTAAGCAATAAGCAATTTTAAGAGACGATTTTTATGTCTAGATATGTGTATCTGTATGTCTGTGTGTAGGCGTGGGCATATGTAAGTGCCTAATGAAGACAGAGGGTGGAGTTACAGACAGATGGTTTAATCTTCGTGCATCAGTAAAGATCGAGATGACTTTGAAAAAAATCAGAATATTTCAAACGAGTAGTTAAATTAGATGTTCTGTGAAGCCTATTCTGTTGCCCATGCTGGAGGACACGAATGCTGTATGAATCTATGCCCACTGAGCCCTGCTTGGCCTGCCCTGTTTGTGTCACTGGCAGAATTCCCAAGGAGTGTTAGTAACTG
>LR751644.1:0-13156 GCA_902729485.2 Mus minutoides
TACTAATACTGCCAGTGTCATACACTGCAGGGATAGTGTCTTGCACTGCAGGGGCCTGTAAGGGCTGACCCATGCTCCTTGATCTCTGGACAACAGCTTCTCCACCTACCTGAACAGAGGCAGGAGAATGCCTGGGAGTGATAATTTTGTACACAACCAAAGAGTCATTACCTCTTTACCCTTCTATACATAGTTAAGATGTCTCATCTCCTGGGCCATATGCAAAGGTAAAACATTAACAGGGCAGAGCTGGGTGGAGCCAGGCCACTACACTCAAGGTGCTTTTGGTTGGCAGAAGAACCGGTGGCCACAAGAGAAGGAAATGAACTTCTTCAAATGGCTTCTGCAAGGTGGAACTGGGAACTCAGTAAGTTGTGTGGATCACCTGACCACAAGGCACAGATGTGGGATAGAATTGGCCACGTGTGCTTTGTAGACTTTCTAGACCCCCATACCACTCACATTCAGAGAAAGAATAAACAGCTGGCAATGATTTGGCATGAAAACAAAGATTCTAAGCTGGGCGTGGTGGCGTACACTTTTAATCCCAGCACTTGGGAGGCTGAAGCAGGTGGATTTCTGAGTTCGAGGCTAGCCTGGTCTACAAAGTGAGTTCCAGGATAGCCAGTACTATACAGAGAAACCCTGTCTCGAAAAAAAACAAAAACAAAAACAAAAAAATCAAAGATTCTAGAATTCTCCTTTAAAAGATTTGGGGGAAGGCTGGCTTTGTGAACAGACGCCGAGGAAGCTAACAAGAGATGAAAGACCACGAGATGAGCTGAAGAGGACACTTGATTAGCAGTTAGATATTGACTCCAGGAGACCTGAGTTTGAATTCTGACTCTCGTGTGTCTGACACGGGGCTAACCTTATAGCTTCTTGAAGTTTGGGTTCCTTCTTTGATAAAATGGGGCCTGGGAACCAGCTCACAAGATAACCTTAAGCTGTGCCATTTACACCATAAGCAAGTGGGGGGAAATGGATAGAGGAGGGCTGGGCATGCAGTCAAGCTATATAACAGTAAAAGTCCCCTGTACCGCTAAATTCAGTGAGAAGGGCACCGAGGCCAAGGAAGGCGGACTGCAGAGATGCTAAAGATACAGTCACAATCACCTCCACCCGGGGGCACTGAAGGACTGATCAAAACCGCAAGATTGTCAGCTGGTGGCACAGAGGAGTGGGAGGTGGGGGGCTGAGTGGGGGGACTGGGGGGAAAGGACAGAAAGCAAGAAAGAAATAAGATAAGAAAAGAGGCTAAGCTGGGTGTGCACTCGCCTTTAATCCCAGTACTCGGGAGGCAGAGGCAGGCAGATCTCTGAGTTTGAGGCCAGCTTGGTCTACAGAGTGAGTTCCAGGACAACCAAGGCTACAGAGAGAAACCCTGTCTCGAAAAAAACAAACAAAAATAAAACAAAACAAAACAAAAAGAGGCAAAATTAGCAATTCATCCTGTTAAAGTCTATAAGTCTATAAGTCAAGCAGAATAAAAGGCAATAAGCTGAAACGTGGAGACAGAAAACTTACGGCAAAGAAGAATCCTGTGGCAGTACAATCACAGGAGTCACCGTATCTCAGGCTACATTCACTTTTAAAACATTGGATGCCTCACATCCAGACATAACTAAGGAGAAAAAGATAACTTTTAAAATCCTTCCCAAAGAAAGCTCTAAGGATCGCCTACTAGCTCAAATCATGGAGCAAGACACGGAAACTTCCTAATTATTTTACCACATGAATTTAACCAAGACAACAGAGCCTGCCGGTGATAAAGAAAACCAGCTCTGCTCTCACTTCTGGACTGATGTAAAAGCCTAACAAAAACTCCAGTAAATCAAATTAGGAACATGATACAAGCGCACAGTCATAATCTAACTGCACCCAGACCCCAACGAAGCAAAGATGACCCAAGATTAAAGCACCTGCTAAGACATCAGAGTATCAGGACATAAGACACCTCTAGTGTCATGTAACCACCATGGTTTCAGTGAGAAGCCTCAAATATTATTTTTGCCAAATTGAATAAAATGCTTCAGATGTTTATAAAATGATTTAAAATATGCACACAAACCTGAGATCATGGAACAAAACAAACATTGATCTTCAAATATTTTTTCATTCTCACATTTCATGAAAAAAAATTATCCCATCTCTTCCCAGACATTCTTGACACCAATGTCTGTATTCCTGTGAGAATCACTTTGAGACAGTTAATAGTTCCCAGAGTATATCCAGCAATACCTCCCCTGGGCATATACCCAGAAGATGTTCCAACTTGTAATAAGGACACATGCTCCACTATGTTCATAGCAGCCTTATTTATAATAGCCAGAAGCTGGAAAGAGCCCAGATGTCCCTCAACAAAGGAATGGATACAGAAAATGTGGTACATTTATACAATGGTGTCAGCTATTAAAAACAATGAATTTATGAAATTCTTAGGCAAATGGATAGATCTGGAGGATATCATCCTGAATGAGGTAACCCAATCACAAAAGAACACACATGATATGCACTCACTGATAAGTGGATATTAGCCCAGAAACTTAGAATACCCAAGATACAATTTGCAAAGCACATGAAACTCAAGAAGAAGGAAGACCAAAGTGTGGATACTTCGCTCCTTCTTAGAATGGGGAACAAAATACCCATGGAAGGAGTTACAAAGTTCAGAGCTGAGAAGGAAGGAAGGACCATCCAGAGACTGCCCCACCTGGGGATCCATCCCATAAACAACCACCAAACCCAGACACTATTGCACATGCCAGCAAGACGTTGCTGACAGGAGCCTGATATAGCTGTCTCTTGTGAGGCTCTTACAGTGCCTGGCAAATACAGAAGGGGATGCTCACAGTCATCTATTGGATGGAACACAGGGACCCTAATGAAGGAGCTAGAGAAAGTACCCAAGGAGCTGAAGGGGTCTGCAACCCTATAGGAGGATCAACAATATGAACTAACCAGTACCCCCAGAGCTCATGTCTCTAGTTGCATATGTAGCAGAGGATGGCCTAGTTGGCCATCATTGAGAGGAGAGGCCCCTTGGTCTTGAGAAGATCATATGCCCCAATACAGGGGAATACCAGGGATAGGAAGCAAGAGTGGGTGGGTTGGGAAGCAGGGGGGGCGGGGGCGGTGGTATAGGGTACTCTTGGAGAGGAAATTAGGAAAAGGGATAGCATTTGAAATGTAAGTGAAGAAAATATCTAATTAGAAGGAAAGAAAGAAAGAAAGAAAGAAAGAAAGAAAGAAAGAAAGAAATCCAGTTACCACTTGCCGTTGCCCTCCTTATAAAAACAAAAACAAAAACAAAATAGTTTCCAGAGTGAACATCTTCCCTTCTGAGCCCTTTTTAGTTCTTGAGTAACATATTAATCCATCCTTAGGAAGCCACTGTCCAGGCACTGTGTAATCATGATGCCTTCGACAAATGTTTGGGTTTTTTTTTTTCATTTAAAGTCTTCAAGTTTTTGCGATTATGCAGGCATTTTCAGGAATAATTCCTAAATCAGCATTAAGCACCCTGGCCTCCATTTTGTTCATTATTTGGAGAGACTCTATAGGCCTTCAACACTAACACTGACCGAAAACACTATAGAAGGTGTGTGTGTGTGTGTGTGTGTGTGTGTGTGTGTGTGTTGTAATGAAGTAAACTGAGGCTGACTCTGTAAAGAAGTAATCTAAGATATCTTCTTTCTGCTTGATTGTTTGATTGTTTGGGGTTTTGTGGGGGGGGGAATCATCTCACATTCAAGCCTTATCAATACAGGGAACACTTAGAAAATGATAGTATTTTGTGGCACTAAAGCAACTGTACAAGCTGCTCAGTAGACAGCAGTAACCCACCCTGCCTGGATCCTTAGTAGCCCATCACTGCAGCTCACCATGGAAACGGCTCTCACCAGGGATGGGGTTGAACTCATACAATGCCAGCACTGCAGAGGCTGAGGCAGGAGGACTGAGAATTCAGGTCAGCTTGGCTATAGGGTAACTAGATCCTGTCTCAAATAGCCAAACATATCGCCATCCTTCAGGCCAGAAAATGCCACAGAAGAGTCTAAAACACAAAGCCAGACATGCCCAAATGTTTCTTTGTATCTAGTTCTCACCGCTGCAAGATGGGGGAACGGTCCTCATGGATGGATTACTGTGAGGGCTGTTACTGTATACAGTAAGTATACACTAGATTTGATGTCTATACTTAATTAAAAGCAAAGCAAAACAACAGGACACCAAAAATGACTATGAGACCAGCAAGATGACTCCTCCCCATGTGGCCTCACCCCTACACTGTGACATTTGAGTAAAACTTGCTGAACAATAAGCTCGGATCTCTTGCATGAGGCTGCCAGTCAAAGGTTTGGGTGTTGGCTGAAGTTTTGAAATACTGACTAATACAAACATACTGAGGGGAAAAGCTAGATAATATTGTGAATATAGCAAACTTTAAGGATGTATACAGATATATGTATCCTACATATATCAAGTTCACACACATCAAACTTTTTACATCTATAAAGAAAAAAAAGGGAATTATCAGGAACTAAGAGTTCTCGGAGATTAAAGAAAACTCAGTGATTGAGATGAATTCAACACAAAGTTTAGGAAAGATTAGTAAATAAATTTTCCAAGCAATAAAAGAAATGTAAGAAAAACAGAACAAGAAACTAAGAATGTTAGAAGACTCACCTCTAGTAGCCCGAGTACATGAATGAAGGTGAGCTCCAACCATCTCTGGCCACAGAGGGTTTTATTTTTCTTTCACTGTTTTTCTCTTTCCTTTTACTTTTTCTATTAGATGTGTATCGTCAGAAAACAATTTTAATGCAAAAAAAAAAATCTTACACCTGGAGACTCTAGACTAAGCTTAATTTGCTCCTTTTCTAATCTGGCTTTACAGTGCCCCAACCTGTCTCTGCCAGGACACAGACTTTAGTTAGCAGCAGTCATGCAGCCACAGCAGAGAGGGCTGTGGTGACCAGCACCCTGAGGAGCTGCCATCCTGGTGCCCTGTGGATATGTGGTGCTTGCTAATTCACTCAGTTAGTGAGTCCAGGTCTTCAGGTACACTCCCGGTGTGTTATAAGATACCAACAAAAGGAGGAAAGGTTTGCAGTTCTCCTCCCTTGTTCACACGAGGCTCCACTTGACATTTATTTCCTGTGGAAATGCTAACTTCTCCAGTCTGTCTTCATTCTACCTACTGAATGACACATCCTAGGGTTTACCAGAGATGGATTTCCAGAACTGGTGAACTGACCTGTGGAGAAGATGAAGACTGTGTTGTTCCAGAGCCCGTGGCTTTTCAAGGCTTTGGTGACATTCCCCACTGCTTCATCCATGAGGGATACCATCCCTGCATAAATACGTCTGTGCTTATCTTGGATGAAGCTATATGGCTCCATGTACTCCTCGGGGACCTGCAGGGGATCGTGCACAGACTGGAACGCAAGGTAGAGGAACAGTGGCTGCAAAGAGAATGTGTAAACCAAACGTGAGTTAAAAGGAACAGAGGCTTTAAACACAACACATGAGACAGGTGAGATTCTCAGTTCATATCAATAACTGTGAAGAAAATCTATAGAGTGTACCTAACTATCTATGAATCATATGTATGATAAGGAGCTCATATTCAGAGTATATAAACAATTCAACAATAAAAGGTAATTTACTTAAGTATATAGAATTTATAGACATTTCTCCAAAGAAGATGTAACAAATGTTCATACACAGGGGACTGCAAACGAAAACTGCAGTAAGATATCACTGCATCACACTCATTAGGATGCTTAGAGTTCTTAAAATAGAAAGCAAAAATATTGATGAAGCTATGGAGAAATTAGTTAGTAGGAATGCAGAGCAATATACACAGGCACTGAAAAATTAGCACAAAGTTCCTTAGTATCAGCTACCATACAGCGGTGCCCTCCTATACCTAGAAAACCATGAGAGTACACGTGAAATGCACAGGGATGCTCACGAGATGCTCACTGCAATATTGGTCATAATGGCTAAGAGTGACCTCAATGTTCACAAGTTGATGGATACAAAATTAAAATTCAGAATATATATATATATATATATATTTTTTTTTTTTTTTTTTTTCTCGAGACAGGGTTTCTCTGTATTGCCCTGGCTGTCCTGGAACTCACTTTGTAGACCAGGCTGGCCTCGAACTCAGAAATCCGCCTGCCTCTGCCTCCCGAGTGCTGGCAGAATATTTTTAGTCACAGTGTATACCAACTAAATAATCAGTGACAATACAGTTAGGTTTATGAAATCATGAAGAGAAAGGAGCCAATCAGAGACCACATTTTGCATTATTGCATTGATTTCAACACTCTGAGTCTAAAGAGGCAAGTCTATGGAGACAGAAGGTAGGTGAGCAGATGTCTCTGCCTATGGGGAATTCTGGGGAAAGGGATGACAAGGGACTACTACTAGGTAGAAGTTTCTTTTAAGAGTGCTGAGAAGTTTTAAAACTAGATCATGGTGATGGTCAGATGTCTCTTAAATTTCCAGTTAATTGAATACTTTAAGTGAGTAAATTTTATGATATGCAAATTATGTCTCAGTAAATATGTTCAAAAGATGACAAGACCCAAAACAAAATATGAAGGTCAAAGTTCTAGAATGGGGCAGAAGGCTTTGACCCAAATAAACACACCACATATTGAATGTTTATATAGAAAACCTCCGCTAATAATCTGACTACTCTATCTTCATTTAACACTCAAAACCATCCTGTTATATCCATTTTTCAAAAGGTTAGTGGTATGCCCAGGTGCCACTATTTGATGACAGCTTCGGTCCTGGTACCCTCAGTGTTACAATGTTGCCATGTACCAACAGATAAGTGAGCTAACATAAAGAGAGTTTACAGGGTTTTCTTTAACACGGTTTTGAGGAGACAGTGTTTTGTTAGATTTTGATATTGAACCAAATAAATGTGATGCCAATTTAATTACTAGAAATAAGAAGTGTGATGTGGGGCATTGGGCTATGCACAGGCAGGCTGGTCTCCAGGTGAGCTGAGGTCTGAACCCTGGAAGAGTGATAATTCACCTACATGACATGGTAGGCGTTCCCTCATGCTCCTGGAACTCTAGCCCCTGCCTAAGTTACTGCCCCCCCCCCCACAGTCCCCACAAGAGAAGCATGGCTAGAAGTCATGTAGGCAATGTCCCAAGCTCCTGACCTTCAGGCTAAACTCCTCCTCAGTTACCTATCAACAGTAAAGACCATAAAAAGGGGCTATTAGGCCCCTCCTCACCTCTCTTACTCCTTACTCTCACCCTCTCACTCCTCTCTGTCTTCTCCCCTCTCTCACTCCTCTCTCATTCCTTTGCTCTCTTACCTCTCACTTCTCTCACTCCCCTCTCCTCTCTCTTTGTCTTCTCCTTTCCTCTCCTCTCCCTCTCTCCCTCTTACTCTCTCTCTCTCTCTTCTCCTTCTCTCTTTTCCCTTGACTCTCTATAATAAAGCTCTAAAACCATAGACAGTCTCTGTTCATCAAGATCCACTGCTCTCACTCTTGCTGGTGGGAACCTCTCTTCCCTCTTCTTTCTCTCCCATAACCCAGGGGCTTCAGGGTGTGGCCCCAGGGCTCTCAGGTTGGGCTAACCCTTGTCCAACCCCCGTTGAGTGGGTCAGAGGCTTGGATGCTCATCCGGGGCTGAGTGGAAAGTGTCTGGCAGCCTTCCCATGTCCGCCTGTCCAGAGCATAGGTGGAACTCTGGTGGGACATGGGTCCTTCCTCCCCATCCTTCCCCAGGCCACTTTTTCGTTCCCATAGTGATCCACAGGTTCTGTTTTTTTTCTCTATGCCAGCTTGGAACAGTCAGCACCTGTGGTATTCCAGGTCAGCCCTTTCTCCTTAGGGAGCCACTCTGCAGACAGCCACTGCACCATGTCTTATAGAATTTTTCAATATGTTTAAAACCCTCAAAGAGACAATAATCAATAGCTTTGATCCAAGAATAACCACATTTATGTGAGGCATTTAAATCATAAATGGAGGCAAAAAGACAGAAGGGAGAAACTCACTTCACTTTTTATTGTTGCAAATTGTTCTAAATTACACAACCCTTTGCTGGAGTGTGTGCCAACCAGTTAGGGGGATGGAAAGATATGATAAGAGGGGGGACTGTCCAGACAGGGAGCTCCAAGAGACATCCTTATGTTTATCTGGAGTTTAAACATTTTGAGTTAAATGTTAAAATTAAATGTACACTTTTTCCATGAAAAATATTTCAAATTCCTACTCTTAAGGTCTATGCCAACACTTCTGCCTCTGCTCCTACACACACACACACACACACACACACACACACACACACTTTCCACTCTTCCCAGACTGGTCATGTGACACTCTGGGGTCTCTCTGGATAAAGGTGAAGCTGGCCAGTCAGGTGACTGTCACATGTGAGAGCCTCACGCTGTTTGCTGACTAGATCATAATGTCATAATTTACAAGAAGAGATGCAAGTGTTCTTTGAAGGACAACAACAAAAAGTTGTCTTTTCTTCCAGTTCATCCTGAGCAGTTGAGGGCAGTTTGCTGTGGGGTGAACAATTTGTGTAGCTCTGGGTCACCAGGAGCTGTGTCCAATCCATTTCATGAGCTTAGGACCAATGAAACACATTTTATATACTCTCTGACACCTACTTTGTTTTCTTGTTTGAGACAGTCTCTCTATGTAGCCTGGCTGGCCTAGAACTCAAAGAGATCTACCTAGCTCTGCCTTCCCAGTGCTTGGGTTAAAGGTGTGTGCTACCACACTCAGCCATTTTGTATATTTATATCACCGCTATAAATCAAATCTTTAGCACTCAGAAGGTGAACTTCATTCATGGACAACCCATTCTCCAACTTCACCACGTAGAAGCATTACTATAGCGTTTATATGGGTATTTTGCCTGCATATATGCCTGTGCACCATGTACATGCAGTACCCAGAGAGGCCAGAGGAGGACATCAGCTCCCCTGGAACTGGAGTTACAAATAGTTGTGAGCTGCCACGTGGGTGCCGGGAACTGAACCAGGTCTTCTGCAAGAGCAGCCAGTGTTGTTAACCAGTCAGCCATGTCTCCAGCCCCACTGTACTAATTTTAAATGATGGAGGGAAGGGAGAATGGTAGTCTGTACTGCATGGTAGCCTCATGAAAAGAATGATTATCTAAGGCTGGAAGGTTCTCCAACCACCATCAGGACCATAGCTGCAGCCACTAGTTGGTGGGGTCCTCCCAGAGAAAAGCTATAGCCAGTTTCTCCCCACTGGCCAAAGCAAACAGCCTACATTTGGGGATTGCATGCGTATCTATGGACATTAGGTCTTTCGCCTTGGAGAGAGACCCCTTCTCTCCTCTCTTACTCCTGATTCACACTGAAGTCCTGCCCCACATTAATCTCCGCCAATTTCTGGGTTTTTTTTTTTTTTTGAGACAGGGTTTCTCTGTATAGCACTGGCTATCCTGGAACTCACTCTGTAGACCAGGCTGGCCTTGAACTCAGAAATCCGCCTGCCTCTGCCTCCTGAGTGCTGGGATTAAAGGCGTGAGCCACCACGCCCGGTATGTCCTTGATATTTTCTTCATTCCAAACTCTTATTCCGATCAGCTCAGTCATAGCTGCCAACTGTACCCCAACCCTAACTGTTATCCTTTCAAGTATCCTAAGACTATAAAATGGAATCCTGGTTGGGAAAGCTTGACTGGACACTGAATTATCACATGAAACCCAGACTTAACTATCTGAATACTCACATTGAGGATGCTAATGGATCTCTTCCTTTTCCTGTTATGTTCTATGGCTCCTAAGACCTGAACTCTAAACATCCTTACTATGGAAAGAAATCATATATCACTGAGGAGGAAGCTCTCGTTTTTATGTCTTTAGAGAGCTCCCTAATTCAAAGTATAAATTGGAAAAACAGGAATACATTTTTAAACTACTATTTTATCCTTGACAACAAAATTAAGACACTTCTTCCCAGCTTGCACTCATACAAAGAAAGCCTTCCACTAGGAGCTATTGAGTTATCGTTTTATTTTCCTTAGGAAGCTTCTAGTAGATTAAATGTAGAGATTTTTTTTCAGTTCTTCAAAGTGCTGCTGTTCTAATTTTAACAGAAAGTCATATATTCATAGCATGACTTTCATTTCATGCTACGAATACATGACTTTCTTTTTATAGTGCTACTACTATGTGAGTCACCCTGACATCAAGGAGAAAGGATGTCCCTTCCTGACACATGTAAAGCCATTAGCAGCGTCCCCATGCCCAGAATCAACAACTCCAACGGTTATACAACAGTTCTGTCGATTTTCTCCCTCAGCTGCCCCCTAAAAGCAAGTACGTGTTAGTTGGCTGGTGAACACTTCATGTGAATTATTTTAATGACTTCCATCTTAGAACAAATGTCCTGTTACAATCTACACGTGGCACCTGAGAGCCTAGCACAGAATGAGGTCAAATCCTGGGGAAAGGTGTTGCAAAGAGGCAGCTCCTGAAACCAGTGAGTTGCCTCACTGTCTGGAAAACTGAAACTGGGAGCATCTGTGTGCAGGAGCTGCCTTGTGAAAACGGCTGGGTTGCACTTAACTATTCTTTCTTTTACTTTAGTCTGTGCTTGAGGACTCTGGGCAGGCACACTGGCAGGAAACGTCCACCTCCCATCTGGTGATTTTGTAATGCTATCTACGAGCAGTGTCGTGTTAACAACACCCCTCCCATGGGATGTGAGCTCTTAAGGCCTGTGACTGTCCTCGGTTCTGGTGCCTTCTCCACCGGCCCAGGTTAGCTGCCCACCCACAAGGAACCACTTCTCCACAGCCGCTTTGTGGTAGCTGCTTGGTGGTATGAGGGCACCAGGAGACAATACTGTTTTTTACACATCCCTAAATATCTGAGAGATTGCTCCCCCTTTTCATGGTTCATGGCACACATATTTGCCTAGAGATGTCAGCATTATACCCTCAAAAATCCAAAGTGTGGCAAAGCCGAGACCAGTCACCAGGGAAGATGACAATCACTAGGGAAGATCCCTCATACTGAGTAAAATAGCAAGGATGGAGCCTGGAAGGTTCTATACAGACAAGGAGTCACTGGCAGGTCACTGTGTCTGAACACGTGGACAAGCAGAACGCCCATTAAGACTTGTGTGTGCTGAGCATCTCCAGGCAGTAAGAATGACTGTGTATTGTGCACGGATTATCTCTGCTGCACAGAGTTGCACGATTAGATCAGATGTGAGCCTGTAATAACAGCAAGCTGGCATCTGCTTGTCTCTGTACTTGTGAGAGTATCAAGCTAACACTCACGGAACCATCCTGAGTGCACAGGATCTCCATAGCAGCACCCTGGACACCATGGAGAATCACTGAGATGAGGGGATGAAATATTAATGCCTCACAATATCTGACATCAGTATTTCTTCCTCTTGTCCCAGGAGGTCCCAATATGATGTCAAGACTGGGACTGTGGAGCTGAATATGAAAAGGGGTTCAACATCTCTGCCCTAGCTGTGACTAGGGATGGCAAATAAGACAGATGCTCTGGAGTCAGAAGTGGGAGGTCACATCCTGAATCTGACTTTCAACAGCTCCGTGGCTTTGAACAAGTCACTTCATTTTTCCAAGCCTGCTTGCTTAAACAAACAGTGTGCCTTCTTCAAAGGATAATAAGGAGTTGCCTAAAAACCTTACTCTGGTTTTCTTGGTATTAGGCCATGTCCATAAAATGCCTCACATACAATTAAGAGCTATAATACAGCCAGTAAGAGGCACCGTTGCTAACAAGACCTCTTCCATGGTGCATGGGCTTTTAGGGCCTCCTGTTGTCCTGGGTTTCAAGACTTTTCCCACAGCCCCCAGCTTATAGCACCCCCCCCCACACACAGAACCATTTCACCCCAGTTGCATCTTCTTATCCATTTAATGTTATATGAAGCCACCTCCCTAGCCCACCAACCACCCTAGTTTAAATCTAGACTTAAAACGTGCAGGTTTCTAAACATTTGAGAGAATGCTCATCTTTCTTCATGCTTCATGGCAGACATAGTTGCCTAGAGATGTCAGGTGACAATGTCGGCTCTTAAATACCTAAAGTATGGCAAAACTGAGAACAGTCACCAGGGAGGATCCTTCATACTGACTAAGAGTATAGAAGACAGATCTTGGAAGATTCCGTACCAGAGTCATTAGCAGGTCACTAAGTCTGAACAGGTACACAAGCCAGAACCCTGCCTGCTGAGGGTTCAAGCATTGTCAAAGAGACAAAGTGCAGAGAATTGGAAGGACCGGGACACTTTCTCAAATTTTCCATGTCCCACTAAAAGCCAATTTTTGTGAGTGTGCTAATACAATTCTTCATAAGGACATGCTTTGAGCCCAGTGTCTCACAACACAAAAATCTGCTCTGTTTCCAAAGCACTTATGTGCTGAATCCAGACAATTTGCACTTAAGACTTCTTAAAATCTTTTCTCTTCCTACCTGCAGCTAAGTATGCACATGACATGCCTGATAGGCTCCTTATGGTGTCTGTGAAAACCAATATATCATGCATATTAATTGTAAAAACCCAGAATTGCTAAGACGGTCATTTCCATTAAGTTGGTCAATGAATACCAAACAATCAAACAGCCAACTTCTGTTTTCTTAGTAAAAATTGGTCAACCTATTCTATAATTAACATGGGAATACAAAAGATTACAAATAACCAAAATAATCCTGAAGAGAAAAATATAGAAGGAGAGGACTTTCTCTAGCCCCTGAGTTCCCAACACTTCTCCCTAATGGAGCCCTGCCTTGAGCACAGACACCTGTTTGGAATCCTGAAGCCTGGTTTTGCTAACCACTTACTGTGCACACACATAAAGCCTTATAAGAGTGAGCAAGGTTTCCACTGAAATGCTGAAGGACAGACAGCGTTCCTCCATCTGCAGCCCAGGGTCCCTTCTGTAGGGAGCCATTCAACCGCTCGGCTCGACCGATTCAGCTTTTCTAGGTTGTGTCAGCTGTTGCCCGAGAACGCCTGGTGTAGTCACGCGAGAGCACCTGGGGTAGTCTCGCGAGAGCCACAGGGCAGCTCGTTGATTGGCCAGGACAGGGCTTAAGTAGCGGCTTCCGGGGAGGCTCTGGGCCGGCATTTTGCCAT
>LR751644.1:16654-43050 GCA_902729485.2 Mus minutoides
TAGTCTCGCGAGAGCCACAGGGCAGCTCGTTGATTGGCCAGGACAGGGCTTAAGTAGCGGCTTCCGGGGAGGCTCTGGGCCGGCATTTTGCCATTCGTGATGCACCATTAGCCACGTCAAGTTCCTGAGTAAACTGTCCTGAGGAGAAATCTGGTTGTCGTGAGTCTTATTCCTGCTGGACGGGGTAGGCGCGCGACACCCTTCCTGTGAGACTCATCTCTGGGGGGTTCCTATGTGCTGTACGGCTTTCTCCCATTCCTGAGGGAAAATCCAGATTCTTCACTTCTTCCCTTTTCCCTTTCTGGCTAACTGGAACATGCTCTAAAATGTTATATCACACGCACACGCATACACACACTCCCTTGGAAGCAACACGATTTTGATAATATTAAAAGAGGAAGCCTTACTTTCTCCGGTGGGTGGTTAGCTATGAGGGTTGTTGCCCTTTTGGTAAATATGTTTGTTGAGTAAATATTGTTATACTCTTTTGCAGGCTCTTCACCATCTCTTAAATCAAGTGCACAGCGGGTACCATTCAAAGACTCAATCGGCGCACAGGCCTCGTGGGTGTAATAGTCTTCACTGCCTAGGAGGTATCCTGCAAGAAGAATGGGAGAAGAAACAGTCGGCATGGCAGAAAGCTTGTTAGGCAAACGAATGTTCCAGCAGTTAATTGCCTAATGCAACTGATTGCCCATGACGAGGCTAATCAAATGACAGGGCTAATCAGGGTTCTCTTCTTAACATCTCTATATTTGTTAGAGACACCACTGAAATGGTACTACATGGAAATCCAAGGCCCTTTCTCACTCGAGTCTCCTAGAGCATCTGTTCTCGCTTGTCAACTCTTTATCAATGGTTGATCTGTGGGAAAAGGTTTTTAGAAATCAGAGTTGAAGTTCAGGAAGCAACCAGATGCTAATTCTTTAAAACTACCTCTGAAAAAAGGTAACGCACCACTAATGTGTTACAAGGTTTTACTTGTAAAATACTAAAAACAGGGTTCAGATCAGGTCATTTGTTGGCTACCCTGGTTGGGAGATGGATTTCTGTGGTTATGTATGGATGGGGCCTTTGCCGGAGTTATATTTAGTCAAATACTGACACCCACTGGTTGAAAAATATAAACCTTTCCAAATACACGATCTCTATCCCAGCTGAGCAGCCCCAGAGACCAAAGTGCAGCATTCTGTCTAGACTGAGAACCGACAGCACCTCGCCCTGCTGCTCAGAGATGGACTGCTTACTGAGCGAGTGGCCTGTCAACTCCCCTGTTTCTATAGCCCAGATCCCCCTCCCATAACAGAGAGTAAAGCACAGGAGAAACAGAAATGCCCCAACTAATCGATGTTCTGCAAGTGCTCGTGTTTTGAAAATGTGAAAATACGCTGTGCTGCATATTAAGATAGAATTGACAGACTTGCTCAGAAAAGGCCAATCAACACGGGGCAGAAAGTGGTTAGTGATGGCCCAGGGCTGTGGCTGCCTGGAGGCCACTGATGACTGATCATGGGATTTGGTTTCCTTTTGTGACATACATGTATGTGTGTGTGTGTGTGTGTATTTTCCTACAACTGAATTGTGGTGATAATGGCACAATCTCTCAAATTGTTTAAAAATCATTAAATTAAATGTTAATTGGGTAAACTGTATAGTATATGAATTATACCCTAATAAAGCTATTAAAAAATAAAGTTTGATGAGCTCTTAGCTATATTCTTAAATATATTCCCTTTCAGTCTTAAAATGATGAAAAATGGCCTAGCTCTTTTTTTTCTCATGAATTTTGTCTACAGTGACAATTAACTATTTTTCATGATCAAATAAGTTCAAGGTCCTGATTATAATTAGTATATGACATCAATATAACTTATTGTGTGATTTTATCTATATTTATAGAAAATAGATCCAACATATTTATTACTTAATATGGAATAGAAAAAAATTGTACTCACAAAAAAAAAGTAACAATTTCAGAGCTGGTGGGATGGCTCAATGAGGAAAGGGGCTTGCCACCAAACCTAACGACCTTAGTGTGATCCCTGTGATCCACACAGAGGAAGAAGAGAACGGACTCCCGCAGGCGGTCCTCACTCAGACCTCCATACGCTTGTGTTTTCTCTCTCTCTCTCTAGTTCTACGGTTCTTCTGTTTGTAATATCATTTAATATTTATGGTTCCTATAACCAAACATATCCTGTGTCTATATCTTCCCCAGTGATAGTTTATATTAATGGAAAGGAGTGTGAAGTGTTCTCTCCAAACTCTAACACCAAGTAGATGTTAAAAACCCAAACTAGTGGCTTGATCAATGGTTTAGGCTAGGCTGCCTGGATAGTGAGCCCCAGGGATCCCCCACCTCCTCAGTCCCTGAGCCTGGGGCCTGGACTCAAAGCTTAGATGACACCCAGCTTTTTTTACTCAGATTCTAGGGATCAAATCAAGTTCACTGATGCAAATACTTTACTGAGTGAACTTTCTCCCCACTGTCCAACTACCTAGGTTGTTAAGTAGACAACTTGGATTTTAATAAAGATTCTAAATATCCACAGCTTATCAGAGGACAGATATCAATTCATCTTGCATGAAAAAAGTCCCCAAGGCACAGGCCATTCCGCTAGAACTTTGAAGATGCTCATCGATGAGGGCTGATTTCTCATGGTCATTCCAGGGTCCTGAAGACTTATTTAGACTCAGCTAGAAATAATGTCACGGCTGGCCAGCGGTGCTGCAGCGCCACGGGTGGAGAGGGACACGCATGCTCTCCTAACTGACTTCTTTGCATCTTGACCTCAGCTTTAGGGCTAAGTGCTTGGCCACAAGGGTTCAGGGCAGATGCAGATCTGCTCCTTTTCACTGAATTTGCGCTTTGGCCTTACCTTGCTTGGAAGCAGATTCCTAAAAACAACCTACAAGAAAGCCATCACTTTTTTTTATTAGAGTTAAGCACCGTGCCCCCACCCCCACCCCACCCCGCCTTTACCTTCTCCCAAAGGGGAAGTTCCTCTGACTACTAAGAATTAGAAGAAGGTTTGCTCTTCCCTAATATCTACTGTACCCTTGTGGTAACACACGCCTCCAGGTCCCCCTCCTCTCTCCCTTCATCATCCTTTCCAATACAAAAAGTCTCCCATCTTAGAGCACTCCACGTGGAGTGCTCCCAGAGCCATGCATCTATAGTGCATTTAAATTATAGCATGTCTTACTGCTTGCTCCAACTGTTATGCTATTTAGATGCTTTGTGCTAAGTATGTATTCAGTTTGGAAGAAGCAGATGGCAGGAGGAAGGTTACAAAGCCGCTGGGCAGAAGGATAGCTCAATAGAAAAAGACCTTGACAGAAAGCTACACAGTGGCAAACAGGTTACTAACTAAGGCAGAGTTCACAATAGGCTTAAAGTGTCATGTTTTAAAACAAACTTCAGGTTTCACATTGATTTCAGAGGGCTCTCTGGTTTCTAGCTATTGTTTGGTTAGTTCCTTGTACCATTTTTTTATGTTATTGTTGTTAATTTTTTAAATCCATCTTCTCCAACTTAGTAATTTCAGAAGCAGACCTCCTATGTGGGAGAAGATGCCAAGGAAAGGTGAGCTAGTCTTCTCCTGGAGAACAAGTCCATAGGGGTAAAATATGTGAACTTCAATGAAGGAAACATTCTTAATCCAAAGCCTGACTCTAATTCCATATGACTCTGCTCATCATCTTCAGGTAAGAACATTCTAGAGCGCACAGTGGTCTCTGACATAAATGTCCCTAACATTTTCCTTGCGCTCTGGCCGTGAGCATGCATGCCCAGAGTACACTCAGCACAGAGCTGGTTTATGGGGATAACGGCCGAAAGCAGCCCCACCACAGTGCTGCCTGATTTACTGTGTTCACGTTTCTGGTCATTTTGTTTGACGATACTTGGGTGTATTTTATGAGCTGGCTGTAGTAGATCTGTGTTGTTAATGTGTGCATTTCCATTACCAAAGTAGGTATCGAATCCTCGGCGTGTCGGCAGACATTCTTTCCGGTACATCCCCAGGTGCCATTTCCCAACCATATGTGTAGCATAGCCTGCTTCCTTTAAAAGCTGGGGCAGGAGTTTTTCGTCTAGGGGAACACAGCTGGGCTGACAGGTCATGATGAGGTAATGCTGTAAGCCCAAATGGATCTTAAAGAGATAAACACAAAACTGGGGATTAATGCCCGTGAAATAGCAAGAAGGAGGAGATAAAGCAGCTGCCTAAGTCATGGGACAGATCTGTGGGTCTGAATGCTCAGGCATATTCTGAAAAGCAGATTCCTCAATGACACAAATCAGATTTGAATGTATGAATAAAACCATTTCAATAAACCAACATTTTCAACAAATACTTATCAAACACTATATCAGGAACCAATAATTTATTTTATCAAGGGAAAGGATCCCAAACCCACTGCATGTAAAAGTTGAAATCTGTTAGAAGAAATGTCTCTTGAGGACTTGGTAGTTTTTTTTGGAAAGTCTTATTTAACAGTATGATGAAACTGGTGGCTCATGTTTCTTATTCAACTTTACATAAACCATAATCTGAAAAGACACTGGTCTTTTCTAAAAAGCATTCCACTGACTGACGCTTGGGAGTAGCTCACAAAAGCATTTCTAGTTCACAGGATCCACACAGCATCTGGCATTAGGAGGCAAAGACTTGTTGAATTTTAGAATAGTAAAATGTAGCCAGGTGTGGTGGCGCACACCTTTAGTCCCAGCACTCGGGAGGTAGAGGCAGGCAGATTTCTGAGTTCGAGGCCAACCTGGTCTACAAAGTGAGTTCCAGGACAGCCAGGGCTATACAGAGAAACCCTGTCTCGAAAAACAAAACAAAAAAGAATAGTAAAATGTAATTTCTATAATATTACAAGTTCTTTGAATTTTAATAGAAATATACTTCTAATAAATCCTTCTATAAACTGAAATTATGATAAACTTTAAGATGCTACCATACCCTTTTATGAAGCAATCTTCCCCTGCAATAGGAGATTCTGATTTCCTTAGACCACTGGTTTTCAACCAGCCTAATTCTGCAACCCCTGGATACAGCTCACATTGTAGTGACCACAACCATAAAATAATTTTTCTTGCTACTTCATAACTGTAATTTTCTACTGTCATGAAACATAATATAAATCTCTGATATGCAGGATATCTGATATGCAACCCCTGTGAAAGGGTCGTTCAACTCCGAAAGGGGTCACAACCCACAGGTTAAGAACTGCTCGCTGCCTTGGATATACAGGACTCCGAGGACAGTGAAGGCTGTGGGTGCCAGTTCTCAATCCAGGCAGAACTCCAGCACCCTGGTCCATTGAGGGTGGGTATCAAGCAACTTGCTGCTAATAATTCCTTAAATGTGCTGCATCGTACAGTGCAGGAATCCAACTCCGTTGTGGCTCTATCACTTAGGAGCCTTATGACCTTTAGACAGTAACACAGAGGCTCCCATGAGGCACTTTGTCTGGATATTTGTAAGGCTGCCTTCCTCTGTACTGCTTTCCTCTGGTTTGCGCAGGGTTAGAGAAGTGATACAGAGTGTCCAATACATATTAAACATTCAACAATGCGCACAGTAACAGCTGTGAGCAGCTATCGATAACACAACTCCCCTCCTGTGCCAGTGTGCTTCTCTGATGACGAGATAAAACACCGACCAAAACAATTTGGTGGAGCAATTAGTTTATTTTGCTCACAGGTTGACGGTAGTCTGTCCCAGAGTGGTGCCGAGGCAGGAACGGAAGCAGAGGCCACAGACGAACACCACTTCCTGGCTGCTTTCTCAGGCTTGTTCAGCTACCTTTCTTACAGTCTAGGGCTACCTGTCTAAGGATGGCACTACCCACAGAAGGACGGCCAACGTTACACCAATTAGCAATCAAGAAAATGGCCCCAGAGACGTGCTCACGGGCCAGTGGAGGCAATTAGTCGGCTGAGGTTCCCTCTTCTCCAGTATATCAGCCAGCCAACAAGCTTAACCATCACACCTCCCAGTGCTCCGCTTCCACGGAGACCACAGCCTTCCAGAGATCTCTCACCCTCTTGAGCCACTTCCCGGCATGTGTTTTGTATATGACTATCAAATACAGCGCACACTGGAACTTCAAATCTACAGTTCCACTGGAACTAACTACATGCGCAGTTAGCACTGATTTTCTCTGACTTAAAGTGCTGACCGCTCAAACCACATAGACTCACAGACTTGCATTTGGCTCAGTTTTGTTTAATTTTCATTATTTTTGAATCATATCTACGTGGGGGGAGGGTGTGCCCATGATGCAAGGATGCAATGACTGCAGAAGAACACCATAGGCTGCCTTAAGTGCTAAAGTGTGATAAACTCACTATTATGGTCGCACAGGTACACTTACACATGCTCCAAGTCTGTGCAGTTTATTATGTGTTAGTCATGTCAATGAAGCTATTTAAAATAAAAGTCCACTTCTGTAGAGACTCCTCTCTCAGCACCAACTGGGCACACAGTGGGGATGTTCCTCTCTCAGCACTAATCGGGCACACAGTGGGGATGTTCCTCTCTCAGCACCAACCAGGCACACAGTGGGGATGTTCCTCTCTCAGCACCAACCGGGCACACAGTGGGGATGTTCCTCTCTCAGCACCAACCAGGCACACAGTGGGGATGTTCCTCTCTCAGTACCAACCAGGCACACAGTGGGGATGTTCCTCTCTCAGTGCTAACCGGGCACACAGTGGGGATGTCCCAGAGAACTTCTAGGCACCTTCCTAGGTTCATGTTCAGTCTCTGGAAGCCAAAACAAAGATCCTGTTGACCTCCTAACTCTGGCTTGAATTGAGTTCAGTCAGTGGGGAATCACTCACCAGAGAGAATAGAGACAGGGAGAGAATGAGCAGCCCTGGGATGGAGTTGCTTCAGCCTGGACACCTATGTATCTGTACTGATGGCCACTGTGAAGGCTGCATCCCCACATGCCTCTGACTTCTAGGTCATCTCATCCCTTCCATCCCTCCTTACTGGTCTAGGGGTGGTAACTGCTCCGCTGTTCCTCTCCACTATGCTTTCTGTCTCTGTTCACATTCACATCTTCTGAAATAGAGTCACCTATGCAAATAAGCCCTCTCTAATGTACTCTAATTTGAATATGCCACCTCTTTCCGGATGCACCCCTGAATGGTAGGGATTTAATCATTTCTAGGGAAAAGATAATTGTCCCTCTGCACTCACATATACACACATGCATAGACACATGGGCACATGCATACAAGCATGTTCATACACACAAAGAAGAATTCTTTCCATTGCTAGCACTACAAGCTTACTAAAAAATAATATTGAGGCAAGGCTCAAACACTTTATAACATATACTAATATACAATTGAGAAGGATATAAAAGTAATATTTCATGGAACCCAAAGGTACCAGTGCATATAAACATGCAAAGCTCATGTGGAGGGCTCATCTATCACGTGCAGAGAATTATCTCTGATCACTAGAAAGCACTGCCAAGAGATACCGTGCAATTTGGTTTTCCTGTGCCATGGACAGTGCGCCAGGCGGTCAGCTGAGACCTGTCTCCATTCTCTCCGATCACACAAAACAGGAGATTTGTTCTGTTTAGTTCCTGAGAATTTATTGGACAGAACATTTTTATGGCATTTATTGGGAAGCAGAAGCCAAACTCTGGATGACAGCCAAAAACGTGTTTTTGGTCTGTTCAAACACTATTTGAAGCCAGGAAGCTCTAATGTGTTGAGATGCCGTAAACAGGCAAGTGCCAAGCTTTTTCCACTCCAGCACAGAACTCTGGGATCACCCCACAGTGTGTGGGATGGGCTGTCATGGGGCACAAATGCAAAGAAGGAAGGGCAGCTATCTAACCACAAGAAAAATCTACAAGTCCATCCAAAACTCATCGTCAACACCCAGAGAGAAGGTGTAAATAGAAAAGGCATAGCTGTGATCTATGAAAGTCCACTGGGGCTACCAGTCAATCTGTTTTGTGTGGCTGTCTCTTCTTCATCAAAACAAATCCTTTTGCAAAAACACCCCCCTCTGAAGTTTGCACTTGACCATTGAGGATTTGCCCCTCTGATGGCAAAGGTCTCCAAACCCCAGGGAGTGTCTTGCTTTCAATGAGATGAGTGACTGAGAAATCTTTAGTCTTTCCTCTAAAGACCTAGAAAACAGTTGCAATATAGTCTCGTTAGTTTAAAAGAGAAAAAGAAAACCAAATCCAACCACCTCCTGTGATGGAGAAGACGATGGCCCTAAGGTCAGAAGCTCTTCTATTCCCCTCTCACAGGCCCATGCAGCATACTGACTGACTATGTGTCTGTGCTGGCTAGTTTTATGTCAACTTGGCACAAGCTAAAGTAATCTAAGAGGTCGGAACCTCAACTGAGAAAATGCCTTCATAATATGAGGCTGTGGACAAGCCTTTAAGGCACTTTCTTAGTGATTGATGGGGAAAGGGCCCAGCCCACTGTGAGTGGTACTATCACTGGGCTGGTGGTCCTGGCTTCTATAACAAAGCAGGCTGAGCAAGTCATAGTGAACAAGTCAGCAAGCGGTACCACTCCATGACCTCTATCTACATCAGCCGCTGCTTCCAGGTTCCTGTCCTGTTTGAATTCCTGTTCTGATTCCCTTCAATATCGGACTATGATGTGTCTATGTAAGCCAAATAAACCCTTTCCTCCCCAACTTGCTTCTTGGTCATGATGTCTCATCACAGTGATAGAAATCCTGACTAAGACAGTATCTAGGAGCTCAGGACATCACACTCCAGCCACTCTCAGAAGCTCTACCAGGGGCTCAATGAACCACCGAATCATACTTGGTAGTGGATGCCATTTCTCTCTCACCCTCCACAGTGGTGGGATAACACCTGGTGGAGCAGGAGGGAAGCTCCATCTGGTCTACCAGCCCTATGCAAGTTGAACACATAACCTCCATGCAACATGAACATGTCTCTCATGTTTATGAGATAACACCTGCTACAGCACTGGCAAGTTCAGAGATGTGAACAGACCTGCCCCTGTACTTTACACACCAGGCAGGGAGCCTGAGAGGAAGTTTCTGGACTAGAACACAGTCACAGGATGTGGCAGTGACCAACCAGGGGTTTCAGAACTCCCAGCCTGTGTTTTTACCAGTCTCCAGTAGGTTCAGTCAGGGTCAGAAAACCCTTGTACCATCCTACAGTTTATTCCTGGAGATGCCCACAGAACAAATGGAGAGTGGGCAATCTGTTCCCTCCCCTATGAAGCTTTCTGACAGCACTCAGCTGCCCAGGGTGCTGTAGCCAAGAGCTACAGAACACACATTGTGTCTTAGGAGCCTGGCCCGGCCATCTGGCTCAGCCCCTCCGTGCCCCGGCTTCACAACTGGCCCATACCACTGACAGTTTTAAGGGCCTATTTATTTTGGTGTTGATTAGTAAAGAGTGCGGGCCTGTGACTAACCCCACAAAGCTATGTTGTTTGTAAAAAGAATGAACAAGGCAGAAATGGTTTCCATCACTTCCTCTATCTAAATTATGAATCCAATAGAGATTGATTAAGTAAAAACTATAAAGAAATCTGAAAACAGAATTTTTAGTAAAGTGATACGATTAAAGAAGCAAAGTCAATGGTGATGATAACGATCAGAAAGCAACAGTGTATAAACAGATTTTTTTTCAATTAGAAATTGTTTATTACATTGTGTGTGTGTGTGTGTGTGTGTGTGTGTGTGTGTGTGGTGTATGTATGTATTTGTATGTATGAAAGTGGGTATGTGTATACATGTGTTTGTATGTGGACATGTGTGCACCATTTCACACATGTGGAGATCAGAGGACACCTTGCAGAAGTTGGCGCTCTCTTCCCACCATGTAGAGTCTAAGGACTGACCTCAGGTTAGTAGACTTGGTGGCAAGGACCTTGTATTGGCAACACATGCTTGACTGCTGCCCCCTGCTGCTCTTCCAAGCCTGATGCATCCTGTGTCCCCACCTTAGATGAGCACAGTGATGTAGCATAGGCAATATCACAATAGCACAGACCACAGGATGCCTTCCTGGATGCATGCTGCTCTGACCTCTTCCTCCTTGCACACTTGAGCCAGAAGACCCCATGACTCTTCCAACAGCATCACACGGCCTCACCTGAAGCTTTCCTCTACTCCCACTTTCTCCCAGCTCCTCCTCTGTTTAACCCAATTCAATGACTAGAGTCCACCAAGGTTGGTGGGGACCAGGCCAGATGCTGAGGACAAGCAGGAACAGCAGCTTCCATAGTTCGAAGAAGCATCATGCCCACAGGCCCTCTTCCTCTGCACATGTCTCCTGACAGTCTAGAGGTAAACTTGAAGCACAAGTCAAGAATATCCTGCCCTGAACTTCACAGCTTCTCCCCCATACTTCCTGCTCAAGGTTCTGCCTCAGGGGTGAGTGAAAGGCCCTGAAAGTGGCTGGTCTATTTATCAATATGATTAAGAAAAATGTGGCTGAGGTCCCTTAGGAAGGAGAGCCAGCGTCATCTTTCATTGTCTGTCTTCTCTGCCAAGGTTTATAGAATTCTGGTGTTGAGTGACCTCCTCAGTCCCCATGGGGGGACTAAGAAGAGTTACTTACTGTTTTCACAAAGACCTACCAATTTTATTACCCTTTTATCTTTCTTCTGTCCTTTATGTGTGTGTGTGTGTGTGTGTGTGTGTGTGTGTGTGTGTGTGTGTGTGTGCATGCGTGCGAGATAAGGTCTCCCTTCGTAGGTCTAGCTGTAGACTAGGCTGGCCTCAAACTCGCAAAGATTAAAGGTGTGCACCAACACACCTGGCCTTTTCAAAAATATCTTTAAGAAACAAGTAAGTACTCTACCATTGAGCTACATCTCGAGTCCTTGCTTGCTTGCTACTTGCGACAAGTCTTTGTAGTCAGGCTGGCCTTGTACTCTCTATGTACATAAATCTAGTCTCAAACTCATGGTCCCTCTGCCTCAGCCCCTCAAGATCTGGGGTTACCAGCAGTGCGCTCACACCAGGCAAAACACTTATACACATAAAATAAAATGAATCAACTTTTTCAAGGATCCTGGAAGGGTGGCTCAGTGGTTATGAGCACTGGTTGCTTATCCAAATAACCCAGGTTCAGTTCCCAGTCCCCACATGGTAGCTCACAACCATCTACAACTCCAGTTCCAGAGGATATGATGTTGTCTTCTGCCTCCACAGGCACCAAACATAAACTTGGCACATAACATATTTGCAGGCAAAACTCCCATACATGCAAAACATAAAATAAAATTTAAATTAAAAAAATGTACTGGGAATGCAGACATGTAATGAATATTGTACAGTGAGTCGAGTCAACTTGTTAGAATTTTAAAATTTAGTATTTTCAAGTTATTTATTTGAACTAAAACAGTCTAGAAATTCTATTAAGAAAGAAAAAAAGTTTGAACCAAGGACAAATGAATATAAAATAATATGCCCTATGGCATCACTAAGAAACTAATAAAGAGGTGCTGCCTCATGGAAGAAGAGAGTGATAGGAAAAACAGTCTTTACATTAGGAACTTCTGCACACATTTCCAAGACACAATTTTTAAAATAAGAATACTGAGCTGTAATATAATTAGTACAGCCTTTAATCCCAGAACTCTGGAGACAGAGGCCCCAGATCTGTGAGTTCAAGGCCAGGGATACATAATGAGTTCCAGGCCAGCTGAGGCTACACAGAAAGACAAAGGAAGCCACATGGAAGTTGATCATAGCTCCTTGAAATACACTTGTATAAAACAGTGATAAACTGGATACATTCTTTAGGATATAATATCTAAAGTGTAACAGTACTATGGAAACAGAAACAACCAGAGTTGAAGGCTTAACTTCTTTTGTTTTGTTTTGTTTTTCCAGACAGGGTTTCTCTATGTAGCTCTGGCTGTCCTGGAACTCACTCTGTAGACCAGGCTGGCTTCACACTCAAATCCGCCTGCCTCTGCCTCCCAAGTGCTGGGATTAAAGGAGTGCACCACAAGGCTTAAAGAGGAAGCATTAGGCCCAGGGAGACTTAGCCTTCCTTTGCGGCCCTCCCCCTCAGTTTCTACCCACCACCACCTTCTCAGTCTTAGAACGAGCTGAATCCAGCCTCGGAGGCCAGTTTCCCTTGTTCCTCCCATAGCTTGTTAGACTCTTTGCAGGACCTTGACTGTGGCATTGAGGAGGTTTCTGTCACTCTTGCCTTCCTGGACATTCTCAGCGTCCTTACTTTACTCACTCTATTTTCAGCCCTTATTGCCATGCCCCTTAAGCTTGCTTCCTTCCTTCCTCATTTATGTGCACTATTTATGTGCACTACTTACGTGCACTATTTCACTCCCTCTCAGTCACTCCTGACCTCACCTCAGCCAGACTAAAGCCCCTGGAGACCCCGACAGTCGTGCACAGCACCTGGCTCGACAGTGCTCCACAGACACCAGTTAAACAAAGGACCGAATACACATCAAATTTCATGGTGATGGACCACAAGCTTGAACAAGACAAACACCACTCAACATACACTAAAGGTTCTAGCCTGAGCAAGGAGAAAAGGAAATACTATGAAAAAAGCAAGCAAGAAAAGTGCTAATCCAGGAAACCTTAAGACCACACACAAACATACATACACACACACATATATACATACACATATGCACAGAGACACATACACACACCACACATACACATATGCACATACGCACATGCACACACAAACATACACACCATATACACACACAGAGAAACACACATACAAACTCACACACAGACACACAGACTCATACACACACAAACCCACACACACCACATACACACACAAACCCACACAGAGACACACATACAGGCATACACATTCATACACACAGTCTCACACACATATGCTCACATATATACACACATACATATACACACACACACACACACTCACACACACCCCAAGTCCCACAAGAATAGCCAATGTGCATATATCACTTGTATTTCTATACAATAGCACTAAACATCTGGAAGTGAAATTAAGAAAGCAATTCCAATTACAATGACATCAAAATGAAATATGAACAAATAAATTTTAACCAACAAACTATAAAATCTATATCTTGAAAACCATGAACTGCTGTTGAAAGGCATTAAAGAATACCAGAAATGTCAGGAAGAGGGCGCAGTTCCAGAATTGAAAGATTCCATTGTTAAGGCTGGAATACTTTCAAGTGGTTCTGCAGATCAGTACAATCTCTGTAAAAATCTGTGTCTCTCCCTGCCCCTGAAGTAGACAAGTTGATCCTAAAATCCATATAGAAATCAAGGGGGCTCCCAATCATTAAAACAGCCTTTCAGGGAAAATAAAGAGGACAAAATTAACACTCCCTTACCGTGACATCCTAGCATCATGATAAATGTGTAGATTGATGGAAAAAAAAACTGGGAGTACATGGTCAGTGGATTGATGGTGACTGTGGGTGAAGAGATAAGGGAGAAACAAACATTCATTTACAAGCAGCACTAGACTGTCCACATGTCTCCACACCTTAAACTAGCTCAGAGTAAGTACAGAATTCAATGTAAGGGTAAAAACTATAAAAGTCCCAGAAGAAAATATAGAGACTAATACATGTAATATTAGACACTGATTTTTATATGTTATACCAAAACCATAAACCACCAAATTAATTATATTACATCAAAATCCAAAGCTTGTTGTATATCAAAGGATACTCTCAAGATAGGAACAAACAACCATCTGGTTAAGGTTTCACTATCGAAAACACACAAGGAACAAAGACCAGCATTAAAAAGACAAGCAATGTGATTAGATTTGGGCAAAGGAGGCCAAAGAGATGCCCCAGTGCTTAAGAGCACTGGTTGCCCTTGCAGAGAACCTGGGTTTGGTTCCCAGCACACACATAGCAGCTCACAACCTTCTGTAACTCCAGTTCCTGGGGATCTAGTGCCCTCTTCTGGCACTGCACTCATGTGCAGCTATGCATGCACAGACACATAACTAAAATGTGTTAAAAATTTTTTTTTTAGATTTTCAACCAAGTGGAAAGAAAAAGAATTATTCAAAGAATCAACCAAACCGGGAGCTGATTCTTTGAGAAAATCAACAAGACAGATAAACCCTTAGCCAGACTAACTAGAGGGCACAGAGACAGTATTATAATTAACAAAATCAGAAATGAAAAGGGAGACATAATAACAGATCCTGAGGAAACCCAAAACATCATCAGATCCTACTACAAAAGGCTATACTCAACAAAACTGGAAAACCTGGATAAAATGGACAAATTTCTAGACAGATATTAGGTACCAAAGTTAAATCAGGATCAGATTAATGATATAAACAGTCCCATATCCCCTTAACGTTAATAGTTCCTTGTGTGTTTTTGATAGTGAACCTTAACCAGAACATATAAAAAAGCAGTCGTTAGTAGTCGTTAATAGTCTCCCAACCAAAAAAAGGCCCAGGACCAGATGGGTTTAGTGCAGAGTTCTATCAGACCTTCAAAGAAGACCTAATTCCAATTCTCCTCAAACTATTCCACAAAATAGAAACAGAAGGTACTCTGCCTAATTCATTCTATGAAGCCACAATTACTCTGATACCTAAACCACACAAAGACCCAACAAAGAAAGAGAACTTCAGATCAATTTTTCTTATGCAAAAGACACTGTCAATAAGACAAAAAGGCCACCAACAGATTGGTAAAGGATCTTTACCAATCCTAAATCAAATAGAGAACTAATACCCAATATATATAAAAAACTCAAGAAGCTGGACTCCAGAAAATCAAATAACCCTATTAAAAAAATAGGGTACAGAGCTAAACAAAGAATTCTCAACTGACGAATACCAAATGGCTGAGAAGCACCTGAAAAAATGTTCAATATCCTTAATCATCAGGGAAATGCAAATCAAAACAACCATGAGATTCCACCTCACTCTGGTCAGAATGGCTAAGATCAAAAATTCAGGTGATAGCAGACGCTGACAAGGATGTAGAGAAAGAGGAACACTCCTCCATTGGTGGTGGGATTGCACGCTGGTCCAACCATTCTGGAAGTCAGTCTGGTGGTTCCTCAGAAAATTGGACATAGTACTACCTGAGGACCCAGCAATACCTCTCCTGGGCATATACCCAGAAGATGTTCCAACATGTAATAAGGACACATGCTCCACTATGTTCATAGCAGCCTTATTTATAATAGCCAGAAGCTATAAAGAACCCAGATGTCCCTCAACAGAGGAATGGATACAGAAAATGTGGTACATTTACACAATGGAGTAAAAAAAGGCCCAGGACCAGATGGGTTTAGTGCAGAGTTCTATCAGACCTTCAAAGAAGACCTAATTCCAATTCTCCCCAAACTATTCCACAAAATAGAAACAGAAGGTACTCTGCCTAACTCGGCTATTAAAATCAATGAGTTTATGAAATTCTTGGGCAAATGAATGGATATGATCCTGAGTGAGGTAACCCAATCACAAAAGGACAAACATGATATGTACTCACTGATAAGTGAATATTAGCCCAGAAACTTAGAGTACCCAAGGTACAATTTGCAAAACACAAGAAACTCAAGAAGAAGAAAGACCAAAGTGTGAATACTTCCTTCCTTCTTAGAATGGGGAACAAAATACCCATGGAAGGAGTTACAGAGACAAAGTTCCGAGCTGAGACAGAAAGAAAAACCATCCACATACTGCCCCACCTGGGGGTCCATCCCATATATAACCACCAAAGGCAGACACTATTGCATATGCCAGCAAGATTTTGCTGAAAGGACCCTGATATAGCTGTCTCTTGTGAGGCTCTGCCAGTGCGTGGAAAATACAGAAGTAGATGCTCACAGTCATCTATTGGATGGAACACAGGGTCCCTAATGAAGGAGCTAGAGAAAGTACCCAAGAAGCTAAAGGGGTCTGCAACCCTATAGGAGGAACAACAATATGAACTAACCAGTACCCCCCCCCCCCAGCTGTGTTTCTAGTTGCATATGTAGCAGGGGATGGTCTAGTCGGCTATCAATGGGCGAAGAGGGCCTTGGTCTTGTGAAGATCATATGTCCCAGTACAGGGGAATGCCAGGGCCAGGAAGCAGAGTGGAGGGAGAATATAGGGGACTTTTGGGATAGCATTTGAAATGTAAATGAAGAAAATATCTAATAAAAATGCAAAAATTTTAGATTTTGATTTAATGTTCAAATTTATAATCATTACCAAAATTACAGATGGAAAAAATTACAGATGGTAGCTACATTTAACCCCCCAATTTAATTTTTTTTTGAGAAGCTGTTTTACATTTGTGTCTCAAATGAACAAAAGGACATGTGTACAAGATACTGACTTCTTCTTTGATACAAAAGGCTGGAAATTATGTTTCTATCCACTATTATGTGACTGATTAAAAATGTTACATTCAGGTAACAAAATAGTCATAGCCATAAATGAGGATTCTATTTATACACAATATGTGATGCTGTCAAGTGCTTAGCAAAATTAAACATAGGTACAAACATGGGAAGAGAATGTTACCATTCAAATAAAAGTAATGAGATATCTACACATGCATTTACATGTACAGGCACAAGGTACCTCTGAAGATCCTGTCATTCACAGCTCAACCCTTCTCTGTATACTTCCCTATAAACACGGGGACCAAATGTCTAAGACACTGGGGACCAGGGTCAGAGAAGAGGGAGAGTTTCAATGTAAGCCCCTTTGTAAGCTTTGAAGGTTTTACATTTTTACTTGACAGTTTCATATATTTAATAACTGTTTTCATGCCTCACCACCCCCTCAACCCTGTCTCCCATTGGAGCCCTTCTCAGCCAGTTCCCTTCCTATGCTCTGACTTCCTTTTGTGTGAAACCCACTGAGTTTAATCAGAGTTTCTTGCCTGAAGTGGGGTGGGAAGATTTTACTGGAATAGGGACAACTAACTTATCAGGGACTACACTACAGATGAAACTAAAACACCCTCTTACCAGATTTAGGTTTTTACACCATGTATGTTTTCTACTTAAAAATAAAGCATATAGACAGGTTTTAAAGATAATAAATAAAGGTCACAGGAAGAACACTAGAATTCAGTGAGAGACTGAATTCTGTCTAATTTTTGTATTTACCATTAACCAAGAGATGGGGAGATGGCTCAGCGGTTAAGAGCACTGACTGCTCTTCTGGAGGTCCTGAGTTCAAATCCCAGCAACTACATGGTGGCTCACAACTATCTGTAATGAGATCTGATACCCTCTTCTGGTGTGTTTGAAGACAGCTACAGTGTCGTCACATACATTAAATAAATAATTCTTTAAAAGAGAGAGACACAGAGAAAGAGAGAGACAGAGACAGAGACTGAGAGAGAGAGCAAGTAGCACAGACAAAGGAGGCAGTTTTACAGGGACAGTTATAGAGAGACAGGTTGAAGAGAGAACAAGCTAGGCACAGGTAAAGACAGAATGAGCCAGAGAATGAGAAGGAGCCAGAAGATTAGAACAGATTGCCTGAGTTAGCTTGTTTTTTTCAGCAGTAACTCTGAGAGGCTGAAAAGATTCTAGACCCAGATAAGATTGTACGGAGGCTAGAAGCTCCTGGGACTGTATCTAGGTTAGCAGAGGCAGTAAGCTTCGGAGATAACAGTTACTTCAGGAGAATAAAAGTTACTTTGACAGGGGTTCTCTAAAGATTAGTGTGACTGACATCCTAGTTTTAATTCTATTGCTGTGATGACAAATGCTCTGACTTAAAGAAGTAACTTAGAGAAGAAAGGGTTATTTTAGGTTGAAATTCCAAGTTATAGTCCATCTTGAGAGGGAAGTCAAGGCAGGCACTTAAGATGACCAATCACATCACACCCACAATCGGGCGATGAAAGAGATAAACGCATGCTTCCTATCTAGCTCAGTTTCTCCATCTCCCAGCCCAGGCCCCAGACTCAGGGAATTTGGCCAGTGCAGTGACTGTTGTAAACTGTCAGGACAACTGCCCCATAGGCCAGCCTAATATAGGCATCTCTCACTGAGACTGGCTTCCCAAGAGACTGTCAAGTTGACAATTAGAACCAACTGTCACAATTGCCAAGGTCACAGACAGGACTCTCAATTGGTTCTTTAAAGTATCTAACTTTGAAATAGCTAACAAAATGTTCATTTTATTGTACCTAATGATTCTTTCAGAAATAAGATTCATTTTCCATTTTGCACTTAACACAGGCAGTTTTTACCCAAAAACTATGATAGATTCACTTTTAGATAGAGATATTTAAGAGTAGCTTAAATGTTAAACATAATAAGGATATTATGAAGTATGAAGGTGCACTGATGATGTTTTTAACACTTCTAAGGAGGAAACAGGATATAGTTGCTATAAATACTGATTCTGAGCACATTGCCTGGTTCATAAGCAATCCATCACTTCTTTGCCCTGTGGCCTTGGGCACATTTCTTCTGTGTGAATGGTAATGTGGGTGTGTGTGTAAAGGTGAGTGAAGGTATGTACATGCACAGCACCCATTGTGGAGGCCAGAGGACTACCTAAGGTGTCAGCCCTCAGGCACCTTTCACTTGTTTGTTTTGAGACAGGCTCTCCCATTGGTCTGAACTCTGACATAGAGAGAGAAAGCAGTCTAACTGGCCTATGACCTTCCAAGGACCCACCTCCTATTTTGCCAGTGCTGTGATTAAAGACATGTGGCACCAGCCTGACCTTCTCTGTGGTTTCTAGGCATCTGAAGTCAGGTCCTCATGCTGGTAAGGCAAGTGCTTTGCTACCCAAGTCATTTCCTCCCAACATATCTCACCTTCTTCCAGCCTCAGCTTACATGCTCATGTTATAAAGCAGTCCTAATACAACATAGCTTTTAAAACTGTAAAACCACTGCTCTTTAGTATAAATATAACATCATATCAGGAGAACTAGAAGTCAGGAGCTGGAGAGATGGCTCAGTGGTTAAGAGCACTGACTGGTCTTCCGGAGGTCCTGAGTTCAAATTCCAACAACCACATGGTGGCTCACAACCATCTGTAATGGAATCCAATGCCTTCTTCTAGTGTTTGAAGACAGCTACAGTATACTCATATACAAAAAATAAATAATTCTTTAAAAAAAAAACACTAGAAGTCAGTTTCAAAGAACAACACTGATATTACAGAGAAAAATATTTGGATGTTTCAGAACTATCTCCACTACTAAGTCACTATGACTCCAAGAAACATAAAGAGGTTGCAATGTGAGAAAATAATTGATTATTGGTGTATCTAGTTTTTCAAGACAGGGTTTCTCTGTGTGTAGCTTTGGCTGTCTTGGAATTCTGTAGAGCAGGCTGACCTTGAACTCACACAGGTGCACCTGCTTCTGCTTCCCTAGTGCTACCACTGCCTGGCCCAAATATTTTCTTTTAGCTCTTACAATGATTTTAAACATGAGAATGTCATCAGTTTTAAATTATTTAAGTATAAAAATCATTCTGTTTTAATTAGCTTTTTAAGCATATGAGAAAGATACTGAGAATGTACCAACATGTAGTATGTGAAATTAACGATCGTTGTTAGACTCCAGTAAAAGTATATCACCAACCAAAGTAATCTTTAATAGGATCTCGTGAAGTCCACAACAGATTATATTTGAGTCAGCTCCTTTGAAACGCCTCAGAAGGTTTTGAAGTACACAACTTCTCTTTTTCCTTTAACTATTAACCACAAGTTTATTTCCAATACTCAAAGTATTTTCAAGTACTCAGTGGATGTAGCACATTGGGGATTAAAGTAATCAATCCTGTAAGTGAGGCATGAAGTGCAGTAGTTGTTTTATTCTCCATGTCTGTTAGGAGGATGTTGCATAAATAAACAGCCCCTCCATTATTTTGCAACGTGAGTTCAGTTCTTGATCTTCAGAACAAATGCAGAACCACCTTACCCTACTTCTGAGGAGTAGTGTGCTGGGAGACTCCTACTGTGTGCTGGGAGACTCCTACTTTGTGCTGGGAGACTCCTACTGTGTGCTGGGAGATGCTCACTCTGGCCTGGGGATTGCTGATTAAACTAAGCAGCTTGGTGGATTCCCTGGGATGCCCTCACTGCTGCTGGGAGAGCAAACTACGCTTTAGCTCCTCAGTAAACTCTGCCTATAGATATGTCTGAGTCCTTCTCTCTTCAGTCTTCGAACCACTGCCGGAACCTTTTTCTCAGTCTTAGAACATGAGGTTTGATCTGAGAGGTTCTGTAGACACATATGTAGGAGGGCAGTAAGCTCAAAATGCTTGCTGAATAAACAGAACGCTTGTAGCCCATTACACAGTGGAGTGCATCACACTTATGTTTACTGCTAATACATGTTTCCTCAAGGATCTGCTATCTGACATCGTTGGCTGACTTGTATCGAGAGCTGTACTAACACCACGTTGTCTAAATCTTTGCATGAAGAAAGGCCACAAGACTGTGTGACTCTGTGTGTGTGTGTTTGTGGAGAAACAGATAGACACACAGACAGAAAGACAGAAATGACAGAGAGAGAATATCAGTAATCAGTAGTAACCTCTAAAAATTATGAATTTGATCATAATCACATGAGGATTTTAAAAACCCATCAAACTTGGATTAAAGGAAGCCTAATTTCATAGGTCTGAGACGAGCGGATGCAGGAAACTAAGGATTATAATTTATAGCTGTGTGACTCCCCCACTGACATCCAGTTTAGGCAAGCTATCTCCTCGCCTGTAAAGGGCGTTCAAGATAACTACCTCATAGAGTGTTGTTTTTTTTCTTAAAGTTTCAATACAATAAAAACACTACAAAATATGTTCTTACTGTTCCCAGTTATTTAACATACACATACTCTGTGGGGGACATACTTTCTAAAGGGGCAGTGAAGAGACTCATGTGGGCTGCATTCACCCTCAAAGATGGAAGAAATATCAGCACCCTTATTTTCATTGTAGGGGCATGGAGAACCTGGAAATGACTTCCATTGGTGGCCGTGCACAGCGGAGGATCTGAGCGTGGGTGCTGGAATTTCCACGTTGTTGATATATGAATAGTTATAGGCAGGGGCTAACTTATTGAAGGAAAGATATAGGAACCTGGGGTGCACGTTATCTCACCTGTGGCCTGGCTCCCAGGTACAACAGGAGCTGAGAGAAAGCTTAAGATCTTTCACATACCCCACCCCCACCCCCAGGCTCATTCACTGAAGGCTTTTCCGGTGATGCTCCCCTTGTCAACAATCCCAAGTCTTTTTAGTGTTTTGCCCGGCCTAAATTAATCTCTGAAACTCCCATCTACGTGGCTTCCTATCTTCCTGATCTTTGTCACACCATATCAGTCACCAGTGTCCGTCCCAGTGAGGCCTCTCACTTTAATGGCCCTCTGGAGCTCCTTGGGCCTCCCTTTTCTTCTCCATCCTTCCTCCTCAGGTCCTCATCTATCCTTCTCTTTGGGGGTTCACAGACACAGCACCTCGAGTTCCCAGAAATCCCCTCTCCTCCGACCTAGAGAAAACGAAAGTCACTCCTGCCTTTGGCCACCAGGAGGAAGTCAGGCATGCGCAGTGGCTCCCCTAGGCAGCAGCCTGGAGAAGCCGGGGTCGCCTAGCGCGGTCCGACTGAGCTGGCGGGCTCGCGGGGTCACGCGGGGCTGGAGGCCGCCTTGTACCTGATAGCGGCCGGTGAGCAGCTGGCTCCGCGAGGGCGTGCACAGCGGCTGCACGTAGTAGTTGTCCAGGACCACGCCGCCGGCCGCCAGCGCATCCAGGTGCGGCGTGCGGATGACCGAGCCGTGGAAACCCAAGTCGTTCCAGCCCAGGTCGTCCGCCAGCACGAAGACCACATGGGGAGGCCCGGAGGCCCTGGCCGGCGACAGCAGCAGCAGCAGCTGCAGCAGCAACAGGAGTGGCAGCTGCGGCCCGGGACCTCCATGCCGGCTCCCGCCGGTGCACGGGCTCAGCTTGCCCATCCTTAGCAGCCTGCGGAGCCCGAGCTGCCCGCACCCCAGACAGAATCGGGAACTGAGCGGCCGGGCTCCCCAGCAAGATTGCAGCCACCTGGGCGGGCCGCGGCGTCCACGGCCTCCGCCTCCCGCGGGGGCCGGGGGAGGAGCCGCACAGAGCGCGCGGGCAAACTCAGGTCCTTCCAAGGCCCAGAGGCCCGATCTTTATCTTAGCCATGAACTCGAGAGCCACAAGTTCCAAAGCTGTTTCACAACTGCCACGGACCGGGACTAGTCATCCCCCCTCAATCCGTGGGAATCAGGGGTTCGGACAGATAGGCAGCACACAACCTTTATCTGATTAACTTGACAGCCGAGCACTATAGTTAGCGCTCCCTTTATCCCCAGAAGAAAGCATGTAATGGTTTGGACCATTACAGATGAGAGAAGAGAGCCGTGCAAATGGTGTTTCAGATTCCGTTATGAAGTGTGTACCCATGAAGCCACTTCCTTCCCATCATCAGTGGGCCAAACACATTCATTCTGTCTGCACAGAAACTGAAATGAAATGGTGAAGTTTCATTTCAAGACATTCGGGGTATGCCCACGTAAGACTACTTGCTTACTCAATGTCTAGAGATAAGTGATAACTGTTAGGTGGAGAGAAGAAAATCTGCGCTGCCTGAAGGAGACGCCCTCTGTGGCTGAGGGCAAGTCCGTGGGAGTTACTTTACAGCTTTAGAAGCTCTCAATGAATGATACTCTTGAAAAGTAATTATTGCTGATGTACTCAACTGACTGATGGGCTTTTGTGGTTCCTTACACCAGTTTTAATTTCTTATCGGTTTCTTCGTTAATAAGTTAGATGAAATCACATGATATATTTATTTCTGCATTTGTGTGAGAATAAAAAATAAATGTTTTCCTTTTTAAAAAAGATTATCCTTGAATATATGTTTCCCTGTTAATATATGTAAGAGTTTTCATAGAAGTAGATAACTACTACTTATCCTTAGTAAAATATAGCCAGAAAGTTTTAAATTTTGGCATTTTTAAACCCTAAAACAATATCTTAGAAGAGTTGAAAACTTAGGGCATGCATACTGTGCGTGGTTCTTTGAAAAATCTCTCTACTGGTGTTCCTTTGGTGTTTCCTTCAGATTTAACTCTGGCAACAGCTTCGTACAAGAGTACAGGAAGGTGATGTGGGTGCTTCCTGGTACCTCAGAGAGAGGAACAGTGTTGGTTTGCTCTTTTGTGGGGCCCCTGTGTTACTGGCATCAGGTCTCCACTGCAGAGTTACCATTTCCCCCTTGTGATTACTAAGTAGTCCTCAAACCTTTGCTTATTGGCTTTCATTTCTTGTGAGAATAGATTATAATTAGGATGGCTACCAATAGTGACTTTTTAGTTTCCTTTCTATGAGTTTCTGAGTTTCTTATGTATTTAGTTCATTGTGAACTCTTGGATGCTTGTTTTGATCAAGATGCCATAATCCTTTAGCATAATTGCACCCCCCAACACACACACACACACACACACACACTTCAACACACACACTTGAACAGGCTGAGTGACACTGCTTTATTAGAACATGGAGGGGCCCTAGCTTTTCAAAGGGATGAAGATTGAGTGCATTTACCAGGGCTAGGAGACACACGTGTACACACACATGTACACACACGTACACAAGCACGTGCACAGTGCTACCAGAAAGTTATAGCTAATTTGTTTAGTTTGATTGGGAGCAAGTAGGTTTTTTTTTTTTTCAGCATCTGGGCATACTGTTCCTGTCAGTGGCTCTGGAATGGTCAGGTAGGGCTAAGTCACTCTTTATGGCTTGGGGCTATTGCCCAGTACAGTCTGACCCAATTTCTCATGACACCAATATATCCCAACCCAAGAAGGGTAAAAAGAAAAAGAGAGAGGCACCATAGTTTTAGGGAGGCTGCTTCCAGCTTAACTCAACATTGGCAGGGGCATGTTGAGGGAGCTTCCAGATGGGATAAAGAGCTGGTAGTTTTCTGCTATGGAGAATTCAGTGACCTTCCAGGATGTGAAAGTTGTAAGTCTTTGTTGGAAAGGCTTAGTGAGACGGCTGAAAGGCAGGGACCAAAGAGTAGGGTTAACATGGTCGTAAGGATTTAGGGTTACATGATCATAAGGATTTAGGGTTAACATGGTCATAAGGATTTTGGGTTAATATGATCATACTGATTGGGCCTGCCAAAGGGTCAGTCCACAGCTCCCAAGCAGTCAGGTATACTTCCAGAAGGTGTTGTCTGCCCTTTCTCAGTTGTTGATTCTTTCTAATAACTGTTTAACATTTTCCTTCCCCTAGGAAGGCTCCCATGCCTCCCTTTCCAGTGGCCACCAAGTCTAGTCACCTGTGGTTTTGGAGGACCCCTGCAGGCAAGGGATCTCTTTGGTTTTGTAGGGTGACTATTCTTCGTTGTAGCAAAGTCAGGTCTTCTTTGATCTGACTGCTCAATTGGCTGTGTTGTACCTGTTGGAACCCCATCACTGTTGCTGTGAAGGTTATTATGGGTGAGAGCCATTGGAAGGGCTTACATGGAACGTTTTGTTTGGTTATAGGGAGATGTTCAATAAGTAAGACAGTTAAAAGACAGGGTGAAAACATATGTATTAGGAAAATAAAAAGGAAAGGAGTGATGGGAGGACCAGAGTGGAGGAATGATGGTTGTGGGGGTGGGACTAGAGTGGAGGAGTCATGGGAGGACCAGGGTGGAGGAGTGATGGGAGGACCAGAGTGGAGGAGTGATGAGGCTGGGACCAGAGAGGAGGAATGATGGGGGGACCAGAGTGGAGGAATGATGGGAGGGGACTAGAGTGGAGGAGTGATGGGAGTACCAGAGTGGAGGAGTGATGGGAAGACCAGAGAGGAGGAGTAATGGGGTACCAGAGAGGAGGAGTGATGGTGGGGGGGGACTAGAGTGGAGGAGTGATGAGGGTGGGACCAGAGAGGAGGAGTGATGGGGGGACCAGAGAGGAGGAGTGATGAAGGGGAGAGCTAGAGTGGAGGGAAACTGAAAGTCCACACATGAGAGGAGGCTTGTGGTTATCTTTTCATCTGGTCCTGTGTCTTTGCATCCCATCTCAAATAAGTTGGGACTTGCTAGAGAAGCTATGTTGTTCTCCAAGGAAGGCACGTGGCAAAGACCCAGAACATAAGTCAGGAGTCCCATAGTTATTTCTATGCCTGAATTTTCTCTAGTTTGGCCTCGGTGGTCTCGTTCTTGTGTCTTTTTGGCTCCTTTTTCATCTCTCATTCCATCATTTCTTTACCTTTGGCACAATGAGTTTCCTAGGCCCATTGTGCATTCCCCTCCTCTGCTTTGGAACTGGATATTCTCTAAGGAATTTCTCTAAGGAATTCTGACTGGTCGGGGTGGAAGATGGCCTTCAGACACCAAGACTGGCTGCTCTGTGCTTGTTGCTCTTGGGTAGCCACTGCCTCTTGGTTCTCAGTAGATTGTCAATAGCAACTAGACATATGTATGTACATACACACTGCACTAAAGTTCTCTGAAGAAACACATCCTTGCTGAAGCTCTTGCAACTAATCAGTTAGAACTTTGTGGTTGTGAAGAGAAGCCCTGTTTCTAGTCAAGAGCTAAAATCACCTTGGGCTGCCTTCAGCTGCCATGATAACCATATATTACCAACCTCTGCATCTAAAACTTACTAACTTAGACCACTAACTTCCAATAACCCTAACCTAAGCAAAGGATGCTACAAGACTATGTGTGAAACCTACGGAAGAGATTTCTCTGCTGGACTCTAGTCTACCTACCTGATGTCCTCACTGATATAATTGGCAAATGCCTTAGCTTATGGTTTTCTTTCATCCTGTGACCTCTTTTATAGTGATACATGTAGAATCTGTGTTCCTGAGCCATGGACAATCCCTACTTGGCTCTGAATAAACAAGCTTCTATTCACTTTAGAGTGGGAGCCATGATCTACAACCAACATACATAAAGTCTTCTTATACACACCCACATCCTTTGTCTGCGTGTATCAATATGAAGCCATGGGTTCATTGTCCATAGCACCAGATCTGTCCTCCTCCCCATCCATATGTGCATGGGTGATCCATGCCCTGTCCCGTCCAGCAGGAAGAAGACACAGACCAATCGGGTTCCTCGACTTAAGTTTGTTTACTCAGTCTTATGCATGCAGTTACAGCTTAAGCGTAATAGTAAATTCATTTCTCCCTCTCTTCTCTGGTTATCCCCACCGGAAGCAACCAATTAAACCCTATCCTGGCCACACACAGAATGCCACGTAGCTCCTGCTCATACGCCAGGAATTCTCGGGCTTCAACTTCACATTCTCGGGCTTAGAATCATGTCACTGCCAACACAGCCTAATGCCATATAAGGAGTTATTTATGCCAGCAAAACTGATAAGGCCGAGGCAGGCAGCGCCATCTTCAAGGCG